>OU015493.1:120390192-120990192 GCA_907164885.2 Dolomedes plantarius | reverse complement strand
AACAAGAATGGAGATGCTCCACCGAGTGCTGATGTCCCAAATGATATCTATGATTTTTATGAAAAATTAGAAAAAGAAGATGAAGAAACTGATGATGTACAAGTAGTTTCTGTTGAGATAAATCAAGAAAAAATTGAAGTCCTTCAAAAAAGGTTGGTTAAATTGTGTCATTTTTCTTTTTGTTTATTTGCTTGAAACTAACCTTTTTTTATCAGCATTTTTTTCATATACAGCATGCATTGAAAAAAATTGCATGGAACAAATTCTTATAAGAGGGATCACTTGTGCAAAGGTTTACATACCCAGCATCCATGGACCTTGGTTTCACCCTTGTTATAGGTTTCTCAGCATGGCATGGCTGATAAGTGTGCTAGAGGGAGATGTATTCTTATAGCAGAAAAATAATTATTTTTGGTGCTTTATGTCCTACTTTGGACTTATCTCCATAACCCCCCCCCCCCCAATCAACCATCCTGAATGACAAAGGGCAGTAAATTCAGCACAAAAAGAATAAAACCAATGTCTTTCACAAATGAAGGTGGAAAATTTAGATTTCTTGACCTGGAGGGAAAAGAAATCCAAGAATAGAATTATTCTAAATTTTTACTAGTGACTGTCAGGAATCTAAATTTTTCTTCACAATTTGTAGAATTCAGCTCTTACCTTTGTGAGCTATATTGACTGCAGTTTGTTAGTGAGCAGTAAAAATTTAGATTAATTATGCTTTTGGAATTCTTTTCCTTTTAACATACTTGTGAACTGTGCCAATAACAAGGGTAAAGCCTTTATCCATGGCTGCTGGGCACACTGGAAATGTATATAATTACGTAATGTTTTTATTAAATATGATCATATAATTGTTATCTTACTCTTGAATTCAGTTTCAGTTGTGTCTGATGTTTATTTATCATTTTTTTTCTTTATTTTAAGATGTATTGAATTAGAATATCCTTTGCTAGCAGAGTATGACTTTAAAAATGATTCTCACAATCCAGATATCAAGTAAGTAATTTTTTCTTTCGTCTTAATGTAAAATTTATATTAATGTTTCAGAGTGCATAACATTTTACTTTTATAACATTGCTCTATAATTATTTTTCACATCCAAATTTTCAGCTTAGATTTAAGACCAATAGCTATTTTACGTCCTTATCAAGAAAAGAGCTTACGTAAGATGTTTGGTAATGGCAGAGCCAGATCTGGAATAATAGTTTTACCTTGTGGTAATGTATTCTTTCAATCTTTTGTTTTTTTCATTTTCCAAAATCTCTAAACTAGTATATAAAACATATATCTAAGTACTCTTGTAACTTTGTTAACTCTTGTAAAAAATTACATCAGTTTTTACTGCATATTTTCTCAATGGATAAAAAATTTTAAAATGCTCTACCACAACATACATGCTAGCTGTATCAATGAATATTCTTGAATTTTTAGTTGTTTATTATTTTTTAAGTGTCTAAGGAATGAGTTAGTGTGGATAATATTTTTCATTTTTCTAAGTACCAAAAGGGTTAATAGAAAGTTCTTAAGAATTATTTTAGCATACTGGACTTTAAGTTATTGATTCTTCTTTTTTGAAAGATAGTGCTTATAAGATTTTTAAAATAGCTTTCTGTTGTCCTTTAAATAAAGAAAAATCTTTGCATGGTTTAAGTATGTGTATGATAGTCTTACAGTTGGTATATTTAATATTTAGCTTATCTTTACAGAATAGGTAACCCATAATATAGTATATAACCTCTTTAAGCTGTAATTAATTTCACTCTTTACCGCCGAAAATATCTAATTCTTTTATTCCTTCTAGGTGCTGGTAAATCTTTAGTCGGTGTTACAGCTTGTTGTACTGTCAGGAAGAGATGTCTTGTTTTATGTAATTCTGGTGTTTCAGTTGAACAATGGAAAACTCAGGTAACTGTGTACTTAAACCTTCTACTTAAGACTAGTAAATGCTTGATATTTTATAAAGAATATAAAAGGGTGATGAGTATTCATTTATATGAGTCCAACAATTGAGAAATAATTATTCTAAAGCAGTGGTTCCCAACCGGTGGTCCGTGGACCATAGGTGGTCTGCGAGAGCCCCAGGAGTGGTCCGGTATCACATATAAAAAAGTTTCTAAATAAATGGGGATTTTGAAAGCAATGTTCGCTGAACTTGATGGGCTGAATATATCCAATGACTCTCATGCATTGAATTAAAATTTCTTAAAAGTTTAACATAATTATTTTATTATTAGAATATGATATGTTAGAATTGAGTACGTTAATCCTGTATCCCTTTTGCCTGAGCAATATTTTATACCCCCATACCCCCTTCCTCCCCCAAAGGTTCCCACCCCCCATCAAGTTGGTGGGGAATAGTGGTGGTCCACACATGGTTCATTTTCTGGCTTAGTGGTCTGCAGACTTCTACGGGTTGAGAACCACTGTTCTAAAGTGTATGTGGGACATGGTGTGTTGAGCCTCTATTTTGAATAAAGATTAACTTTTGAAGTATTTTGAAAATATAAGTGAGAACATACAATTTATGATTTATATATTTATTTAGTATTAACATAAATATTAATACTGAATATTTTTATGTAAACATATTAAAACATAACATAAAAACAATTGTTACTTTATGTATTTTTTAGAAGTCTAAATAACTAGTTCTTTAATGTATAAAAGCATTTTACTGAAAATATATATCTGATTATACAAAATTTTAATGAATGCTTATTAAAAATGCCTAGGATTTTCAGAAACTTTATTTGTTGTGTTACTGTAAATGCCTTATTATTGAATTGACCAATGTTTTTTGAGTAATAAAATTTAGTTTTTTAAAAACTCAAAATAGTTTGCCCAGATAGATTGAGTAAAAGTTAGATGTACAGAAAAACTTATTGATAAATCCTTTTTCTACAAAGGTTTTTGAATATTTTAGTATTGATGCATCTTCCTTCAGAACAAGAGTGAATTATTTAAATTTTAGATTAAGTAACTTATTTTTTATATCATCTCAAAACTTCTTATTTTAATATAAAGTATTATTTGGTTAAATATTATGTGAACTGATCAGTTTTAATATTTAGTGAAGAAACATAAAAGGCATTGTATCTATATGACCCTTAATCACTTAAATTGGATAAACATTGAAAACAAATTTTAATGGCTTTGAGATATGATTTGTTACCACAAGTTCTTTTCAAAAAGACGTACTCATGATGTGTTGTCAAAAAAAATTTTAATTTGGGTTTTAAAAAAGGTTTCAAGTTTATCTTGGTTCCATTTTTAAGTTTATATTGGTTGATTTTTATTTTGTTTTTAGAAAAAGAAAAATTATCTAAATGTATTCTTTAGAATGGAATCAAGGTCAAAAACAGTTCTACAAAATAAAATGTTGCATTATATTATTTGCTAGTTTCAGTTTGTAACTCTTGATTTTTTAAAGCAATTTTTATATCATATTTTAAAATTTTTATAGTTTAAAATGTGGTCAACTGCTGATGATAGCCTTATCTGCCGTTTTACCTCTGATGCTAAAGATAAACCAATGGGTAAATATGTATTTTTTTACTTTCTGTACCAGTAATGTCAACCTCTATTCAGTGATTTTTCATTAAAATTTAAATTTATTGTCATATCTATCTTTCAGGTAATTTTCATTTCATGTTTGTAACATCCAGTTTTAGAGTAGTAATTATGAATGGCTGACAATTAGAGCTTGTTAAAATAGGGGTAAAATTTAAATTATTTTATTAATTGAATCCATCTACATTATTTCGACAAGAACTTTTGGACTTCTAAAGAGTAACACACACACAGTTGAATGAATGCACAAGAATGAATATTTTGAAAAAGGTTGTACATTGTGTGCTGTGTACAATGTTTATATGTAAATATTAATTTTTACTGAAAACTTTTTGTAAGAACAATTCATAACTATACTTCAATTTATTAAATTTAGGTTTAAAATCCTGTATAAAAAAACTGAAAATACCTCTTGATTTTTTTCAATTAATATACAAGTTGAAGTGGTTAGACTTTCACCAATATTTTAATTCCTTCTAAATTCTTTATCTAATTATAAAACAAAAAGATTAAGTTTTCAATTGTAAATTATTCCTTTTGTACACAATTTTTGAACATAATGTATTTTTTCCATGCAACAACTAAAAATATTACTATAAAAAATATTCAATACATCCATTAGGTTTGATGGCCATTTTTCCAATTTTTTAAATTTTTTTTATTTATTTGTATTTAAAAGAAGCTTTGTGTGTTTTTCATTGATTGCTTATGTTGATAGAGTTAAATTAGAATATGTAAGCATTTATTACCCTTTATTTAAATTTTAAATGTAAAAGTTTAAAATTTCTGTATTCTTATTAATAAATCAAGTTATTTAGGATGACAAATTAGAATAATCTGGGAAAATAACAATATTGAATAATCTGTGAATATTTAATTCTTTCTCTCTCTTTCTCAGCTGTCTCTTATAAATGTTAGATAATAGAAATAATTTAGTTATATATTCAGGGTGTTTCTCAATTTGTCGGTTGATTTCGGCGACATCCTGTGTGTATATATATATATATATATATGTGTGTGTGTGTGTGTGTTAGTTACCGTGAAAGACTGATATCTCTAGAATGTCGACATTCTCCGGTGAATGTCAACATTCACATAGTCGCTTGGAGCATGTCCGAAATATTTGCTAAATATCCTTATTTCTCACTTACACTGGCAAATGTCGATATTCATCATGCACTGATGGTGAATGTTGAATAAAAGTATTTTTGTTACTTTTTAAATCATATTTAATATTAAAACATATTATGATATATATCAAAATAGGAGAAAGCTTAAGTAACAGCACATATAAACTTAAAATGAACAGTACATTCTAAATGAGAAAAGAAAATAACATTAATAATAAGCTTACTTAATTATGTGATTGACATTATACAATCTTACTTATTGCAACAACAGCTGAGTTTCAGATAGTATACTTAACAATTCATCATTGGTAACATAATACTGTATATTTGTTTCCACTGGTTTTAAAGGTACAATTACCTCCTCTTCATCATTAATTTTTAAAATGCCAAAACGTTTTAATTGTCTGTAATCCTAAGGTGTACTGCACTTAGTTTCAGCAGAAATCACTTCAAAAAGTATTCTAGAGTACTTTTCTTGAGAGCTTTTAAAGACTTCTTGAGAGCATTTAAAGTACTTTTTAGAGGTTTCTCATTTTCAC
The DNA here is from genome assembly GCA_907164885.2 of Dolomedes plantarius. Taxonomy (NCBI): domain Eukaryota; kingdom Metazoa; phylum Arthropoda; class Arachnida; order Araneae; family Dolomedidae; genus Dolomedes; species Dolomedes plantarius. The sequence continues at coordinate 120,984,947 of OU015493.1, read as the reverse complement.
ATCCACCAGAGCATATCTGTGCTTGTCGACATTCCCCGGTGATGGTCCGAATGTATAAGAATATAACCAAATATTTGGTCTTCAAAAGACGTATTTGGTATGTGTTGACATTCACCACAGAATGTCGACATTCTCCAATTTCGGTCTTTCATGGTAACATATATATATATATATATATATAAAATATATATATAAACATATATATATATAGAATTGAAAGCTGTGCTAACTAGTAATAATTACCCAGTTAGTCTATCCAAAAACATAATTGGTTGTTTTTGTTTTAATGAATAGTTTGTTCTGTTGCATTAATAAGTTAAACATAAATAGGTTAAAATAAAAATAATAACTACTAAAAACAAAAATATAACATAAGAATAATAAAAAATAATTAACTAATAGTAGTAACAATAATAAAACTAAATAAATAATGGAATAATAGTCTTAAAATAAGTTACCTTAGTAAGTCTGTAACTAAGTATCCACTACCTCAATGGTTGCAAGTTATGACGTCAGTCATCTTGCGGTTACAAGTTCTTAACTTCCACTCTGATTAGCGCCAGGCTTGGTGTTCTTTGGTTAAGTACTTTAATACAAATTCATTTATTATTCAATTCTTCTGTTAATAATGGATTGTACGGTGTCTGAGTGTGTTTATTTAATAGATCATACTCATCAGAAACAATCCATTGGTTTTTAGACAGTATTGACACCGCTGATGAAGAAATGCTGTCAAAAACCGTATTCATACTTATCTTTACATGTTGGATGTTCCTGGCTTCATGTAGCTTTAGAGCTATTACTGGTTTTCTCTTTCATCTTATTCTTATTTATATATATATATATATATATATATATGTCTTTTCATTAAAATTAAACTGAATTGTATAAAATTGAGTGGTTGTTGTTTTTGTACTTAATCTTAGAGTTTTTGTTTGTTTATTTTCTTTAGCACAGTAGTTTTGTGTTTGCTGTTTTTTAAATTGCATTTCCACCAATGTTGATCTATTTGTCTTGTTTTGGCTTGACATAAACTTATGTTCTGTTATTACTAACTAGAAGAGATTGTTAGGACAATGAATTTGAAAAGGGGAAAATAATTATGTTTCTTTATTTTATGTAGTCTTTATGAATAACTTTTATCTTTTTCCTCCATAGGTTGTGGCATTTGTATCACTACATATTCCATGATTACTCACATGCAAAAAAGATCCTGGGAAGCTGAACAGGTTATGAATTGGTTAAAAGATCAAGAATGGGGGCTCATGTTATTAGATGGTATATTTTTTAAGCAAAATTAAGAAAGTGCATAACTTAAAAATTTGATGTTATGCACTTTCCTTAATATTTATTGTTTTTTATAATTGAATGATAGCCATAAATTAAACATATAGTTTAATATATATAGTTGTATATGCGTCATATTTTTCTTTTAAAAATATTTACTATAACTGTTCTGTAAATTAAATAAGCCGAAAGAGTGATGTTTCTATTAATATTACAAAAATTTTGTTTGATAATTGTAGAATAGACCTATTTTTGTTTCTATATTTTTTCTCTCTCAATCTTCAAGAAATAAAGTTTAACATTTAATAAAAGAATCATTAATGCTAGTTAAATTGGTGCTAAAAATTGATATATGTGAACATCTATTATTTAATAAGTGTTTGATTATTCCTTATTACAGAGGTACATACCATTCCAGCTAAGATGTTCAGGCGTGTACTGACCATTGTTCAAGCACATTGTAAATTAGGATTAACTGCTACATTAGTGAGAGAAGATGATAAAATTCAAGATTTAAATTTTCTAATCGGACCTAAATTGTATGAAGCGAATTGGCTTGAACTGCAAAACAATGGTTTTATTGCAAAAGTTCAATGTGCAGAGGTAATTTTAGTTCTTACATTGGATATTAGCTAGTAAATTTAAAGTATTTTATACTAATTTTATTTAGTACATTTGATGTTGTTATGAGACCTATTTAAGCTTAAATTTATAGTCATCATGTTTTCCCTATTTCAAGCAAAGGAATTGTAGTTGATAAGCTAAAATAAATATTTAAGCTCATGTATACAGGGGCTGTTCACACATTTTTTAGACGATGTATATTGTATTCACAAAACTAAATTGCATAAAATTCTTGTGTTTTAAATGTTCTATTTGACATCCCTTATTCTGAACTATCTTTTGACACTGCAATTTCCAGGATATTAATGCCTTTTGAAGTGTCAGAAGAGGTATTCTATCCCATTCCTCCTGAACTGCTTTCCAGAGTCCTGTAAGGGTTCTGGGACGACGTTTGGATAATGCAGATTTTAAAAGTCCGAAAGCACAAAAATCCATAGGTGATACATCGGGAGATTTAGTAGGGATATCAGTGAAGGGTATGGCCTTGATACCAGTTTTTTTGTTCCATTTCTTTTAGGAAATTTACAGTGGATTTTGATGTGTGACTGCTAGCATTGTCCTGATGGAGTCTCACAGATTGATGGCACTGTGGGTAAAGCGATGGTATTTCATTCAGAAAAATTGGTGATAAAATATGTTCCTGATAGTATTTGGAGTTAATCTTGACATTTTTTTCCACTCTCTTTATTTTTAACTTGCCATTATAAGAAAAGCCAGCAACAATCTTGAATCCCTTAGAAAAACTTTCTTTCGATTCTTTGAACCATGTACTTATGTCTGAACCATATCTCCCCTTTTATGGTAATAAATGGCTCTTTTTTTGTTGCAATCATTTAAATACACCCATTATTCATCTATTGTGACAATTGTTTTCCATTTTTCTTTGGATAAATGTTTCTCATATAGAATTCTGCAGCGTGTCCTGCGTTCAGCGATATGATTTGGAAGAAGACGATGCACATTGCGTTTTTTCGCTTTCTTAAGATTTAAATCAACGTTTATCATTTTGTTTACAGTGGACACTGAGCATTTTAATGATTTTGCAACTGTCCTTTGACTAGGGGGATTTTCTTTTAACATTAAACAACGTACCTTTGCAATAGTCGAAGATGTCCGTTTTTTCCTTAGATACTTGTTTGGAATTTTTGTCCCACTTGAGGCTCCAATTTGACGTTTTTTTCCTTTCTTGTTGACGATATTACCTATCAACGCTTTAGATATCACAAAACCATGACTCTCACATCGTTTTTGGATAACGAAGTATGCATACTTCTCTTCGGAAAGAGCATAAATGTAGCCTTCGAACCACTGCTTTGTTAAAAACGCCATTTTGAATAAAAACAAAACTTTCAAGCCGTAGACGATAATTTTGACTTTTAAAAACATAGTGCAATTGCAATTATTTCTTTTGCAGCAAATGCTCTTTTATTACCGCTTACCAAAATCGTCTAAAAAATGTGCGAACAGCCTCTGTATTAATGCATCATAAAACCAGTAAAAGTTTTCTGGTCATGTTCTTATAACATGTTCTTATGACTGTTATATATAAATTTTCTTTAGTTACATTCTTAATTTTAAAAAAAAGGTTTATTTTCCAGATTTTGAGTGTAGAGAGTATAATGCCTGATCAAGATTCCAATTAAGCATATCCTGTTATCTCTACAGCATTTTGGTTATCTTTGAATGTAGATCTCCCACTTGTTATGAAATATGTAATTTTTGCTCTAGTTTGATTAGAGTTTAATTTCAGTGTTCTGAAAATATCATATCCTGTCATTTAGGCAGTATCAGTACATTGTTCCCTCAACTCGTAAAATCCTTTGAAGTGTGTGTGTGTATATATATATATATATATATATATATATATATACAGTGATTTCCGCTTATAAGAATCACGTTTGTTATTACTGTTTTTGATTCTTATAAGCAGTTGATTCTTATAGCCGAAATTTAGGTTTTTGGACAGACACACACACATCTGTATATGCATATATTAGATAATTTATCATTAAAATACTCTTTAATTTACGTTAATTATCTTTTATTAAAATTATTTTTTATAATTTTTAAAAATACAACTTAATTTTTAGACCTATAAGTATATACACATGATTATAGTAAGAGAAGAAAAAATCCAATATTTGTTACCACATACCTGCTTAACAGTTTTAACATTTCAACTAAAGGAAGGGAGCAAGAAAAAGTTTTCTATGGTAGTTTGACGTAATGATGTTTTCAGGAGGCTGTTTATACCTCTTTCAATACTAATAGTCTCAAATGAAGATTCACCTTCTAGCTTACGTTTCACGGTTTGATAACATGCTGAATCTACTAATGTCACGTTTGCCTAAGTGATAGTGGACACTTCGCCGAAGATTTATGTGTTTCAGAGTCCAGCAAGCTGTAACCAGGATGTGGGAGGTGGGAAAAAAGAGTCCCTATTTTTGTTTGTCAATGGAGGAAAGTGAAAGGGGACCCAGACGGGTAAAGATGCCCCCGGGTCAAGCTAATAAGAGTGTTGTGCTAAAGCGTTTAAGGGGAAACTATTATGTTATGTCTAACAAAGAAAGATATGAATTTTATGACTATATTCCATCCCATCTTATCAATCTTTTTTTAAAAAAATAAAAAAAGAAAGAACTTTGTGCCTTTTGAGGGTGTAAGTGGGTTTTTTGGATAAATGAAAGGAAAGCGAAGAGTGTAAACTGATTCTTAAAACTGGTGGATTGATTCTTTAAAGCAAAAATTTTAACATTGAAATAATACATTTGTTTTTGTTTTTGTTTTCGTGATATTGATTCTTATAAACGGTTTATTCTTATAACCACTGATCACTATAAGCGGTGGTTACTGTATATATATTCACTTTATAAGTCTTCTAATAATATTTCTAAACAGAAATATAAAAAATTGCTAATGGTCCTTAAATTTTATTTTATTTATTTATTTTTAACACTGGAAACTCTGCTTATCAAAGATGGCCTAAGAAATGCTTTTACTGTGAGCTTCAATAGCATGAATCATGATTTTTAATAGAGAGACATCAGTGGATGGATATAAAATACCCTGTGTCTCAACTAGGTAATATCAGCTCTGAATGAATAGCAATCAGTCCATTTGTTTTAGTTTGTTTCAACAGCAAGGAAAATAGCGGTATGCAGGTAAAAGAGATTGAAATGATTGTTATTAGATAATCTGACTGATCATTTCATATAGAGGATCAGTTTAAGTAAACAACTTAATGCGTATCAAATTTGATAGTAAAAGAAGCTCTGGCACACAATCCTTCAACTTAGATTTTGCTAAAATATCAGAGGTTTCTCAAAGTTTTGTGTTAAAAGGTTATTTACCTAAATAAGTTTAATTGATTGGGATAACTCTTATGTGTTCTTTTTTATCTTTGTTTTTGTTCAAAATAATTTATGCTCTGTGTATTGTTATCAGGTAAATTAAATTATAGAGAAATGCAAAATAAATGTCATATTTATAATTCTATCAATAGAATGTTGCTTTCACTTCAGAAATAAAGAAAGAGATAGAACTTTTAGGTAGGCACTTAAGTTTATTTTTTATTTTTTAAAAAAGGCTTAAAAGTTCTTAATTAGTACTGAATTTTTAGATTAGGAAAAGAATGGGAAACATGCTATAAATAACCATTGAGCAACTTTTTCATTGATTCTCAATCTAATATAGGGTGATAATATAAGGGTTAAGGTTTTAAAAATAAATACAGTTGGTTCTCTGTTTAACGACGCTCTACTTAACGGCGATCTCTATTTAAAGACGATATTTCCCGGTCCCGGTCCCTCCGACGTAAAAAAACTCTATTTAACGACGATTTTGTTTCTATTTAACGACGATTTTTTCTTAAATGATAAACTTTTTCTTCAACATTTTATTTACAGGAGGGTTACTTTCTGTGGGTGAGTTTGGTTTCAATAACAGACCCGGAATTTCCTTTATGTTTGTTGCAATCATAGACTTGTTGCAGTGAAAAAAACGGGGAGGGGGGATTACTGTTTGTCGGAAGATCGAACATTCTTCCCTGGTGGATCGAATTTCTTAGTGCGGGTGTGGAATCACTCTATTGTACCTACCATGTTGTCATGTGATTTACGAACTGTCCAAAAGCACCCCTCTCTCACTCCTTCTGGGAAGCACGTGTTCATGTTTAGAGAATTCATGGTTGTGTAGGAGCTCATTCCAGTACGAATACGAGGTGAGCAGAGGAAAATGGCATCAATGCGAAAGCATCTTATGCTACACGAAAAAGTGAAAATTATTGAAAACTGGGAAGAAAGTGTTGGAATAACAAAAGTCCAATTCGCAAGACAATTTCACCTACCCGAGTCTACTCTCAAAGGCATTTTAGCAAGCAAAGAGAAAATTCTTGAAGCAGCACAAAAATTTGGTTTGGGATCCAAATCCAAACGGCAGAAAATTCAATGTGGCCGATCAGAAGAGTTTGAGAAGGCAGTCCTGCAATGGTTTCATCAAGCAAGAGCATCTAACATTCCAATTTCCGGAGTGATATTTAAAGAAAATGCTATTATTCTGGAAGAAATGTTTGGAATGCAAAATTTTCAGGCTTCGGCTGGTTGGCTAACAAAGTTCAAAGAAAGATACGGGCTTGTATTTAAAAGCATATCTGGCGAAAGTGGCTCCGTAGATGAAAAAATAGTGGATGAATGGAAAATAGTGCTGTAGGGGATATTAGATGGATATGATGAGAAGAACATATTCAATGCAGATGAGACGGGCCTATTCTACAATATGGTGCCTAATAAAACCTTAACGTATATGGGCGAAAAGTGTTTTGGTGAAAAACACAGTAAGGAACGATTGACTGTTTTACTGTGCACTAATTCGGATGGATCTGAGAAATTTCCACCACTGGTTATAGGCAAATCAAAGCAACCAAGGTGTTTTAAGAATATCACCAGGGAACCTTGTGAGTACCGCAATAACAATAAAGCGTGGATGACATCACAAATTTTTATTGACTGGATTAGAAAATTTGATGCAAAAATGCATCGAGAAGAGATAAAAGTTTTACTTTTAATCAATCGATGCACTGCACATACTCCAAATATCCCTGGACTTACAAATTTGACTATCCATTTCTTACCAGCTAATTGCACTAGCAAGTTGCAGCCATTAGACCTGGGTATCATTCGCAGTGTGAAAGCATACTACAGAAAGTCTTTAATTAGGAAATTAAAAAACAATTCGGCTGACAGTATAAAAATTAGAAAATTTACAATCTTGGAAGCAATGCACATGATAACATCAGCATGGAAAGAAGTTTCTCCATCCACAACAAAAAACTGCTTTCGCGTTGCTGGAATTCACAAAGAACTTGTAGTGGAACTGCAAAGTACGGATGTAGAAATCAACGAAGATGACATTACCCCTGAAGAATGGAGAAGTCTTGTTGCAGATGAGGATGTTTCAATTCAAGGTTTCTACAATTGTGATAAATATGTTTTAACAACAGATTTCAAAAATGTAGAACAAATTTATGAAGATATTGTAAACGAAAACACAGTGTCAGACGCTGAAGGTGAAGTTGAAGACACGGAAAACGAGACACTGCCACAGTCTTACACAGATGCAATTTCTGCTCTAGATGTTCTCCGACGCTATATTACATCGAAAATAGAAGGTGACTCATTTAACATTTTAGAAAATCTGGAAAAGAGAATAACGAAAACAAGGCGAATGAAGCAATCAACACTTTTTGAATTTTTTAAAACGTAATTTATTGTTTCTACTCTTTTTTTTTCAATGTAATTTAAAATAACTTTTTGTGAATAAAATAATGATGATAATAAAAATAACATTTTTAAACACGCTAATATATTAAGAAATATATTTACAGTCCTAAGCCTGTAAAGTGTGAAGGGAAATGTTATTTTTTCACAAATTCTGTTTAAGGACGATCTCTACTTAAGGACGATTTTTCACGGTCCCTTGAAAGTCGTTAAACAGAGAACCAACTGTATATATATATATATATAATATTATAGTTTTTATGTAAAAATATCTGTTGTTATTAACATATATCTATAACTTTAGCATAACTAGTTTAATTAAAGACAATTTTTAATTTTCCCAAATTTTATTAGGCATATGAGATATTTTATGACAGTTCTAATTTTGTATACTCATAACTTTTGAATGTTAATGAAGGAGATTTAACAATAAGCCATTTTTTTCTGTTGTGCCAATGCATTGTGTTTTAATTATTTTAGAATTGCATGGGAGAAAAGTTAAATTATGCTAATTTATTTTAGGTCTGGTGCCCAATGTCTCCAGAATTTTATCGGGAATATTTGATTGCAAGAGCAGCAAAAAAACTGGTATGATTTTTATATTGTTTTCTATTAATATGAACCCAAAGAGTATTGTATTACAATAAAGAATTTTTTTAAATAATAATCTCTTTTCATAGAAAATTAAAAATATATACATTTATTTTAAACATTTCAGTTTCATTTTTTCGAAGAAAAGACTATCAAAATTAATGAAGGTTAAAATTTTAAACTGTAGTAGGTTTTATAATTCAGTGTATCTGAATTTGATATTATAAACAATTTGAAATAGAGAATTGAGCAACATAAACTCGATTCCAGAGGATCCCTTTCAGAAGATGTTGGGTTAAAATATATTTTGTAGCTTAAAATTTTTGACCACGTTAACAGTGTTATCTAGATCCAGCAAACATTAGTACTTTGCAGCAAACATTAGATCTTTACTTTGTTATAAATCTTATCAACTTTTGATGTATTATTTTTCCTTTTCACTGCTATTATGTTATGGATATTAAATGTATTAATAACCTTTCTTTTGCAGTTACAAAACAACAAATCCTAAGTCTGTACACTATTTTTCTAAACTAATAAAAAAAAATTCTCATCCCATCATTTTTCATTCTTCTCACTTTGTTGATGGAAACAGTAGAATACAGTCAATTCCGGTTAATCAGACACATCTGGACACAATCATTTTGGTCCTAATAAACGGCTTGTACGATTGCACGATTATGCATAATATTAGGCTTATGCAATAAGATTTATTTTGGTTCTTTAGGATTTGGTCCGAATAAGCAGATGGTCCGATTAACCGGTGGTCCAATTAACTGGATTCGACTGTATATAGTCTTTTTTAATTCTTTGAAAAGCGTATAGTTCTTAGTATTTCTTAGAATTATAATTCTTTTAATAAGTAAAAACCTACAGATGTTGACTGAACAAATGGATTCAGAGAGAGCACTACTGAAAGTTTTTACTGCAGTTCCCTTCTATGAAAGACAGACAGGAAGACCAAAAAAGAGATGGAGGGACTGCTGGATTCAGACTTTAGTGCCATGAAGGTTAAGAACTGGAGATCTAAAGCTGGTGAGAGGGTAGTCTGGGGAAAACTGCTAGAGAAGGCCAAGGCCCACGCTGGGCTGTCGTGCCAATTATAATGATGATAGTTCCTTCAATTATTTCTTTACTCTGAAGCATTTCCTGCATTTTATTGAATATAAAATGTATCATGTTTATTTATCGTGTTTATTCAATGATCTTTATACTTTCTTAATTTCATTAATTAGTATCATGTTAAAGTAAAGTACCTTTTTTGACACATTTATGCTTGTTTCTTTCAGCTACTTTTTGTCATGAATCCAAACAAGTTCAGAGCTTGCCAGTTTCTCATTAGATACCATGAAATTAGAAGTGATAAGATCATAGTATTTTCTGATAATGTTTTTGCATTAAAACATTATGCTATCAAAATGAACAGGTAATAGGATGTAATTTTAAAAAATAAGTTATATAAATGTTTCATCTATTAATGTTGGACTTTATTTATGAATTATATTGTATGACAGAAAAATGCAAAGATGCAACTGATAAAGGAAGAAAATGTGACTTCTTCAACTGAGTGTTAGGCTCTATCTAAACTATATATGTGTTTGTGTCTCTGTGTGTGTGTGCGTACACAATAGGAATAGAGGGGTATTTAAATTAACAATTTAAAATTTATTCGCTCCATCTGAATGCCATGTGTGTGTAGATATGTAAAACTTCTGGCTGTATAAAATACTATATTTAGTGTTTGTTTCACCTTTTATAATTATAAAGTAGTTTTATTTTAATTTTTTAGTCTTTATAAAATATTTCTTTGCAAGAACTTAATGCTAGAAAGAGGAATAAATCTGTTGCTAAAATATCATGAATTTATATAAATATATACATGACTATCAAAATAGTCCCTCTAATCCATACTTACTTATTGTTAAAGTCAAAACTTCAAAGATAGATGCCATTTCAGTTATTTTCACAGATTTATGTAGTTGAAGAAGCCAAGTTCAGATTGGCATAATGAGACACATCTCACAACAGTGTATTATAATTGAATGTATGTCTGTATGGTCCCTAGAGTTGCATCAAAGATGAGTAAATCCCAGACAGCTGAAAATTATATGACTCTGTGCCCAGAAACCTTAAGATAATGAATTTGAATTAGAAATTACCCATGTTTAGAGTAAAACAGTTGGAATCACTTTTTTAAGTACAGGAGTGAGAATTAGACTCTTTAAGCAAATTATTGGTAAGGGAAAATCCATAACTTGAGAGGAGTGTGTTATAAGATTAAGAAAATATAGCAGTTAAAGAAGGAGTATGATCTTTTAACTTAACTAGCATATATAGACTGTAATGTTTTCAATTTCATCCAATAATATTTATAATCAGCTTATTCTTACATAATATGTAAGAATAAGCTGATAAGAATAAAGCTAATAATATTATTTAATAAGAATATGTTCTGCATATTATGCTGAACCATGAACTCCAGGGAACATGTTACTGAAATCTACACATTCACTTACCCCACTGGTAAAAACTTGGGACTTTTTTTATGTCCAAAATTTAGGGTGTTTAGTCAGAATATTTTAGGCTTAGTTAGAAAATATAAACTTTTTTTTGGGAAATATATAAAACTAGTCATAAAATTCAAAAGTTCCAAGTTTTCTTGAAACTATCTAGATTTAGTTTGAAAATTTCTAAGGTTTCTCAGACACATTTAGGCTTAGTGAGAATTTTTAGATTAAATCTGAAATTTTTTTATGTAAGTCCAAAAATCTTAGACTCAACGGGAGAAGGGGGGTCACAGAAAATTTTAGATTTTGTCAAAATTTCTAAAGGAGAAAATTTTGTTTTTCCTGAAAATTTGGTGTTATTCTTAGAAAATTTTATGGTTTGCTCAAAATTTTAGATTTAGAATGAAACAAGGTATTGAGAGAAAACTTCTTTATTATAAAAATAATATTTATAATCAAAATAGAAATTAAAAAAATTTCTGTTAGTTTAATCCAAAATGTTCTGCTTTTGCCCGAAATACTAGGATCAAAACACTTTTTTAAGTGTTGGCTGAAGGTTTATAATTTACTCAGATAAATTAGATGCTGAGTAATGTTAAAAATCATTTGAAATTCTTCCATAAAATCTGAAAACACAGAAGCCAAATAATTTTAGATATAGAGGAAAATTCTATGAATATTCTTAAAATAACAGTTGAAAAATTTAACACTCAATTGGGATTTTGTGTTCAGCAGAAAAAATTATGGATGTGAATAATTTTAAGATTACTCATAGAATAACTTTAGTAAGAAATGATAAAATAGGTATAATCTTATCCTAAATTTTTCTAATTTAATTGGAAGAATTTCTGCTGCAAGAAGAATTATTTCAAATAATCTCTCTCAGAGACCATCGCAACTTAATCAGATATTATGAAAAAGTCCTAGAAGAAAGTGAACATGAGACTTCATCTTAATATTATTTTTCTCCACACTCTGATACAATGTTTGCACACAATTTTTTTTATTGTCTAGCCATAACAGAATTGTCTGGCAGACTGTAAAATTGATCCTCTACCCAATAAAGACAGAAAATTTAATTTAATTTTGTAAACTTTTAAAAAAAGCTTTTTTAAAATCCTTAAATTTATGAAATGTGGTGCATAGATTTTTATTATTACTAGCTGAATATTCATACTTCATTACGGAGTACATTCAAATTAAATACAATGGTCAATGTATGCAATTAATGCCGAAAAATATATGTATATATATATTTATAATAAATACAACGATCAATGTATGCAATTGATGTAAAATATATATATATATATATATATATTTATCAAAAAACTCGTAACGGATATTTTTATAGACAAAATAATGTAGAAGAAAATATTCAAATTAAATCTAATGGAACATATTAAAGAATATAGTACAGTTTAAAGAACTTATCTTTTACTGTATTTTATTTATTTATTTATTTATTTATTTTTATTTTTTATTTATTTATTTTTTTTTTTTTTTTTTTTTTTTTTTTTTTTTTTTTTTATAATGTCCAATCATCTGCCACATTAGCAAGAAAAAAAATAAAAGAAATTTTGTTTCTTTCATTGTTATGCACGTGATGCAAAATTACTTTAAAGTATCAAAAAAAAGAAAAGAAACCACATGATCAGCATTTAATAAATTAAATTCTAAAAATTCATCAAAAATCAGAAAATGGAGGTAAAGATTTCATTTTAAAGGAATTTTTATGATTTTCTTGTGATATAAATTTTATAACCCTCAAATTATTATTTTAAATGTAAACTTTAAGAATGTTACAAAAAACAGCTTAAAAATTTAATTTAAAAAAATCAAAGAAGAATTTTTCAAAAATCTTTCTTAGTGCACCCTTAGACTATATGAAGAATCGCCATGCAAAATTACAGCCATTTAGGTCCAGAGGTTTGGTCTGTGCGTTATATGTCAGTCAGTCAGTTACAGAGCTGTTTTATATATATAGACTATCTGAAAACCCGCGCTTCGCTACGGAGTACATTCAAATTAAATACAACGGTCAACGTATGCAATTTATGCCAAAAAATAAATATATATATTTATAATAAATGCGATGATCAATGTATACAATTGATGTAAAATATATATCTATCTATATATATATATTTATTAAAAAAATCGTAAGGGATATGCATTTTTTTTGGATAATATCCAATCATCTGCTGCATTAGAAAGAGAAAAAAATATTTTTTTTGTCTATTTAGTTGTCACGCACGTGACGATAAATTTATTGAAAGTACCAGAAAAAGAAATCACGTGATCAGCATTTAATAAATTAAATTCTAAAAATTAATCTTTAAAAATTCACCAAAAATCAGGAAATGGAGATAAAAATTCGAAAAAAATTTCATTTTGAAGGAATTTTTATGATCTTTCTCGTGATATAAATTTTATAACCCTCAATGTATTATTTTAAATGCAAACGTAAAAAAAGTTTAAAAAACAGCTTAAAAATTTAATTTTAAAATATCTAAGAAGAATTTTTGAAAGATCTTTCATAGTGCACCCCTACACTATTAGAAGAATCGCCATGCAAAATTTCAGCCCTTTAGGTCCAGCGGTTTGGTCTGTGCGTTGTATGTCAGTCAGTCAGTGAATGAATGAGTCAGTTACGGAACTGTTTTATATATATAGATTATTAAACACATCTAAGCCTGACAAGATATGGAATAAAGAGATAAGATACCTCAGGCCTGTTATGATCTCTAAAGATGGGCCTGTATAAGACCTATGATCCCAGTAAAACAATATCCCTGGGTCCAGCATCAGCTCTGGATGCCCCTAAGTACATGCATTTTTAAATTTAGTGAATGAGAATAATTCAGAAAGAAATTTGTTCAGTGATGTAACATCTGTTTTTGTCCATCTAACTTACATGAGATATGAGTCTAAATCCAGGAAGTTTTGAGGCGTGTAAGAAATGCAAAGCAATGTGAATGGTTATGTAATAAATACTTAAATTTAAAAATTCTTTCTGGGGAAATATTCAGTTTAAAAATGCATCATTGTGTCACCATGTTATAATAAAGTAACTAGGAAATTCATTTTTGCATGAGAAAATTTACTCTGTTGCTCATTTTTCCATAGAAATTACACTCCATGAGGGTATCCATTAGTGTATTGTTTCCATATGTATATAAAATCAAACAGTTATAAAAATTCGTTAGTTACTGAGCACACCATTTGGAAACTTGTAAAATCTCCCTCTCTACATACATGTATCTTTCATCCCTTGAGTGGGTCGATAAAATGAGGACCAAGCATGCTCTGGAACTAAACTCTGGGGATCCCATGTCAGATTGACCACCTGACTGAGACATATGCTGTATGGCTACCCCAAGCCCACGGTCAAGAAAACAGAGATGGGCACCGCCAGCCAGCCTTGGTCCACAGCGGACTGTTGCGCCATGCGTTTAGTTTTAGTTTACATATCTGTATGCATCTCTTTACTTCTTTGGAGTAAATTATTAAAAGGTGAAATTCTTAATACCAGAACTAAAATTCATTCAATCCTTTGTTTTTATTTGGGCTAATGTCCAGGGGGCTGACGACATTACATCCCAGTCCGGTGTACATATGAATACAAGGAAATAGAAGCACACAATCACAGAAGAATTTTATTAACAAACAATGACACCGGCGATGGATGATGGGTTGCAGCTCCCCTTTCTAGACAGGGCTCCTTTTGCAGGTGGAAGACTGACTGGTTCCCCAGAATACAACCGTCTTATGCGGGAATCGAACCCGTGTCCCCGTCGTGGCAGGCTGATGCCTTAACCATTTAGCCACTGGGTGACTGTTTTTATTTTATTCGATTTTACTTCTAAATAGGTCAATGAACATAAATATTTTTCAAAAATGGAGGAATTGGTAATATCTTGAATAAAATTCATAAAAATTGGAGAGGTAAAAAAATATCAATAATGTTAAAGTATATGAACACATTACTTGCATTTAAATATATTCAATTTGCCATCTGAGCTTTTTTTTCCCACCAGAATAAATTCTTTTTATTTTTTGTAGAGAAGGGAGATGGTCAGAAAAATGTATTAATTCACTCACACCCCAAAGTGATTAGATTAGTATGTTTATGTCCTTGTATTTCATGGTTGACTTGTATTCCATAGAATTTTGTATGCTGTGTGGCTGATGTGAACAGTTTTCAAGAAAACTTTTTGTTGTTGTTGCTTATGCCACTTGACCAACAGCAACATCAGATCAAGTCCTGAAAACTATGGGCGATAAAGGTGGGGCTCCTGTTTTGAATTTGCACCACAAGGGTCAGAGTCTGACTTGTCTAAATGACCGGTCCCGTAATTTTGAACCGAGTCAAGTGGCAAGACCAGAACACTTGACCCCGCACCTCTAGAGGTAAATTTGAGAACTTGGAGGACATTGCAGCCACACCATATTTTACGTGCCCCGGCCACCATTAGTGAACATGGCAGTGGATTTGCAACGACATCAAGAAAACTTAAAAAACATTAAATGTCTGCTCTTTCTATAATGATCAATATTTTAAGCAGTACAAATGATAAACTTAAATGTTGATTAGGAAAGGTATGCAGACTGTGGGACTATAGCATGCTCCAGAACAGAGGTTCCCAACTGGTGGTCCACGAGAGCCTCGGGAGTGGTCTGGCACCACATATAAAAAAGTTGCCAAACAAATGGGATTTCAAAAGCAATATTCATTGAATTAGATGGGCCAAATATATCCGATAACTATCAGGTGTTAAATTAAAATTTCTTAAAAGTTTAACTTAATTATTTTATTATTAGAATATGATACAAAATAATGTGTATACCCCTGGAAGGATCCCCCCCACCTGAAGTCGGTGGAGATCCACACATGGTTCAATTTCTGGCTTAGTGGTCCACAGACTTCTACTGGTTGGGAACCACTGCTCCAGAGGAAGGTAAACTGTGCTTCAGCCAGGCAGCTGTTTTCATGTTATATTGTTCTATTTAAATTAAAATCAAACCAGATGATTTTCTCATAAGATAGATTTCTCTCCACTTTTTATCAAGCAGAAGAATTTTATTTCTATACAACATTTATTATGCCTAAAAGGCAGTATAAGTGTATAAAATCTCCATTATACATATCTATAACAAAATTCTTTCATTGTTTCACTTCACACTAGTATTAAAACATATGCATCTCTAATCTATTGGTGACTAACAACTAGATTTCTTGTTAACTAACAAAAATATGTTTTTAATTTTTAGGCCTTATATTTATGGTCCAACATCTCAAGCAGAGAGAATGCAAATTCTTCAAAATTTTAAATACAATCCAAAAGTAAATACAATATTTGTATCCAAAGTTGCTGATACATCATTTGATCTTCCAGAAGCAAATGTATTAATACAAATTTCTAGTCATGGAGGATCTCGAAGACAAGAAGCTCAGAGATTAGGCAGAATTTTAAGAGCTAAAAAAGGTTTGATAATATGAATTACTTTTATTTATAAAAAGGAAGTAATATAATTTTTTTATTATTATTCCAGTCATCTCAACTTTGTTTTTCTAACTTTCTTAATATTCGGAAGAATTTTAAATGTCTAAGTGCTTGATTTACTGAATAGAACTTTTCTATACACAGATTAAAAAAAGAAAATTGAAAATTTCTAGTTTAATATAATTCTGATTTTCTATAAAACAGAAAATCTATAGTCTGATAAAATGTTTAACTATGAATAATTTGAAGGTAAAACCAGGCTATACATTTTTAAAAAATATTAGTATATATTTTAAGTTTTGACAACTGTTAAGTTTAAAAACCTATGATTGTTTTTTATTCAAGCTATCTTTTTTCTATTTTTTAGGTGCTCAGTTAGAGGAATACAATGCATTTTTCTATACCCTTGTATCACAAGATACAATGGAAATGCATTATTCTCGAAAACGACAAAGGTTTCTGGTAAACCAAGGGTACAGCTACAAAGTTGTGACAAAACTAATGGGAATGGATGAAGTAAGATATTGTTTCTTTATATGTGTTTACATTTTGAATATGTTTTTGAAAATGTATTATAAACATATTTATTGGAATAAAAAAAGATAAGTTATAAACAATAGCACAAGAAAGAGAATTTAAGAATTAAGAGTCTACCCAAAGCCCCCTAACCTGAGTCACCCCTATATATATATATATGCAGTTAAACATCAAAACCTTCATTATTTCAATTAGTTTTTGTATGTATGACGTTCTAAACTCTTCACTGATCAAAGACCAGGTTGTGTGACTGGGTATAAAAATTAAGAAGTTCAGCCTATAATCACAGTTTAAATGTGATAAATACATCTGCTCTTTAACTTTCATTCAAGGTATAATCTTTTTATCATTATTTCTGTTATGTATTGATGTGTAATCCTCAAATCACTTTAAATTTTCAGAAACATTTTAAATTTTATGTCATTCATATTGCTTTATCTAAATCTCTGCTGTTTTCATTTAAAAAAATCAAAATTAGTGCCATAATAAATCTGATATCAGTCTTTACCTGAAGCTTGTGTACTAAGAATTCAGTTTGGTAA
Organism: Dolomedes plantarius; assembly: GCA_907164885.2. Lineage (NCBI taxonomy): Eukaryota > Metazoa > Arthropoda > Arachnida > Araneae > Dolomedidae > Dolomedes > Dolomedes plantarius. The sequence goes on along the minus strand of OU015493.1, from coordinate 120,967,578 downwards.
TTTTAAACAATTTTGTATCAAGAAATATTATAAAAACAATATCTGTAAATAAATAGAAAAGCTCTACATCATTAACCAGAATTTAAGTTTGTGATTTATTTGAATTGATTGAATTATAAATTATTATATCCTATGCATATGATGTATAAAATTGAAAGGATAAAATCAACCTAAATTTAAAATTAAGTAAAATTAAAGTAAAATTTAAAAGCTCTTAGTATTTTTTGACAAAAATATGAAATATTCATCAACAGAAGTATCCCAATGTGACTAAAATATTAAACTGAAGTAAGGAACGTAGGATTTCAGTTTTGTTCATGATTTTGAAGTTTATATAACTGTTGTAGATTGTCTGTGTGGTTGTAAATGTTAGTATAATGAAGATTAGATTTGCAAATAACATCTCTGAAAACAAAGGGACACAATTATTCACCTTTCATTTTTATATTGATAACTCTGACATTTTTTACTGTTGCAAACATTAATGTTACTATTTACATGTTCCCACTAGTCAGTGCCAGAGTCTGCAAGATCCAAACCTTATGTAGGCATGGGTGTTTGTAGCCATTTGAAACTGGCCTTAGGCTATAGGACTTGTCAGTTTAGCCCTCATGTTTTAAGATCTAACTGTAACTTGCTCCAAATCAATCAACCAATAAACTAAACTGTGTTGTTGTTTCCAATTCCCCTTGGTGTAGGAAAGTCTACACTAAGTCCAAAGGACCTAGGTCCTTGGCGAAGGGTAGTAAGCAGCTTCACTTTTAGGTAAGGTACCACTAGGGCTGAAGTCTGGCTTGACCTCGAAGAACATCCGTCCCGTAATTTTGAACCAAGTCAAGTGATGAGACTGGAACACCTGACCCCACACCTCCGAAGGTAAATTTGAGACCTTGGAGGACATTGTAGCCACAACCTATTTTACGTGCCCCATCCACCATTAGTGGGGACACCATTAGTCCCCACTAATGGTGTCCCCACTAAATCCATGGCGATGGATTTGCTTGGAATCCACGGTGTCCCCACTAAATCCACGGCGATGGATTGGCTGCAAATCCACGGCGATGGATTTGCAGCAACAAGCATCAAACCAGGGACATTCAGATCACTGGCCCACTGCTCTTGCCAACCGGGCCACCGTGCCCAAACTAAACTGTTTATAGATTAGCTAATAGGTGTCTATATAATGGTAACTCAACACTTAAAATTTTCTAACAAGCTTTACATGTAAAATTTTAGTGGTATTAAATATGAACTTTCTGGTGAGTATTGTCCTCAGTCACTCAAGGCAGAGTTCCTCTGGTGACTGATTCTAAATGATGTGTAAAATTTCATTATTTTAACCTCATGTCTCATCAGGATAAAAGCAAAATTACTCATATTCCACTCCAGAAACAGCAAAAAATGAAAAAAACGTGAAAAAATTGGTGTATTTTCCCCCATTAGTGAGTGAGTATGGCCTAAAATTAATTATTGGTTGCGTTTTTTTTAATAAATTTATAGAAATATTAGGAAGGCTATTTTTTCTTATTAAGTATTAAAATTATTATAGAGAACAAATACCTGAAGAATTTGTAATGAAAGAATTTTTTTTTAATCATTTAGAGTTAAATAAATTGTCAGAAGACTGCATGATTCCAATTATCTGAATTTAAGTTCTATGTACCAAATAATTATGTCATTAGGTTTTCTCTTTTTAAAGTCATTTATAATTTATTTTTTGCATTCCAGCAAGTTGAACTCGCCTATAAAACTAAAGAAGAACAGACTCAGTTATTGCAGCAAGTTTTAGCTGCTAATGATGCTGATGCTGAAGAAGAAAAGATTCCTAGTGAATTTACATGGGGAAAATCATCACAACAGGTAAACTATAATTGGCTCTGGAAGTATCTCTACCATCTACATCTAGCAGATTTGAATTGAAGCGTTCTTTTTATTATTTTTATGGTTTGTGTATGGGTGTGTGTGCTCAGGTAATGATCTTAAACCATAATGGTTGCTGTTGTTAATAAATCATGTTTTCAATTATCTGGTTTTTACATCATGTATGCCACTAACACCATGAACTTTTAGAAAGTACCTAGTGCAGACTTATGTCTCCTTTGGTATGCTTGGATATTATCTTTCAATAAAAGATTGTACTATAAACACAATATGGATAACCAGACAATAGCCAAATAGCCACAGTACTGACATTTGATTGCAGAGTCTGTGGGTTTAAAACCCACTGTTGCAAGGGTATTTGTAGCCATTCAAAATAAGCTGTAAAACTTTAGACCTTGTGTTACAAAAGATGACCATAGTGCTCTCAACCAATCAACTAACCAAATACAATATACAGTGGCTCCCAAAAGTGTTCGTACACTTATGGTTTTCAATGAAATAGGGGTCTATCCATTAATTAAAATGAATATTTCAGAATGGGTATTTAATAATAAGATCTATAATCTATTCTTAACAAAACTACATGAAATATTTTGAAAACATAGTAAAACTTTATTTTTAAGAAACCAGTAATCAAAAAGTAACAAAACTTTATCCCACATAAGTCATTGTACACTGAAATATTTTCGGATAAATTCATAATTAAAATTATATAAAAGTCTGTTGCTTTATTTTTATTTCTGAATTGTGGTGGCATTTAAAATATTGTTTGGCTTTAATTTTTGCTTGCCTGCTTCGTAGTATTCTATTTATTATTTAAAAATGGCTCGTAGTCGTAAAGAAACAATAAACAACATTCGAAAATTGATTATTTTTCATCTTAGTAGTGGTAAATCAGTTTGGAATATTGCTAGATTACTTAATTTATCCCATTCTACCGTGCAGTATGTGATAAAACGCTTTAAAAAAGAAAATCAAATCAAAAACAAGGTAAGAAAAGGTCATCCGGCAAAGTTAACAAAACGTGATCAGAGATTTATAATTAGAAAATTTGTGAAAAATCCATGTTCGAGTGCTGTAAAAGTTTCTGCAGAATTTAATGAAGCATTTTCTACTTCAATTTCACTTGAAACTGTTTGACACGTTCTCAGAGCAGCTGGATTACATGGGCGTTCTGCCCGTAGAAAATTTTTTGTGAGTGAGAAAAACAGAAAGCTTAGGCTTTCCTTCACACTCTCAATGATAAATAAGCCCCAGATATATTGGAATAATGTCTTATTTGTCGATCAAAGCAAGTTTAACATTTTTGGTTCCGATGGGCATATAATTGTATGGAGAAGAAAAAATGAGGAACTTAATCCCAAGAACTTAGTAGGAACAGTTAAGCATGGCAGTGGAGGTGTCTTTGTGTGGGGGGTGCATGTCAGCATCAGGACTAGGTAATTTGGTATTTATTGATGGCATAATAAATCATGCTGTTTATATAAATATTTTAAGAGACAATTTAAAATTGTCAGTCCAAAATTTGAGTATTGGAAACAACTTTGTTTTTTATCAAGATAACGATCCTAAGCACACAGCTCTCAACGTTCGCATCTGGTGTCTCTATAATTGTCCACAAGTTTTGAAAACACCACCTCAATCGTCAGATTTAAAACCAATAGAACATATTTGGAGAGAACTGGAGGTTTGAGTGTAAAAACATGACATTCACATGAAAAGGGAACTAAAAACAATTATGATGGAAGAATGGATGAAAATTGATGCAGAAATTACAAAAGAACTAATGCAATCTATTCCCAGACGTTTAAAAGCTGTTGTGGATGCTAAAGGATATCCTACTAAATATTAATTTAATGAAAACTTAGAATATTTACTAATACGTAGAAATTTTTTACAAGTGTACGATGACTTTTGTGAGATAAAGTTTTTGTTACTTTTTGATTATTGGTTTCTTAAAAATAAAATTTTACTATGTTTTTAAAATATTTCATATAGTTTTGCTAAGAATAGATTATAGATCTTATTATTAAATACCCATTCTGAAATATTCATTTTAATTACTGGATAGACCCCTATTTCATTCAAAATCATAAGTGTACGAACACTTTTGGGAGCCACTGTAGGTAGTCCAAATGCTAAAGATTTTATTATTTTCTAGGTCCTGTTGACTCTCTTATGTGTCATTTTTTCTTGTTCCTTTAAATCAAAGATTGATAAAAGTGTTTTTTTTTTGGGGGGGAGGGGTTAATACTCAATGAAGACTTAACTAGTATATTAAACTTCCAACAGTTGCAATCTCTATTCCAACAGGAAAGGTTGTGTGTATTTCCCAGATACGTTATTGTAAAATATAAATTTTAAGAGTTTAATTAGTGAAATTATGTTGTAATTAGTTAAGAGTTATCAAGTAGCTTTATTTAAACAAATGTTATATAAATTACAAGATTATTCCTTTATTTAACGAAACAGAAACAACATAAATATAAATTATGAAAACAATGTAAAATGACCAAAGAATTGTTGAAATGACATGAAAATAAAATAAATGAAATTGTGGATAAACCTACTTATTTACATTTGTAATATAAAGGTATAAACATAATGTAAAATAAAAAGAATTTAAACTTAGATTTAAAAAGGAAGAAATTAGACTTTATAGTCATTGAGTTGCAGCATTGCAGTCTGGGCAAATGTGTTTAGAGTGTTCCATGCATATAAATTTCTTGCAAATCTCACAGCTGAACCTTGTGATCCTATTGCATTTGTCCTTTTGGCAGGGCTTGCATCTTTCTTTTCCTGACATCGCTTCTTCCATTTCTTCAATGGCTAGTTTTGCTTTTCTTTTCAACATTAAAATTTTTAGCTAGCTTTGCAGAGAGGTAGGTGCTCTTCGGTCAACGTTTTCTTTCACAAGGGCACATTGAAAGCAATTAGACGCAAAAGTTACAACCATAATGTTTAATAATAAATCAATAAAGGTTTCTTATTAAGAAAAAAAACAGATAAAATGAAAGCTTACACAAATAGTCATGTAAATATCTTAAATACAAATGACAGATATGCGCCACCCTATTAACACCTCAAAATTCAGACGATGACTGAATGTAGGTCAAGGTAAGCTGGTAGAATAGCCAAGTTCAGGCGTTCGTAGCACTCTCTGACCTAAAGATATAAAACCGAATTCAACTTGAGTGTATCTCCTACATACACGCGACTGTTGGAAGGTTATTATTGACTGACCAATCTTATTACATCTATTACCTTTTACGATAATATATTTCATCCCATTCTATCACTTATTCATAGAAACTATGACTAACTCTAAATACAATCAAGCCTGTGACATTCATTTTACCTTCCCATTATACTGCATTTTCATCCATTTACTTCCAAGAATTTAATCCATCGGAATCTTGCCCTTCTTATACTGATGATATCATAAAATCTCTACCAAGATTTGAACTTCTGATTTGATGAGGCATAGATAATTTCCAATGAAAGTAGCATTTGTTGTGACCATCTATGAGTCAGAAGGACAAATATTAGAAAAAATTGGCATATATTTATGCGATCCTGTTTGTAGTCACGGTCAACTTTATGTCTCTACCCATCATCAGCAATGAAGGGCATATTGCATATTTTGCCACTACAGGTGGAATGCTGTCTAGAATAAAATTAGAACTAGAAAAACTACTCATCTGGGCTTTCAAACTGTTAGAATTAGGAGTTTTCTAGAAAGGTTTAATCATTATTTTGAAGCATTAGGGTCTTACATATTATGATTAATATGTTGGAGATCATTTTTAGACATAATAAAACACAAATTTAAAAAAAATAGGTTTTAATCATTGTAATTTATTTATGTATTTAAATATGTTGTGTTGTGTGATGTGTAATAGATTAAACAAATAAAAATCTTGATGTACCTTGCATAACTTTCTAAGAAAATTGTATGGTTTTAAGAAGACTGGTTAATTTCCTATGAAAAAATTATTTATTCAAACATGATATTGTAGTATATAAGTGTTTGGCAAGATTTTTTAAATAATGCAAGATTTTTTTTTTCATATCTTTTCAAATTTCTGGCAATTGACCAAATAACAATAAGTTTTAAAATATTTAAAGCAATATTTTAAATGTTATCATGAACACTTCTTTAAATTTTTTATGGTAATGTGTGTAAATTAGACAAATTCGATATAATATCAAATGAAGATGTGAAATGTCATGCTGCTTTTCATCTTAGATCTGAAGATTAGAGACAACCATTGTCTTATTCTATCAAAAAGCTATTCTGCCCAGAAACTTTCCCTATATATATTCTTTACATGGCACTTAAGCTTTATTTAGTTGTATTCTAATAATTTTCTGTTTTGACATAGAATCAGAGACAATGACAGAATAGACATTATTTTAGTCTTATTTTAATATGCATTACAAATTTTATTTTATTATATCATTTGTATTTATCTATTTTCAGGTATCTCGACGAGCTGGTACTTTGAGCTCCTTATCTGGTGCTGATGATTCTGTATATATGGAATACAAAGTGAAGAGGGAAACAAACAGGCACCCTCTCTTTAAGCGTTTCAGGAAATAAATTGCATATTCTTTATATTGTTATACTGTATACACGTGTTTTGTATAATGTCTTAATTAAATGTTTTTTATGTTTTGTATGTCTGATTTAATGACCTAATTAGAATATTTAACCACTCATATCAAAAAACATAACTTTTCATTTCAAATTACTAATGCGTGTGTGTGCATGCATGCTTGTATATATATATATATATATATATATATATATATATGAGGCGGTCAAAGGCAAATTGGTGTAAGTCACATTTTCAACTTTTTTTATTTGAGGGCAAAAATGTAATCTCCATGTTCAATTTATAGTGGAATAGCAAATAATTATTATTTGCAATATTGTAATAACTATTATGAATTATAATTTGTTCAATTTATCATGGAATTTTTTGTAGTTTTTGCAGTAAAATGCTTTGGAATTACACCACTTGACTTACTGACTTACACCACTTTGCCTTTCACCGCCTCATATATATGAATGAGGCTAACACTGCGCCTCATGTTTATAAATATAAGGTTACAAATTTAAGCATGTTAAGTATGCTAGAAACAAAGGCTGCCATTTTTGGCACATTATTGGCTTCAAAAAATTTAGTTGCCATGTGGTAGGTTGGATGGCATTTCACCTGTATTGGCAAAATATACATTAATTAACAATAAGCTTTCACTGTTGATGATGAGTAGAGACAAATATATATCACTCAAGGAGTGAATTTAGGTATCCTGGAGCAAATATTTTGCAAACTCTACTTTTTAAAAAAGATTTTGACTGCTCCACAATTCCTGATGGGAACTTCAAAGAATCAAACTGTCTTTATGAATAGACTTAACTCCAACTAACACAAGCCTTTCATTTATGATGAGACATAAACAATTTCCAGTGAAACTATTATGTGTCATGACCATCCACAAATTTCAAACATTCGAAAAGGTTGGCATATATTTTCGTGATCCTGTTTTTAGTCATGGTCAGCTTTATGTGGCAATGTCCGGAATATAGCAATCTCTTGACGTGAAAATCAAAATTATTGGCCGCATGGAACAGGGGATATTAGTAAAAGACTCGGAGAGAATTTATACAAAACATGTGGATCATAAAGAAATATTTGTGAAATGATATTTTAAGCCAGTAGTAGATTCCATATTCATGGGATAAATTATACACAAATTTAACCATCACCAAAGAAGGGTACAATATGATCTTACTCTAATTTTTTTTTCATCATTTTGAAAGGCTTTTGACACTATAATGCACATTATCACAAATTTGTACATGATTATATTAGAGTTTTACTCTACATGATGAAATGTCTGTTCTCCATTCACACTATACAACTAAATTTCAAGTTGATTATCATATGACATTGCATTCTGTATACACATACCTACACAATCAGCTTTGCATAATTTTTGAATTTATGAGAACAGGTCCTCTGCAAAAGTGGTAAAAATTGGAAATATTACGGCATTCAAACCTTTATTCTCAGTACCATATTTATTATACATAAGAAGTAAACAGTTCATACTGCCACTTAGTAAGTTTTATGAATTTAAAATCTCAGTAGCAATAATGTGAACTAAACATAAATTGACAAAAAGTATGTGAGGGTGAGATACAAACTGTAGTACATGCAAACTTTGTGATGCATTACACTTGCAGTTTTTATAAAGCAGTTAATCTTCAAATCTTGGTACAGATGTGCCAGACACACCGCCAGCCAAATTTGGTGATTTTTTGTCTGGCATGATAACTATGCAATTTTGTTTCGTATTATGTTTTGATTGCTTGTTTATTGCATTATTTATTATGGCTGGAATGTCGGTGAAGGATGTTGTTGAGAGATATCAACCATGTATTTTGGATAGCATTAGGTCTCGATTTTCTAGAGAGCATACTGTTGGTGTTATTAATCATGCATTTGTAAATGGTTTTTTATATGCTGATAGAAGCCTTTTTTTTTCAGTTTTTGTTGGATTCCAGATTTTTAAAATAGGGCTTAAGGTGTGCAAAGTGTGAATCCGAAAGGAAACTAAAGAAGAAAAATAATGTTTTAAATGGATGTGTATAGATCTGTAGAAATAAGTTGAATGGGAAAGAGTGTGGTATTCAGTGGAGTCTGGGGTTTGTATCTTGGTTTATTTCCAGCAAGCTGACTATAGAGATTTTTATTTTGACCTTTGAAATTTTAAATCGGAAAAAGACATCTGTCATAGTGAGAAATGGCAGCTTAGTTCACATACGTGCGATTGGGTCAGTTTATTAATGAGACCATTTTTGATTATATTTGTAATACTTCTGAGAAAATACAGGGTAAGGATCAGGTGGTTGAAATTGACGAATCTACGTTCAAAAAAAAGGAAATATCATCGAGGGCATCTAGTTGAGGGGCATTGATTGTTTGGAGGTGGGGAAAGGGAGTCTGGTAAATTGTTTTTAGTGACTGTAGCTGATAGGACTAAGGAAACTCTTATGGACTGTATAAAGGAGTCGATTCTGCCAGGAACTATAATACATTCAGATGGCTGGAAATCATACAAAGATATAGGAACAGAAGGATTTAAACATTTGTCTGTTAATCATAGTATTCATTTTGTTAACCCTGATTCTGGATGCAATACTAATACTCTAGAAAGTAGTTGGCGGCATGTCAATAGTAACTTGCTGACTCATAATCGTCAAGTTGAATTTGTTTTATTCAGCACTGTATATGTTTCACCATCAGTGTGTAGAAATTGGTTACCCATTTAATAAATTCATGGGAATAGTCAGAGAAATAAAGTTTGAGGAATTTAAAATTTATGTTCAGTTGAATAATGTTTTATATTTTTGTTTGGTTATTTTTCTTATTTCTGCTGTGCTTTTGGTCAAAAATGAATTTTTTACATTTCTAGTAACTTTAACATTGTTTTCCCTTTTTTACACGGTAAGGGCACTTTTTTTTTAATATTGACTGGATTATTTAAGCTTTTTGTTTACATTTCGCATGTAGAGCCTAACAGGTCTGCAAAAACTGGTTTTTCTTGGCAAAAATTTTTTGCGTCAAATTTACATCAACACTGTGCATCTGGCACATCTGTTCAGAAATCTTAAAAAATTCAGGCATTCATTGACTGTATTGTACTGTGTATTAGAAACTTAGAACATCTCTAAATGCTAAACTAAACTAACAGGAATTCTTGTACGATTATAAACAGAAACACTGAAAAAAAACTCAAAAGAGAAAATGAAAATAAACAACTGTAGCACAAAATTAAGCCAATATATTAGCTTATTTAGTCACAAACACAAATTATTTTATGATAGTAACTAAAGTTGAACTTGCTGGTATTAGAATTGCAATGTAAATATATGTACAGTGGAATCTCGATCTATCGTTTTTTAAGGGACCAACTGAACTGAACAATAAATGCGGGAACATAACAAAGCAATATGATCATCGGGACTGGGTGAAATAAACGACACATACGGGAAAACGATGATTCGGTGAACGGTCGATCGAGATTACACTGTATACAGTGACGCACCCAAGGGGCCCTGTCCTCTCATCCCTTCCCCCCCCCCCCCCAAAGAAATAGAAATTGTATTATAAATATTTTCAATGGTTCAACTCGGCCCCATCCAAGATTATATCCTGGGTGCGCCACTGACTGTATATATATATTTTATTTTAACATTAAATACCTGCACTTAATAAATCTTAAATCTACCTTTTTATCAACTTTGATTGCTTGTAAGATTCAAATGATTTATTATTATTAATAATTCAGTGTGAAAAGTTAAAAAACATCGTCCGCCATCTTGGATTCTGGTCACCATTGCTCCTTTATCGATTTCAGGACATGCAGATATATTATATTCATTAGTTTAAAATAGGCCTGAACAACTCGAAATGTGGTGAGGACCAAATTACTTTGTGGAAAGCTGCTGCTGGCCGGCCGCGAGAGAATGGGATAGATGGGAAAACTTAAAATACTTTATCCAACAAAAAATAAATAAACATTAATATTCATTGTTTATACATTCCTTTCATAATATTATAAATCTAAAAATAATATACCATATTTTTTAGATTTATAATATTTATGCGTCTTCACAAAACGCTTCGTGGGCCACAGAATGAGTGCGGCCCGCGGGACGTATGTTGTGCAGGTCTGGTTTAAAAGATATTTTTCTTAGACGGCCGCCATGTTTCTTTGTACCCAACATCTATGTTGTGACGTCACACTTCGGTGGCGTATTGAGTTCAATGTAGATGTAAAACAGATAATTTTTTAATATCAGTTGTTAGCTTCAATTTCTATTTAAAATCCGTAAGCCTAAGGAAAATATATGCATTTCATTGTAATGTGATAATCCCCTCCAGAGAATCATAAATTTGGCCTTCAGAAGTTAGCTTAAGTTTAAACGATAAAAAAAAACTACGTTTACACATTAGCGAACACGTAAAATTTTGAAAAAAATACCAAGAAAGGTGGCCAGCTTCAAAAGCTTTTTTTCTTTTTTACACACCCTAGTAAAATTTGTTACCTTTTATTTTCAAAAAATAAATTAATGATAATCATGCCTTGAAAAAGTTATTAGAATTGCAATGTAAATATATGTACAGTGGAATCTCGATCTATCAAGGGACCGACTGAACTGAACGATAAATGCAGGAACATAACAAAGCAATATGATCATCGGGACTGGGTGAAATAAACGACACATACGGGAAAACGATGATTCGGAGAACGACCGATCGAGATTCCACTGTATATATATTTTTTATTTTAACATTAAAGACCTGCACTGAATAAATCGTAAATCTGTCTTTTTATCAGCTTTGATTGCTTGTAAGATTCAAATGATTTATTATTAAGAATTCAATGTGAAAAGTTCAGTTTTTTCGGCATCGTCCGCCATCTTGGATTCTGGTCACCATTGCTCCTTTATCGATTTCAGGACATTTAGAGATATAATATTCATTAGTTTAAAATAGGCCTGAACAACTTGAAATGTGATGAGGATCAAATTACTTTATGGAAAGCTGCTGCTGGCCAGCCGTGAGAGAATGGGATAGATGGGAAAACTTAAAATATTTTATCCAACAAAAAATAAATTACTGATTTTTAAAAAAATTAAATAAACGCTAATATTTATTGTTTATACATTCCTTTAATAATATTATAAATCTAAAAATAACATACCATATTTTTTAGATTTATAATATTTTTGCGTCTTCACAAAATGCGTCGTGGGCCACAAAATGAGTGCGGCCCGCGGGCCGTGTGTTGTGCAGGCCTGATTTAAAAGATATTTTTCTTACGCGGCCGCCATGTTTCTTTGTACCCAACATCTATGTTGTGACGTCACACTTCGGTGGCGTATTGAGTTCAGTGTAGATGTAAAACAGATAAATTTTTAATACCAGTTGTTAGCTTCAATTTCTATTGAAAATCCGTAAGCCTAAGGAAAAAGATATGCATTTTATTGTTATATGATAATCCCCTCTAGAGAATCATAAGTTTGACCTTCAGAAGATAGCTTAAGATTGAACGATAAAAAAAAAATACGTTTACACTTTAACGTACACGTACAATTTTGAATAAAAAGACCAAGAAAGGTAGCCATCTTGAAACGCTTTTTTCTTTTTTACACACACTAGCAGGCCCTGATTTTCCATTAGGCCCAATAGGCCCTGGCCTAGGGGCCCCCGAATATTGGGGGGCCCCCTAAAGATTTTTATTTTAAAAGAAAAAATTCCCAATTAAATTTTTTTTTAAATTTTACCTTTTTTAATAGCAATTTTTTTTTATATATCCTTTCAAATTTGATTGATAAGTTCATCATATGTATATTATAGTGTATATAAGGGATTAAGTTTTTCTGGTTGCATTGTATTGGTGTTTTAATGATGAACTTAATATGTTGTATTGCTTTTTGGTATTTGGTAATGTTCTAGGCTTCTACACTTCAAATAGCCAATTCTTGGTAAAATGGTACTTTCACAATGATTCATGATTTTTTTTTTTTTGTGTGTGTCAATTTTGGAAATTTTACGCCCACATCAAAGTTAGGGGGGCCCCCATCCTGAGTTTGTGCCTATAGTCAATAATTTTCTAAATCGGGCCCTGCACACTAGTTAGATTTCTCACCTTTTATTTTCAAAAAATAAATTAATTAATTAATGATAATCATGCCTTGAAAAAGATTTAATCTCGTAAAGGACTTCAAGCATAGTTTTAATTTTCAACTGTAGATGGCGGAACTATGACGTAGCTCAGTTCTCTGAACATGGATGACTGAGGACGATCAATAAGGGTCATAGCTCCTTTTTTGTCTGCGGACGGCGTCACGCCCGCGCACACGTCATGACGCAACTTCGAAAAGCGACTGCATTGGCTGTGGTAAGAGATTCTGCGCTGTTGTTCGTCTTTCGAGGTCATGTACAGGCGATGCCGTGCTGTCTGTAAATAAACTGCAAATAGAATGGCCTTTCGCTTTCAGGAGATTTGGGTTCTTTCAACATTCAGGAATACGTTGCGGTGGCAGATGAAAGTATGAACTGATAAGAAATCAGCCGGTTTTAAACTGAATCTGTGTTTCATAACCTGTTGGCAACATGATAAACTGATAAATTTTATGATTCATTTTAGGAACAATATTAGTCATTAAGTTTCAAAAACATTAACGCGTTGATTTCTTATTTAGGTGTGTCATCGATTAAACAAACACACACACACACACATATATATATATATGTGTGTATGTATGTATGTATGCATCAGTTACCTTTGAATCATGAGAATACTGTTCAATTATCATAATTTGAAAAATAATTTCATATCATATTCTTTGACAACATTTCTACTGTAATTGACATATTAATAAGGTTAATATGTCAATCAACTATTAAACAATCTAAAAGATCTAAAGAAACCTAGTAGTAAAGTAAATCTAAATCAACTATTAAACAATCACTATGTTTTACCCATACAGAGCCCTAGCATCCAAATTCTGTTTTACTATGAACGTATTACTGTTACGAAATTCTATTCTGTCCTTTAAAAAAATTCTATTCTCTGGTCACAAATTTCTGATAATTTAATTGTCGAAGAAATAAAGGGAATTTTCACTATCACAAAGACTAGTTTAGTGTAAAAAATCTAGCAGTTTTCACTATCTACATTCGTTAAATTATCATGATCTTGAAGAAAATGAACCAAGCTTATAACAATAAATTAGCGAAACCTTAGGTTAATATGATTCAGTCATACTATTTTCATTACTTCAGTAGTCAAAAGGATAATTAGTTACATTTAATTTCTTAGCAACAACAGGATAATTATTCTGATTACCTCTTCATTATTATTTCTATATAGAATATTTATGTCTGCTGGTCATGGCGATACAGGGGTTATTCTATCATCTTTAGGAATGGAGCGTATCATCATTCCATTGTTTATAGATTTATATCCTCGAATAAATGCACAAATTCTTTAAAAATTCTTTAAAAATAATTTCTTCACTATTCATTTTACTCAACTTAATAAAATTATGCGGCTATTTCTGCAGTGAAGCGAGGGGCTAGGTGGGTCTGAGCCCCATTCGAACAAACTTTGACCCTCCCCCAATCTTAATAGTTGCAAATATAAAATACATAAATGAAATATTTTAATTCAGCATTAGCATAAAGAGAAGTTTGTTATCAAGCAAGCTTTCTTATTGTAAATTTTCTTTTAAATGCATCATAATCATTTGTACAGAGGATGTTCGCACATTTTTTAGACGATTTTGGTAAGCGGTAATAAAAGAGCGTTTGCTGCAAAAGAAATAATTGCAATTGTACTATGTTTTTAAAAGTCAAAATTATCGTCTACGGCTTGAAAGTTTTGTTTTTATTCAAAATGGCGTTTTTAACAAAGCAGTGGTTCGAAGGCTACATGTATGCTCTTTCCGAAGAGAAGTATGCATACTCCGTTATCCAAAAACGATGTGAGAGTCATGGTTTTGTGATATCTAAAGCGTCGATAGGTAATATCGTCAACAAGAAAGGGAAAAAAACGTCAAATTGGAGCCTCAAGTGGGCAAAAATTCCAAACAAGTATCCAAGGAAAAGACGGACATCTTCGACTATTGCAAAGGTACGTTGTTTAATGTTAAAAGAAAATCCCCCTAGTCAAAGGACAGTTGCAAAATCATTAAAATGCTTGGTGTCCACTGTACACAAAATGATAAACGTTGATTTAAATCTTAAGAAATCGAAAAAAAGGCAATGTGCATCGTCTTCTTCCAAATCATATCGCTGAACGCAGGACACGCTGCAGAATTCTATATGAGAAACACTTATCCAAAGAAAAATGGAAAACAATTGTCACAATAGATGAATCATGGGTGTATTTAAATGATTGCAACAAAAAAAAGAGCCATTTATTATGATAAAAGGGGAGAAAAAAATTTAAGTACATGTTTCAAAGAATCGAAAGAAAGTTTTTCTAAGGGATTCATGATTGTTGCTGGTTTTTCTTATAATGACAAGTTAAAAATAAAGAGAGTGAGAAAAAAATGTCAAGATTAACTCCAAATACTATCAGGAACATATTTTATCGCCAATTTTTCTGAATGAAATACCACCGCTTTACCCACAGTGCCATCAATCTGTGAGACTCCATCAGGACAAAGCTAGCAGTCACACATCAAAATCCACTGTAAATTTCCTAAAAGAAATGGAACAAAAAAATTGGTATCAAGGCCATTCCCTTCACTGATATCCCTACTAAATCTCCCGATGTATCACCTATGGATTTTTGTGCTTTCGGTCTATTAAAATCTGCATTATCCAAACGTCGTCCCAAAACCGTTGCAGGACTCTGGAAAGCTGTTCAGGAGGAATGGGATAGAATTCCTCTTCTGACACTTCAAAAGGCATTATTATCCTGGAAATTGCGGTGTCGAAAGATAGTTCAGACTAAGGGATGTCAAATAGAACATTTAAAACACAAGAATTTTATGTAATTTAGTTTTGTGAATACAATATACATCGTCTAAAAAAATGTGTGAACAGCCTCTGTGTACTGAAGATTATTAATTCTTAGTTTTTTTAAGTAGAACCGAGTCTGATAAATCACCCCTCTTATTTAATAACTTTTACCTCCTTTAATTAAAATTCATATACAAATGGGAAAATTCATGCTCTTTTCATCTTTGAACAACACATTTACATATTACAATTGATGACTTCTGTTTGTCCTTTTAATGGTTTACTGACTCCATGTATAAAACAGATGTTTTTCAGCTTCCTTTGAAAGATTAAGCCCACTCTCCCACCTGCTCCTATTGTGTATGTGGTTACAGCTCCTCCCTCTTTCCCTCTACATAGTGGGGGAACGAAGCAGAACCGCAATCAACGGAACATTCCGAACGTACACAAAGTGGAAAAAAACCAGTTCTGCAAGAAGCAAACTAAGGTTACAGGAAGCTTCAGTAGCCACTTTCCCCGACTGTTTCCCTTCGTCTATGAGATGCTGAATTCTGATTCAAAAGTTATACAATAAGAAAAATAAATATAATATAAATAATATGAAAAAAAAATATTGCATCGCATTTTTATTATGGATCATATCACTGTTAAAAACTATGTAAGGCTAAAGACATAATCGGAATCTTCAGTTTCATAGTTTAAAAAAGCGGGAAAATACCAACTTTCTTAAAAGTTTTCTACAATTTTCCGTTTTTAACTGAACTTCTATTAACGTTTTAATTTATTTCAAGTTAAGTTGGGGAGGGCACATGCCCCCCCCCCCTAACATTGGATATATATATATATATATATATATATATATATATATATATATATATATCCGTTATGATGTTTCATGACGGATCATTTTTGTAAAGCCTCCTGTTTCTGTTAAAAGAAAAATACTTAGTAGTTATTCTTATTTCTATTGAACCCACAACTATTTTATTCATCTGTACAATTGCATTAGCAATAATTTGAAAATAACATTTTGATGGTGGATATTTCGCTAAATATGTTTGGAAAAAAATCTTTAAATCGTGCGAATGTTTTGAAATAAAGTTTATATATTTCTAAGGAAGTTTCATGTACGTCACCGAAGGGCACGAAGGGTAAAAAACTGATGCCATATGTTTCACACATGGAGCTCTGGCATGCGTTTCTCTACGAGTTGTAGTAATATACGCATTTCATAGTAAACATTTTGCCATCGTTTTTGCCTTATTTGAGATCAGGGCCGCCGTCAACTGAGCCAGGGCCCGGGGCAAGTTAATACAGCGGACCCCCCTCTCCACTTAATATTTGAACATTGTATACATTTTTTTAGTCAAATATTATTTTAACCGCCCCCCCCCGGAAGCCCGGGCCCCGGGGATTTTGTCCCCCCTGGCCCACCTTGACGGCGGGCCTGGTTGAGATATGACTTGCTTCGTGCACCTGCCTTATTCACATTTATGCTCTCATTTTCAGATTTTACAAATACAGAGGCTGTTCATACATTTTTTAGACGATGTATATTGTAATCACAAAACTAAGTTACATAAAATTCTTGTGTTTTAAATGTTCTATTTGACATCCCTTATTCTGAACTATCTTTCGACACCGCAATTTCCAGGATAATAATGCCTTTTGAAGTGTCAGAAGAGGTATTCTATCCCATTCCTCCTGAACAGCTTTCCAGAGTCCTGTAAGGGTTTTGGGACGACGTTTGGATAATGCAGATTTTAAAAGTCCGAAAGCACAAAAATCCATAGGTAATACATCGGGAGATTTAGTAGGGATATCAGTGAAGGGAATGTCCTTGATACCAGTTTTTTGTTCCATTTCTTTTAGGAAATTTACAGTGGATTTTGATGTGTGACTGCTAGCTTTGTCCTGATGGAGTCTCACAGATTGATGGCACTGTGGGTAAAGCGATAGTATTTCATTCAGAAAAATTGGCGATAAAATATGTTCCTGATAGTATTTGGAGTTAATCTTGACATTTTTTTCCACTCTCTTTATTTTTAACTTGCCATTATAAGAAAAACCAGCAACAATCATGAATCCCTTAGAAAAACTTTCTTTCGATTCTTTGAACCATGTACATAAATTTTTTTCTCCCCTTTTATGATAATAAATGGCTCTTTTTTTGTTGCAATCATTTAAATACACCCATGATTCATCTATTGTGACAATTGTTTTCCATTTTTCTTTGGATAAGTGTTTCTCATATAGAATTCTGCAGAGTGTCCTGCGTTCAGCGATATGATTTGGAAGAAGACGATGCACATTGCGTTTTTTCGCTTTCTTAAGATTTAAATCAACGTTTATCATTTTGTGTACAGTGGACACCGAGCATTTTAGTGATTTTGCAACTGTCGTTTGACTAGGGGGATTTTCTTTTAACATTAAACAACGTACCTTTGCAATAGTCGAAGATGTCCGTTTTTTCCTTGGATACTTGTTTGGAATTTTTGTCCCACTTGAGGCTCCAATTTGACGTTTTTTTTCCTTTCTTGTTGACGATATTACCTATCGACGCTTTAGATATCACAAAACCATGACTCTCGCATCGTTTTTGGATAACGGAGTATACATATTTCTCTTCGGAAAGAGCATAAATGTAGCCTTCGAACCACTGCTTTGTTAAAAACGCCATTTTGAATAAAATCAAAACTTTCAAGCCGCAAACGATAATTTTTACTTTTAAAAACATAGTACAATTGCAATTATTTCTTTTGGAGCAAACGATTTTTTATTACCGCTTACCAAAATCGTGTGCGAACAGCGTCTGTATACATCGCGATGATGCCATTTACCCATGGTGAAATTTTAATATGTCCCAAGACTAAGGGCCCGTTCACATAGGAGTCCGGTAGCAGAAGCGTTAAAGTATTAAAATATTTTTAACCAATGACAAACCTCCAAACGATTGGCAACGAAATTTTTAACGCCTATGATTGGTTTATTTGTCTCAATGCCATCTTTTCTTTTACGCTTCCGCTACCGGACTCTTATGTAAAGGGCCTGTTCATATAGAACCGTTAACGTCAGAGTTACTCGTATTGACATATTTTAAACCAATCACAGGCCCTAACAATTTCTTGGCTAATCGTTTGGCGGTTTGCAATTGGTTAAATATATTTCAATGCGAGTAACGCTGATGCTGATGGATTCTATGTGAATAGTCCCTTAGGCCCCTAATAATTATAGATAGTTCTGTATCATAAAAAAATCTATGATAATCACATCCGACGAACCCACTTGTCACGGACCTAATCCGTCGATCATCGATTTTGTAATCACCCGCAACTTTCCCTCTCCCCATCAAATTAATGTCATTAACGACTTCTCTTTTGATCACTTACCTGTCGTGCTCACCTTTGATGTAGTTTCCTGTGTAACTGATAGAACTTCCCGACTTAAGACCAACTGGGAAGACTATACTTATCTGCTACTCCTGTTGTCCGATGGCCTACTAGCACTATCAGCGAGGCGGATGCTGCAGTCAGCAAGTTAAGAGATTCTCTCCTAACTGCCTATTCTGAAGCTTCCAAGCCATATAACACAACGATCGACTACTACAAGCTTCCTGAGCAAGTCAGATAATTGGTCAGAGAAAGGAATTCAGAGAAAGGAGAGATTGGCAGGCTACCCGTGATCCTAATCTCAAATCTTTAGTTAATAGATTTCCGGTCCTTTTTAGGAAAGAGATTAGGACCAGTACAAAAGCAAGGTGGAACAATTATGTCGAGTCACGACTTCGGACAACGGTATTTGGAGAGCACGCATTCGTAGGACGCGAACTCACATTCCATCCCTTAAAACAGTGGTTCCTAACCCCCGGGACGCGGACCGGTACCGGTCCGTGGATCAAATGGTACCGGGCCGCCAGCTTAGGGCCACAAGCTCAGGGTTCTGTGACGTTGTCTCCATTACTCCACGAACTTGTAATTATGTAAGTCTGTGTTGCTCGTTCCTACCCCTCAACATGAACTTGTCATCTATCGGCGAAATGTTAAACTGAGAGGTCTCATAAACTCTAGGATAAGAGGCCATAAATTTTTTGTAATATGCGATTCTGACGTTATACAAGTCATAAATACCAGAGTGGTTCAAGGGCTCTCCAGAATTTTGACACTATAGCGACATGTGGAATCCCATAAACTTTAGACCCTTACGACCACTTAAAACGCCGGAGAAAGCTTTTGAATTCGCCGACCGTATAAAAGAAGACCCCCCAATACTCCACGAGAGAGAGATCTGTTTTTGAGTGCCAGAGAGGACGCAGCTCTGCTGGTCTTTCGGCCTGTTAGGCTGAGTTGGTCTGTGAACCCGAGCCGTCCTGATATATCTAACATGTTAATCCTAACTCGCTGTACATACTTGCTTTTTGTAGTTGTAGTGTGTAGTTGTAGTTTGTAGTTGTTTAAGGTGGCGTAGTTAAGTAATTGAAGCGAAACGCTTGACTTCTTACTGCCTACGTCACAGCTGGTGTCAGAAGAAGTGGGATTATTGAGTTAGAGTTAGTTAGAGGTTTTTATAAGAAGAATGCGTCAGTATTTAGATATTGTTATAAGAAGAATACGTCAGTATTTAGATATTGTTATAAGAAGAATACGGCAGTATTTAGAGTTTTTTAGAAGAAAGTGTACGAGAAATTCGTCTGGAGCAAGAAAATTAGTTGCTGAAGCTTGTGATTTGGAGAAAAACTTACGCCAGTAAGAAAAATTGTGGGAGCTTTTGATGTGAGAAATTCACGGAAACTTACGCCAGTAAGAAAAATTGTTGAAGATTGTGATTGTGAGAAATTCACGGTACGAGATAACTTAGTGTTTCGGGGCCGAAAAGAGATATTTTCGCCGTGCTGTGTTGCCAGAAGGAAGGAGAAAGCAAGAAAATTTTTTCTATTCCTGTGAGTTCGAAAGTTGTATCATACTCCGTTCAGCGCTAGGAACGAGTGTTTAGAATTTCGCCGCAAGTTTCGTCTCCTGAGGTCGGAGGTCAACGGTACAGCTGATTCTCCCCGTGTGTGTTCGTGTTTCCCCGAGTCGAGAGGAGCGAAAAAAGGTGGTTGACCTATATTTGCGGGAGAGAAGAAATTATGTGATTCTGTCTCTGGAAAAGGTTTTCGATGCAGTGAAGTGTGTGTGGTGTTATTGTGGTGTTATTGTGGGCCTAAAGGCTGAAGATTATTTTTGTGTTGTGCCTATGGATTATAATAGATTCAAGCAGCAAAAAAAGGGGTGAGTCTATTTCCAAAAATTCTAGAAGTTATTGCTTAAAATTCTGTAGTTAAAATTCTTAAAATATTCAAAAATTTTGAAGACCTATCGGAAATATCTTTGTTGATTTATGAGATTAGAGAGAAATCCAAAAAAAAAAATATATATATATGATGAGATTCAATTGTTTTGTTTAAAGAGTGTATATGATATATTGTTCTCTTTGTAAAATTATTTTTTAATATTATTTTAAAGAAGTTCATTTTATATTGTTAAATACTTTTCTCTAAGAAAATAATTAAGGTCTAAGATTTTTAATTTTGTGTAAATTTTAATAGTACTGTGATTCTATTGAGCTTTTAACTTACAAGATATTATTATAATTATTATTATTAAGTCGGTAAATTAACAGGTAGCAATGGCGTTTTTGGGCAAAGGGAAAAAAGAGGATCTAGTAAAACTGGTTCAGGAACTGGAGATCCCTAGGAAAGGAAGCGAAACAATACTGGAACTGAAGGCTTTGGTTACAAGCCAAGAAAATTATGATCCTGAATTCGTGGCTGAGTTATACCAGCATATTTTGAAGGCGAATCAGGAAGAGTTAGAAAGACGAGAAGCAGAGAAATCTCGTATACATAATTGGGAAAGAGAAAAAGTCCTACACAAGGAAAAATTGCAATGGGAGGCTGAGTTAAAAGCCAAAGAATTGGAATTAAATTTTGAATTAGAAAAATTAAGAATCGCACAAGGAACTTCTAGTTCCCAGTCCACCGCAGAAAGTATAAATTCGAGACCCACGGATTTAAATTTGAAAAAAATAATTCCCGAATTTAATCCGGATAAAACGGACATTAGTTTATATTTAGTACTTTTTGAGCGACAGGTTAAACGCGCAAAAATACCTAAGGAGAATTGGGTTTCGCACCTTGTAGGACTCCTACCGATTGATATAATTAGCTTTATAGCCAGAGAACCGGAAGAGTCCGCAGAAAATTATGATTACATAAAACAGACCCTCTTACTCCATTACAAATTAAACCCGGAGTCTTTTCGCCAGAAATTTGTATCCCATCAAAAGAATCCCCTGTCAACCTGGAAGGACTTTGCGTTCGAGTTGCGGAACTATTTACGAAAATGGTTAGATGGTTTAGAAGTCGATAATTTTGAATCTCTGAAAGATCTTTTGGTTGCTGATCAAATAAAGAAAAGGACAAAGATGGAGGTACGCGAACACTTCATAGATAAATGGTCCGATATAAAAACGGAATCGGAAATGGTTGAGTTACTAGATGGGTATGACAGTGTAAGAGCAATGGGCCCAAAATTTAAAGATGCGAGGGATAGTAGGGTAGAGAGAACGCGTCCGTTCATACAAGAGAAGCCCCGGGAAAATAAGCCAAAGTTCTATCCCCCTGGTGCACCAGCTGCACATGGTACAGTAAACCGAACTAGGGCGTTTGATCGAAGAGTAAATTTAAAGTGCTTCGGTTGTGGCTCCGAAACGCACCTTCGCTCATCCTGCCCACGATTTCAGAAAAAAACAACGTCGGGTTCCGTAGACAATGTGCAAGAAAGTGAAAAGCCTGATCTGTTAGAATCCTATACATTCCCAGGTAAGGTGAATGACCAAAAGATTGACATTCTTAGGGACAGCGGTGCATCTCTTGACAGTGTTAGTAGAAGATTCATTTGTCCACAAGAATTTACAGGTGAGATAGTTTGGATTAAACAACCGCTGAGTTTAGAGTTAATTTGCTTACCTTTAGCTCGTGTGGAGATAGCGGGAGATTTTGGGAAAATTATTACTAAGGCGGCTGTATGCGGAAACCATTTGGACCAAAATCGGTATTTATTAGGAAATAAAACGACCGAGATGATACGACAGAAATATGGATATGATTTTTTTTCGGTAGAACAGCTAAATGCAGTCCAAACGCGCTCTCATACGAAGAGCTTACGAAAAGAGGCCGAAACGGTCAAACGAGATACAGAAAACACGGTTGAATTGAGGGTAGATAATCGCGAAGAGCAGGAAAATAGCATCCCGATAGAAACGGAAGAGCCAATAGTAATTCCAGCATTGGAGGCTGAAGCTCCAGAATTAGACCTCTTAAAAATAGATAAGAAAGGTTTTTTGGAAGCGCAGAAAAAGTGTGAAGAGGTAAAAGAATTAGTTAGCCGAGTAATCGAAACAAGTGCAGGAAAAGCAGATAAAACGTATTCGATCATTGATGGAATTTTAGTTCGGAATCGCGAAGATCGTTTTGGAAATGTTTCAAAATTATTAGTAATTCCAAAGGCATTGAGACATCAGGTAAAAACGCTGTGTCATGAAGGCACGTCAGCGCATTTAGGTGGAACTAAATCAAAAGATAAATTGATTAGATATTTTTATTGGCCAAATTGCTATAAAGACATGGACGAGTTCGTGCGTAGTTGTGACCAATGTCAAAGAGCAGGGCGTCCGAACGAGAAGAAAAAGGCTCCATTGAAACTGGTTCCGGTAATTCAGGAGGTTTTTAGCAGAATTAATATTGACACGTGCGGACCCTTACCTTTGACCACCGAGGGACACCGTTACATATTGACTGCAATATGCATGACATCTAAGTACTCGGAAGCGATTCCGCTAGCAGATATTAGCTCAGTTAAAATAACCGAAGCGTTATTAAATATTTTTAGCCGTACAGGATTTCCTCGCGAAGTGATTTAGGAACTTCTTTCACTTCGGCTCTAACTACAGAGTTTTTTGATAAATTCGGTATTAAGGTACACCATAGCTCTGTACACCATCCGCAAAGTAATCCTGTAGAACGTTTTCATCGAACTGTAAAAAGACTTTTGAGGGCATTATGTCTTGAATCAGGTGCGGATTGGGATAAAAATTTACCAGCCATTTTATTAGCTCTCCGTACGGTAGTACATGAAAGTACAGGCTTTACACCATCTGAATTAGTATATGGTAAGAACTTACGAACCCCTGAAACCTTGCTAATGGAACGTTGGTTAGATCCGCCCCCTGAAGGTGATTTAGTAACAGAGTACGTTTTTAATTTAATAAATAGGTTGAAAAGATGTCGAGAATTAGCGATAACGCGAGTAGAGGAAATGCAAGGGAAAAGAAAAGTCTGGTACGATAAGAATGCAGTGAAACGGGAGTTCAAGGAAGGAGATTTAGTCTTAGTTTTGGAGACGACTCGGCCCACTAAGCTTTCATTGAATTGGATAAGACCGGGAAAGATTATGAATAAAATATCGGAAACCAATTTTGTAGTAGAAATTCCTGGTAAGAAAAATAAGACTAAAATTTACCATATTAACATGCTAAAACCCTACTACACTAGACCCGAACACGTAAATTTGTTGAGTTATGACGGCGATCTTGAAGTGAAGGAAGATCATGATTTAGATATCCCGTATTTAGAAAACAATCCTACGAATTTTGATTTTCGAGAATTAGTTAGACTTAGTGAGCTAGAGAAAATTTTGACAGCTGGTCAAATTGTCCAATTAAAAGAAGTATTGGATAGGTTTGCTTCATGTTTTTCAAATGATCCTAGTACCACAAATTTAGTAGAACACGACATTACTTTAATCAGCGATAAACCGATAAGATCAAAACCCTATCGCACTTCACAGAGACAAACGGAAATATTAAAATCAGAGATCCAGAAAATGTTACGGTTAGGGATTATCGAAGTAGGTGAGTCGGATTACACCTCACCGTTAATTTTAGTAGAGGCCCCAGGTAAAGACCCTAGACCATGCGTAGATTACCGAAGGCTGAATGAAATCATTAGGACAGAGTATTTTCCCCTTCCAAACATCGAAGAGCGAGTGGAAAAAGTATCATCGGCAAAATACATTACAGTATTGGATTTGGCTAAGGGATATTGGCAGATTCCTTTAAGCGAAAAAGCGCAAAGATATGCTGCATTCTGTACAACATTCGGAACTTTCAGATGTCTAAAAATGAGTTTCGGTTTAAAGAATGCACCATTTTTTCTTTAGTAAACTTATGTCGGATGTATTAAAGGAAATTGAAGATTTTGCCGTCCCCTATTTAGATGATGTTGCTATATTTTCCGACACTTGGGAAGCCCATTTGAAACATATAAGTTTAGTTTTAGAGCGAATATGAAGTGCGAATTTGAAAATCAAACCCGCTAAGTGTAAATTCGCGCAAAGCCACGTAAAGTATTTGGGTCATATCGTTGGGAATGGAGCGCGTACTCCAGCGGAAGCAAAAATTGAAAGTGTAAAAAGTTTCCCGACGCCGCGAACCAAGACTCAAATCCGTGCGTTTTTAGGATTATCCGGATATTACAGCAGGTATATAAACAATTATTCCGTACTTGCAGCTCCGTTGACAGATGCATTGAAGGGCAGAGCTAGAAAAGGTGAAGTTTTTTGGACTGATGCTTGCGAAAAAGCGTTCCGCGCATTGAAAAAGAGTCTTACGGATAAGCCCGTGTTACATGCCCCAAATTTCAATCTTGAATTTATCGTGCAAACCGATGCTTCGAATTCAGGAATAGGAGTAGTTTTGAGCCAAGAGTCAGAAAACGGAGAAGAACACCCTATTCTATACCTGATCAAAAAGTTTTCAGACGTTGAAAGACGTTACAGTACCACTGAGCAAGAATGCGCCAGCATAGTGTTTGCAATAAAAAAATTACATTATTATTTGGATGGTCGAAAATTTACAATCATCACCGACCACAATCCTTTACGTTGGTTATGTACAAATGCCAGTTCAAACCCCCGATTAATGCACTGGGCACTTGCTTTACAACCGTATGAATTTGAAGTAAAACATAAATCGGGCAGAAATCACAAGAATGCAGACAGTCTGAGCCGGGTATGGTCCGACCCGAAAGAATTGGGTCAAACCACCGCAAACCCCTCTAGTGACAGGAAAGAAGAATTCGAACACGAATTCCCTAATGTGGAAGGTATACTCACGAATGATGTAAGCCTTGAAGAGACAAGAAGGCAATAGTACCTTATGTTTTCTTATGTCATTTTGTTTAGTGAATCATGCAATTGTGTATTTTTTGTCATAGTAAGGAAAGAAACTTTTGTGTTTATTTTGTTCTTGTAGTAGATAACTAAATACTTGTTATGTCGAGATATAACAACGTAAATGTTTGTATTCAAGGGTTTAGAAAACATAATATGTATGAGGATTTTGATATTTTGCTGTATAAGAAGTTTTTTTATGTTGTATGCCTAATGTTTAGATAAAAGAGTAGATTTAAAGAATGTTATATGTTATACTTACTTGTTAATACTCAGTTATAATTGTATTAGACATGAAATGGAGTTATTGTATTAGACATGAAATTAAGTGTTAGTTGAGGAATATGAGAAATTATGAAAATGTGTGGTTATTATCGTCTGTGAATTGGATTTCTCTCTAGCACTTTTCAGAAGGTCATAACGTTAAAATTGTTAACATTTTAAGACAAAATTATGGCTTTGTACTTATATGCAATAACTCTGAATTTAAATAGAGTGACTCTAGGATGGAATTTTTCCGAGGAAAAATTCTTTTAAAGAGGGGAGGAGTTGTGACGTTGTCTCCATTACTCCACGAACTTGCAATTATATAAGTCTGTGTTGCTCGTTCCTACCCCTCAACATGAACTTGCCATCTATCGGCGAAATGTTAAACTGAGCGGTCTCATAAACTCTAGAATAAGAGGCCATAAATTTTGTGTAATATGCGATTCTGACGTTATACAAGTCATAAATACCAGAGTGGTTCAAGGGCTCTCCAGAATTTTGACACTATAACGACATGTGGAATCCCATAAACTTTAGACCCTTACGACCACTTAAAACGCCGGAGAAAGCTTTTGAATTCGCCGACCGTATAAAAGAAGACCCCACATACTCCACGGGAGAGAGAGCTGTTTTTGAGTGTGAGAGAGACGGAGCTCTCTGGTCCGAGAGGCCTTCTGTAGGCCAGAGTTGGTCTGTGAACCCGAAGCTGTCCTGATATATCTAACATGTTAATTCTAACTCGCTGTACATACTTGCTTTTTGTTGTTGTAGTTTGTAGTTGTTTAAGGTGTCGTAGTAAAGTAATTGAAGCGAAACGCTTGTCGTTATTACTACCTACGTCACAGTTCTCATTCATTTAGCGTTCTAGTGAGTTAAAATGTTAAACACTTTATATTCATTTTTTGGTGTAACTGTATTTTATTTTGAAGGCATATTTAAGTACAATTAAATTAAAATTATTAAATCAAAACAATCTAAAATATAAACAATCAAAGTTCCCCCCCCCCCTCAGCGGGCCGTGGTAAAATTATCAAACGTTGACCGGTCCGCGGCGATAAAAAGGTTGGGGAGCACTGCCTTAAAGGACCAAATTCGATGACCATATCTAATACTCAAAAGGCTGAGCTCATTGCAGACAGTCTTAGGGCCTGTTCACATAGGAATCCGTTGCGTAGCGTTAAGAGAAAGATGACGTTGAGACGAAAATAAACCAATCATAGGCGTTAAAAATTTCATTGCTAATCGTTTGTTAGGTTTGTCATTGGTTAAATATATTTCAATACTTTAACGCTCCGCAACGGACTCCTATATATGTGAACAGGCCCTTAGAAGTCAATTTCAACCTAATGACTATATACTTGACATATATACCTTTATGCAAGAAATTTCTCGCGTTGAGTAATTTCTACACACTTCTTCCCAAAACTCACTTCAACCCACCGGTCCATCTGAAATTTTAACTCATAAACTTAAGAAAAATAAATCGCTGGGAGAAGACAATATTTCTTCTCTAATGCTAAAGAACCTTCCTCATAACTTGTTAGTCTACATTTCTCATCCACACTCTTAGACGACCAAAAAAATAAAAAAAAAAACGACGCACCAAGAAGGGGTAATGCAAATTACACTCAAATTGATATGAATACAGGTTTCGACGGAAAATGCAACATTTTAAAGGTTGGCGACCAATGAATGAACATTTGACGCTGCAGCGCATCTTAACTGCGTAACTGGTAGGATATTAAATAGGAGAAATTTCGATTCCAGGTCATAAATTCTTTGCGAATTTCATTTCGTGTACTCAGGTAGACAGTAATTATGCCTCGCATACAGGTGCGCGAGCAATGTGCGCAGATATCGGCATTTGAGAGAGGACGTGTAGTTGGGCTCAAAGAAGTCGGTCGGTCTAATCGGCGAATCGCTCGACATTTGGATAGAAGCGATGCTACTATTAGACGATGTTGGCAGGAATGGGTGAACCATGGCAGAACACAGCGTCAAGAAGGAAGCGGTCGGCCTACAGAAACGGGCAGGGCAATCCAACCAGCTCGGGATTTTGACGATCTAACGCACCAATTGGACAAAATTTGGCACGATATCCCGCAGGAGGACATCCGCCACCTGTATCAATCAATTCCAAGCCGAATAACTGCTTGCATAAATGCCAGAGGTGGACCAACGCGTTATTGACTTTTTCACTTTGTGAAGCTCTCCCTCTTGAATAAATTATCCAATTTTTCTCAAATTGTAATCATTTGGTTTCCTGTACATGTACATCACATCTACCGATTTTTGTCCCATTCGGATAACTCCTTGGTGAGTCGGGTTTGTTTGTTTGTGTGTGTGTGTAGTGTGTGTATGTGTGTCTAAGAGTGTAATTAACTGTCTTCGAAATTCAAATCAAGTTTCCCAGATGCTGGAAATCCTCCACTGTTTTGTCGATTCTAAAATCCGAATTAGATCTCACTAACTCATCTAACAATCAGTTCTAAAACCCGAACTAGATCTCACTAACCCATCTAACTGATCGTTAGATGGGTTAGTGAGATCTAATTCGTATTTTAGAATCGTATTTTAAATTCGTATTTTAGAATCGACACAATAGTGGCGGATTTCCAGCATCTGGGAAACTGATTTGAATTTCGAAGACAGTTAATTGGTCCAACAATCGTCCAATCAGTTTATTGTCTGGGCTCTCCAAGGTCTACGAATTCGTATTGGCCAGGCACCTGGACGAGTTTTGCACCTATGTCGCCATCCGTCAGGAGCAGTTCGGCCCTTGTAATCGGCACTCCATTCAACATCAGCTCTGGAGAATCGTAGAGCTTATTCAGGGTGCCAAAGTTTAAAAAAAATTCTTCCTATGCGATATTCGTAGACATTTGTATACTGTTTGTCAAAATATGCTATGAAGGACTCTTCTTTGAACTCATTAATCTTAATCTTCAATCTCAGCTGATTAAAATCTTTTATCGCTATCTCTCGGATCGAACTTTCTTAGGCCGAGTTAACACTAACATGTCTCCCCATCATCAAATACTTTCTGGTGTACCGCAGAGTAGTCTGCTAGGGCGGAAGCTTTTCAACTTATATAAAAACGATATTCCTACTTCTCATAATATTGATTTAGTTTTATATGCTGATGATACGGCCGTCATTGCTCGACACTCACACTCACACCGCCTGTTTTGTACGATTCGAAATTATCTTAAATTGTATAAACATTGGCTTACCTGTTGGCGTATTATAGGTAATACCTTTGCAGCCGTACTCCGCCGAACCCCTCCATTCTAAGAGCTCCACTGTCCCCCCAAACTGTAACTTTTTTCTTAACGACCAACCCATACCCTGGGAAACTTCTTATAAATACCTAGGTCTTATACTAGATTCAAAATTAAATTGGATCCTTCAAATCGACAGCACTGTTCGAAAATCGAAGAATGCAAATCACAGTCACCTATCCTTAAAGATGAAATTGTTACTGCACAAGAGTTTTGTATGTCCTATTCTGACATATGGCTCCGCTGTATGGGGGACTGCATCAATCTACCAACTACGGAGACTTCAAGTCATTCAAAATTATGTCTTCAAGTGTTACGTTACCAAAGCTCTTACTTTCATCAGAAATGACGTGATTCATAATGATCTACGCATTAGGCTTATTCTTCTAGCCATTAAGAGACTGGCTTTTAAATTTTATCTAGGTTTCTCACGTGTAGCTAATCCTATACTCCACCGCATTCACATAAAAAGTGAAGCTTTATCTCCAACTCTTGTCCAGCTGCTCAAGTGCTGAATGCACTGCGGCTGTCAGTTAGGATCCAAATATCATGGTGAGAGATTTCAGTTTTAATACTTTTCAATCCCTCTTCAATGGCAATAAGTTCAGATCTGAAAACTGAGCAGTAATCTGGATTCCTAAACTTGTATTAATTTGAGTTGGTAGGGATCTTGATAAAAACACCACTACCGCAGGCATTATTTTCATCTTTACAGCCGTCGGTATAAATCTGAATAGCAGTATGAGGTGTTGCAAATTGAAATGATATATTTTTTTGGGGCATACTGGTGGCGCCACCTGGCTGCTTCGTTTTGCGCGATGCGTGTGTATTTGCAGTTGTGCTCTTGAACGAATAAAAGCCTGACGCTTGAATTCTTGGTTATATATTTCTTTAATTTTCTTCATGAGGGATTTGATTTATGATTTCAAGAGCAAGCTGATGCAAGTATTCTGGTAAATCGTATTTTTTGTTTGTGAGGGACGAGAATTCTGTTTGGAAATGAACTCTAGGCAAACCCTCCAGAGGGTTGACGATTAGCCTCAAGGCCAATCGTCATTTGCCTTTCAACATTTTGGTCATAACCATTAACTCCATCTGAGAAAAAGGACTATTTCTCCTTAGTCTTTGGTTGTTTGACCAACTTCTGAGGAATGAAGATGCACGATTATGATCATCAAAACTGTAAAGTTTATTGAAATATTTTACAAGTCCAGCGCTTCTTCTTAAAGGCTGCAGATCACTCTCATAAAGAGCCAGTTCAGCAGGACAACTATCTCGCATGCCGGTGATAATTCGAGCAGCACTCAATTGAACTCTCTCTAATTTTAAAAGGTTAGTGGATGACGCACAAAAGTAAATTTGAGAGCCGTATTCTAAATACGGGTCTAATTAGAGATATATAGGTTGTCCTCAGGGTATTGGCATCAGCACCCCAATCTCTTCCAGAGATGTATTTCAGGATGTTAAGTCTCCTCCTGCTCTTTTCCACCAGGTTCTCTATATGTTTATTACTCAAGATCTCAGGATCTTAGCTGTAACCTAAGTATTTGGGGTGTTTTTCATAGAATAGTGAGCCGCCATCCATTGTGATGTTAGGCTGATAGTTTTACAAATGTCTATTTTTGGTGAAGAAACTAAGTATGGACTGTGAAGTGTTAAAGTTCAATTTATGTGTATTTGAAAACTTCAACACATGAGTGAGGGTAAGGTTAATCATATGTTCAATATGGCAAATATCGGAATTGGAGTTTCAGAGAACAATGTCATCGGCAAAAAGACCGACCTCGCACCTCTTAGTTATAACTTTTTCAATGCCAACCAAAAAACAACGAGAAGACGAGAGCTCAATACAGATCCCTTCAGAGCTCCCTGACTGAGTTTAAAAGTTTTAGATAACGAGTTATTAAATTTCACTCTAATCAGCCTATCCTTCATAAAATCACAGATCCAAGAAAGGGCCATGTCTTTAACACCAAATGTGTCAAAGAGTTTGATGATTAATTTATTTCTCCAAACCCTATCGAAGGCCTTTGTCAAGTTTAAAAACACGGCAACTGTATGGTTTGTTGGTTTAAGATTCTGAGAATCCCGTATCTTTTGTCTGAAGAATAAAATCTGATCCATAGTGGAATGTCCTTTTCTAAAGCCATATTGCTCCGTTGGGAGTAGGTTATTAGATTCAAGGTGGTAAGTTAATCTTTCTAATATCACTTTTTCCGTAAGTTTACATGAAAAGTTTGTAAGAGCGATGGGTCTATAGCTCTCAGGAGAGCTGGCCTTCTTCTTTGGTTTTCTAATAGGAATGATCAAGGCTCTTTTCCAGTCTTGAGGAAGTCTACCTAGTCTCCAAGACAAATTAAAGATCTCCAACAATCTCAACTTTCCCCAAACTCCAAGTCTTGAAATCATTTGGCCGTGAATATTATCAGGCCCAGGAGATTGATTTAAATCGAGAGCATTCAAAGCAAGTTCCATCTCCCGTAGTGAAAAACCAGCACTAAAGATAGGGTTATGCTGGGTTGAGCTACGGCAGCCGTGGATAATCCTCCTAGCTCGTATTTCAATGTTTTTATCATCCTCAGTAAAATTTAGGTTGCTTATCCTTTGATAATAAGATCCCAATAAATTTGCCGTAGCTTTGTCATCTGGAGGAATTTGCCCGTTCTCATCAAGAATGGTGTGACTGCCCTAAAAATTCTATTTTTGAAAGCAGTCTATGTTGCATCGAGATCTTCAGTGGGAGGAACTGAAAGAATGTCTCGATCAGTATAGTGGTGCGACATCGATAACAAAACATCGATGTTTTGAAACATCGATATTCAATATTAAAACATCGATGCTAATAAAACATCGCCCATAAACCATCGATGTTTTTAAACATCGATGTTTTAGAACATCTATTTTTTAAAACTGGTTTAGTAATCTCTAACATTAATGTTACTTCCGTTAGTCGTGGGGGGAGGGGGTGATTTAATTTTACTCTGTGATTGGGCAGGCACAAATGACAAAAACTTGGTTGCTTTGGGCTACATTGATGACTCAAAATTCTCGTTGTAAATACCGCCATGTTTTGCCTTCAAATGTCCAGATAAATTCGTGGTATTGCCAGAAGTTTTGAGGGACTTAAGGCAAATATTGCATTTTGCCAATTTGTTAGTTCTTTTGTAAAAATATTTCCAAACGGTACTTTTGGGAGGCATCTTACTAGTAATATTAACGTCAACTTATATAAAATCAGAACAAAACAAAAACTTAAATGGATGCACTCGTGTATATACTATTTGTAAAATAAAACCCCATGGAAGGTTCTGGAGTGTTAGGAACATTCTAAGCGCTCTGATTGGTTCATTGGTTGTTAATTGCCATTTGTCTGTTTGCTAAGGAATCATTCCCCCTTTTGTATTCGTCCTTTTCAGAATTCAGACTTACATTTACTGAGTGTGAAAATTATGCTACGTGGTAAATTTTTTTTATTACGGTACTTTTTCATTTAAAAAAAACATCGAGACAACGTAAAACATCGAGCACAAAACATCGATGTTAAAAAGACATCGGCTTCAATAAATCGATGTTTTGAAAACATCGACATCGATGTCGCATCCCTAGATCAGTAAGGTCTCTAAATCTCTTCCAGTCGGCTGGCACTGATGTTAAAGTCGCAGCCAAATATCGCTTGGCAACCCCACATAGTTCCGGGTACAATCCAATTGATTTACTCCAAAAAGAAAGCGGACTCTTGTTGATGTCAGCTTCTTCAGAGGATCGCAAATAAAAGGCAGGCTTTAGGTAGCTCAGATTTTCCTGATGAAAATCTGAGCTACCTAAAGAACTCCGATTCTTCCAATTTTTCTGAACCGTTTTGGAGTGTTCACCAAAGAAAGATGATTCAGATCCTTCTCCATTGTCAGAATTGGAACTCTGTCCACTTTTCGGTGAATGGACGCTTTTCAAAATTCCTTTCAGTTCTCGAATTGCTTTGATAGTAGTCTCAGGTTCCCTGAAGTATAATATCTTCCATTGGGGGGGGGGGGGTCCAGTAACGTACTTACGGCCAGTGCTATTACATTCTCAACCATGAGCCGTTTTTTGCCACTTCCAAGATTCCTTCCTTCAGTTTGAGGCCAACATTAGACGTAGGTGACATCTTGGAAATTTTATTTTCTACCATGGTTGCTATTGGAATCGCGATACTGATTGTGGGGGTATTTATCTCCTGATAACTGTTTTGTGGCTTTTAGAAGAGGCTCAAGAAGCAGGATGATTTCCTGCAAATCTTGGTTCTCTGCAGCTGTTGTCATGCTTGGTGCCGATGTGTGTCAGTGGATGATGTTGAGTGTTGAGCTGAGGCTTAGAAAACGCTCGATCATTTTATATGTAGAATTCTCCCCGTGTTTCCCCACTCTGCATGAGTTTCAAATTACTTTCTGTTCTCAATTAATATGAAGCCCGAACACTGTTTGAACCAGGTCACCACTTTCTTCACCTTTCCATTTAGTAGCACGAGCTCTGGTACGGCTTCAACTGAACGGTAAGCGACCAAATTTAGGAGATGGGAAAAACATATTACATGTTTTTTTCTACCACAAGCAATTTCCACGGCTTTAACCATATTCGATCCTCCATCAGTGACCACTAAATTTAGTTTTACTTTTTTCAAACCCCACTACTGCAGGATATGAAGGATTCTTGAAGAAATGTAATCTCCAGTATGGCTCTGCTCCATTTCAAAGACTCCAATGGTGCAGGAAGCTAATTTTTCATTTTCCAAATAATGGACTGTGACTTACAAAAACTTCTTGTCTGAAGGGCCTCGGTCCAGAAACCGGTTATCTCCAATATCTCATTCCAATTCATTTACATACACTCAGTGTTGCCATTGCTTCACCCAAACTAGGATTTCTTTCTTTTTCTACGTAAATAGAAACTTTTTAATTTGATAAAATATTGTTTATTGAAATGTTATTTCCTTATTGAATTAAATTACGATAATTTTTTATCGTACTAATACCATATATATACATACATATATATATATTATTTTACTATACAATCATTCCTCCGAATACGATTGACTGCATAGTGAAAGGAAAATGTGTTATCGATATTTTGAAATATCTTTTATATTTTGAAATATCGTTTATATTTTGAAATATCGTCTATATTTTGAAATATCGATATTTTGTGTCGATATATTATTGATATCGATATTAATAGCGGATATTATTATCGATTCTTATATTGATATTTTGCTTTCGATATCCCATCCCTAATTCGTGCCCCCCCCCCCCCCCCCCCCAAAAAAAAAAAAAAAAAGTTAGAAGCACACTACGCCTATGCCTGGCTCCCATTTGAAAAAGCAAACTGAAAGACTCTTACTGCGTCGGCGTCATCGAATACCTAAAACAGAAACTGGCTCTTCTATATTTCGCTAAAAAATTTTATTTGTCAGGCCAAAGGTCCACATTTTTTTAGTCTCATTTCAGCTCGGCCTCGGTTAGAATTTTTGTGGACTTATTATTTAACGACGTTTAAATTCTTCCTCGAAATCTACGGATGTTACGCAGTAATCAACATAAAAAGATTCTTTATGTTTTTAACTATAATATTCTGTTCAGCAGGTACATAAGATAAAAGGAATGAAATATCTCCTCCCGACAGCAATGGAGTCGATTTCATCCCATAAACTAATCTTGCTCAGCGAAACATACCAATAACGTTGTCCTTCTTCCACCATAATTATTTCGTATCATCTCTACCGTCCTGATTTAGTTCGAGTTGAAGCCATTCCCGTCTTATAAGGTAAGTTTGGTGTAACTGGGCCCATGGGGTAACTGGGGGGTCAGTGGCGTAGCGAGAGGGGGGCAAGGATGTCTATCATGCCCCGGGCGTCACTCGCAGAGGGGCGCCAAATGGTCCTAAAAATAACTAATTCTATATATTATATTACTATATGTTTTTCGGGGGGGGGGCGCCAAAAAGATATCATACCCCGGGCGCCAGTTATGCTCGCTACGTCACTGTGGGGGGTTCCCATCCCAGAATTTTCCTTTACATATTAGGTGGGAATTCAAGTGTGTGTGTGTGTGTTTTTTCCGGTGTTCGCAACTATCTATGTAATGGTATTGGTAATTGCTTTGAAAAAATATTTTTAATTGGGGGTAGAAATTTCTTTTTTTTTTCTAGATATACAAGCATTGGACCCAGTTACCCAGTCACACATTCTGTTTTTTCTTATGAGAAATAAACCTGGGTGGTCTACTTACCCCATTTATCAGGGGAAGTGAACCCACCTGTATTTAAATATATATATATATATATATATATATATATATATATATATATATATATATATATATATATATATATATATATATATATATATATATATATTGTGATAACTTAAGACTCCGGGTAGCTAAAAATGTTCAGAGTCAGTCTACTACATTAAAATACAATTTTATTAAATTTAAGTCGGAAACTTTTTACACTATTTACAAATGTGTTGATCTACCTCTAGACATAGAGGGAACTGGCCTTCGTAATAGCCAAATAATTTCGATGAGAAGATGTCGGCAAGTACATTCAGAACTAAACTAGAAGGTCGGTACACAGCCTCTAGAGCATACAGCTCTGAAAATAGAGTAACTTCGTAAGGAAAGTTATAGCTAACGAGAATCTTATAGAGCGGGCTGCTCTGAAATATAAAAATAACTTCTTGATGAAGTAACGTGCTAACAGAAGCCTGTAGAGCAGGATGCTCTGAGATAGCTATACTTCAGAGTGAAGTATTAGTTGACGAGAAGCTTCGAGCGGGCTGCTCTGAAAAATAAAGTTCAGGATGAAGTCGGTATCTCCAGGACCCCTGAGACGAAAGGTGCTCTCTAGAGGAGAGTCTCGACCAAGTCTGTTCAAAAAACTGAATTTCTTCTCCCGGCGTTGGCACTCGTGTTTCCGGTCACGTGACTGCAAATGTTTAGGTTGGCTGGCACAATTTGTGACGTCATGTCCGTTGGCTGTGATTCGCTTGACAAGGAAGCCATGTGGTCGGCTCTTATAAATCAGCTGTTCTGAAAATCATTAGTTCACGTCGAAATATTCATTTGTTTACGTCCTCCCAGGGGCGGCAGATAGGAGCAACCCCATTCTCTGCTTCCAGACACCTTGACGCTGATCTATAGAACTGTTCGCAGGTCACCTGCTGTGGGAGGTCCCGATGTCTGGGTGATTTATTCGGAAAGGTCGTAACGGATTCTTACAATATATATATGGGAATTGCACTCTTGTGGCAACACGGATGACGCACCGCTTGAGCAAACGAGTTGCAACTCAACGGCTGGTGCTGAGTGGGCGGAGACAATGGAAAGCCCGCTATGTTTACTTTCGCGGAGTGCAAACGGCAAGCTGTGTTTATACTTTTACTGAGTGCAGACTGCACGCTGTATTATCTTGATCACGCTAGACGAGCGTTAATGTCGTGTCAGACGGGCACTGACATTCTGTGTTTTCTTATTGTGATAATCAGTTGTGACCATAAGTTGTAACTGGTTTGTGTTTAATTAAATATTAGTCATGAATACGAGTTATTGCATTTTTATATTTCAACCGTGGGAATAAATCCCCCCCCCCACACATATATATATATAGAGAGAGAGACAGATTGTGCTTAGCGCGTTTCTACTGAAATGATATACAAACAATAAGAAAGAAAGAAACTTTGAGCCTGCGGACCTTCGTCTGATTATACGTGTGATTTTATTGAGAATTAACAACACAGTGTTGCGTGATTCGCACGTTTGGATTGAATAAGTTTACTGTTTAATTATATTTGTTAAATACTGTTTAATTAGATTTAATTAGATTTGTTTGATCCACTGTTTAATTAGAAATAAGTTTTATAATTTACATTTGCCTTTATTATTTATTTTTCCCTTAAAAGCTCAGTTTTTCCCACATCACCCAAGAGACGCATTTTTTTCCACATCACCCAAGAGGTAAAGTGCAAGATGCATTATCCCCTTTATTTATTGAAAGTAAGGCGGGATTCCGCATGAAGCCTATTTTCCTTACTTTGGTGATTCGGTTTTTTATTGTCGATAGGCCAAAAACCGTATCGGTTTTTAATTTTCCCAAGGCCAAAAACCGTTGAAAAAGCGAATTGTAATTCGGATTTAAATTTTCCTAAGGCCAAAAACCGTATTAGCCAAAAACACAAAATTAATTTAAAGTATCACAAAAAGAAAAGAAACCACGTGATCAGCATTTCATAAACTAAATTCTAAAAATTAATCATTAAAAATTCACCAAAAATCAGAAAAGGGAGGAAAAGATTCGAAAAAGATTTCGTTTTAAAGGAATTTTTATGATCTTTCTCGTGATATAAATTTTATAACCTTCGGATTATTATTTTAAATGCAAACTTAAAAAAAATTAGAAAAACAGCTTAAAAATTTAATTTTAAAAAATCGAAGAAGAATTTTTCAAAACTCTTTCTCAGTGCACCCCTCCACTATAGACTCCACTATAGAAGAATCGCCATGCAAAATTTCAGCAATTTCTGTCTAACGGCTTGGACTGTGCGTTATCTGTCAGTGAGTCAGTCAGTTAAGCAGGGCCGAAGTTATTACCATGAAGCCTCTTCCCCCGCGCGGGGGAAGAGGGGTTGGTAATAACCTCGCGGGGGATAGGTTTGAGATTTCCCTGATATCATGTTGTGGGGAACGGGCTGTATCCACAGGGGGTACGCGCACCTCTTAGGGGCACAAAAAATCATTTAAAATTAATTTTTAAAAAAAACTAATTGAGCCCCAAATTTAGTTTTTCTGATTTAAGTTTCTCGGGTCCTAAACATTAACTGTGCCGAATTTGGTCCCGGTGGGTGAAACAGTCTATGACTCTATAGCGGACAAACAAACAGACAAGCTCTTTTATATATATATATATACTAGCATTATTGCCCGGCGATGCCCGGGTAGATATATAGATATAAAAATTTTGATGCATTCCATCAAAAAAATACTGGGCTGCAACCCCCGCTCTTCATGTTCATCTCGCCAGAAAGAATGCGCTTAGCGCGTTTCTACTGAAATGATATACAAACAATAAGAAAGAAAAAAACTTTGAGCCTGCGGACCTTCGTCTGATTATACGTCTGATTTTATTGAGAATTAATAACACAGTGTTGCGTGATTCGCACGTTTGGATTGAATAAGTTTACTGTTTAATTAGATTTAATTAGATTTGTTTGATCCACTGTTTAATTAGAAATAAGTTTTATAATTTACATTTGCCTTTATTATTTATTTTTCCCTTAAAAGCTCAGTTTGTTCCACATCACCCAAGAGACGCACTTTTTTCCACATCACCCAAGAGGTAAAGTGAAAGATGCCCCTTTTATTTATTCAAAGTAAGGCGCGATTTCACATGAAGCCTATTTTCCTTACTTTGGTGATTCGGTTTTTTACTGTCGACAGGCCAAAAACCGTATCGGTTTTTAATTTTCCTAACGCCAAAAACCGTAGAAAAAGCAAATTGTAAATCGGTTCAAGCGATGAGAAAAACTGCAAATAACAAAGGACAAAAAGCAGAGCCGGGAAAGTTGTGTTAAAACATACTAATTTGAACTGCATTCTTAAAAAACTCCCATCTCAGTTAGTCTAGTGGTTAAATTTTATCTTTTACCGTATTTTAATATTTCTTTTGTCAATTTATTTCGTTGTTATACACGTAATGCAAAATTAATTTAGAGTATCACAAAAAGAAAAGAAACCACGTGATCAACATTTCATAAATTAAATTCTAAAAATTAATCTTTAAAAATTCACCAAAAATCAGAAAAGGGAGGTAACGATTCGAAAAAGATTTCGTTTTAAAGGAATTTTTATGATCTTTCTTGTGATATAAATTTTATAACCCTCGGATTATCATTTTAAATGCAAAATTAAAAAAATTTGAAAAAAAGCTTAAAAATTTAATTTAAAAAAATCGAAGAAGAATTTTTCAAAAATCTTTCTCAGTTCACCCCTCCAGTATAAACTCCACTATAGAAGAATCACCATGCAAAATTTCAGCTCTTTATGTCCAACGGTTTGGACTGTGAGTTATATGTCAGTTAGTCAGTCAGTTAGGCACGGCAAAAATTTATTACCATGAAGCTCTCACCCCCCGCGCACCCCTCTTCTCCCGCGCGGGGGAAGAGGGATAGGTTCGGATTTCACTGAACGTCTGCATCCACAGGGGTCTCGCACCTCTTACGGGCACAAAAAAATCATTAAAAAATTAATTTAAAAAAAACTAATTGAGCCCCAAACTTCGTTTTTGCTGATTTAAGTTTCTCGGGTCCTAAACATTAACTGTGCCGAGTTTGGTCCCGGTGGGTGAAACAGTCTATGATTCTATAGCGGACAAACAAACAGACAAGCTCTTTTATATATATAGATAAGATATATATATATATATATATATATATATATATATTTACAAGATATATATATATATATTTACAAGATTTTTAAAACAACAGTCTCCTACTTAATGAGTGATTTTTTATTTGATAAAAGATGCGATAATGGACTAAAATAACACTTCTTTAATTTCCAGGGATTATGAATACAGGGATATCATATGTTAGGAAAATTTGTGGTGATATCAAAAAACGTATCAAAGATTCCGTAAAACAAAGAAAAATTACGAATTACACACATAAATTAGAATAATAAAAAAGAAAAACAATTGTAGTATTATATTTTGAAAATACAGTAAAGTTTAATAGAAAACGGATTATCAGTGTTTTTCGATTATTCGTGCTACCTCTCGTACATGGTCGTCTCGCGCTGCTTCCTCGTACTTTATATATATATATATATATATATATATATATATATATATACACACACACACTTATATATTTATTTATTTATCTTTAAGTATGTACATATCTCATATCTAATATGATTGCGTAATTTTATTTTTAATATTTAATAAAAAAAATATGAAGTTACAGGTATTTGAATTGTACTACATGAAGAAAAATCACACCGCCGCTAAACATGTGAAATACGCAAATAAACAGATCTTTTGAATTTTTAAATGCTGTAAAAGACATCAGTTAATGAAATGGAGGATTTAATAGAAAAATACTTATGACGTAAAGAGAAACTATGGGAAGCTACTATTGATCAAAGAAATTTTCAGTAAATGCAGAATGTTTTTTACTCAAAAATAATAAAAAAATGAATTGCTTGGAGACGGATTCCGTACCTAAAGTAAGCACGCATTCGAAAAACGCGAAAAAAAAAACGTATAGCAGCGATGAAATAATTTTTTTAAAAATAAATCTGTAACCGAAAAAACTCTTGTTCTTATTGTTAAACT
Organism: Dolomedes plantarius; assembly: GCA_907164885.2. NCBI lineage: Eukaryota > Metazoa > Arthropoda > Arachnida > Araneae > Dolomedidae > Dolomedes > Dolomedes plantarius. The sequence continues at coordinate 120,926,955 of OU015493.1, read as the reverse complement.
ATAATATACATCTGTAGGTGAAAGGGAATTATGACGATTTAGAATGTTTCCATAGAAGGGGAGAAAGGATATTGGAAAAAAAAATTCTTTCCCGAGATACTTACTGATTATTGCAACTTAAATTTGAACTGTATTTAATCATACGAAATAATAATGTATATGTCTAGGTATGAGAACGTTTCCACAGTGAAGGAAAAAGAAATTGAAAAGAAAATAAGGATTTCTCTTTTGATTTACTCATTAATACGACTTAAATTTAAACATTAGAAATGAACAATTTTTAACACAATTTTTCTGATTCTGGAAAAGAAAAATTTAAACTTCAAAGGTGGTAATATATGTTTTAGAAATCTGGATCACATATTAATACGTTTATTTTTGCGATCTTTTAATCTAAATAATTAAATAGCTAGATGTGAATCTTGAAGTGGATACCATGTTAATTTTAATTCTAATAATAATCAATCTTTATTTAATTTATGTTTTTCGAGTCGATCTTTCTTTTTTTAGTACGCAAATCTATCAACGAGTTATGTTTACAATGCAATGCAGGCTTTCAAAAGCTTATTTCCGACTGAAAGTATAAAAAACAATGAGTTGAAAACTTGAACATTTAATTTTTTTTTCTGTTTATAGTTTCCCATTAATTTAAAATGAAATAAATAATTTATAGAATTTAATGTCCAGATATTGAAACATTTATAGTCGATAATTTACGTAACGATTTCTTATTACTATTAAATTTCAGAGAGCTATTTTAAAATGAATTTATATTCGAACATCGAGAATGTTAATCAACAAGAAAAGTATGGAGGAACAGTAACATTAAAACAAAATTTCACTGGAAAATTCCAATTTCGATCGATACTGCGACATCCGCATCGCAGTATATGATGTCGTGACGTCACTAGTTGAAGAGAAACCTTCTCACACTGTTTGCTAGTTGTGAGTTTCCGCCGTCGTAAAAAATGAGTCTTATGTTGGCGAAATTTATTTATTTGAATAATAAAAACATTCTAAGTTCAGGTTATAAAAATGTATGACATGGGAAAAAACAGTAATATGATATGTTTTAGACAATTCAAATGCTATGAATAATTTTCATGACATGAAATTTCCCCGAACTTTTTCCTGTATTTCTGTGTATGAATACAGTGCGAAGTCCTTTTGCTTCTTATATAAAGGGTAGTTTCAGCGATCTAGGACAGCGCAAATGGCACCTTCTCGGGGGAACGTCGGGTTGGAGGTATTGGGGTAAGTAGAAATTTTACTATTCGTAAGAGCACATAGCTGCTCATCTCTTATACAGATTGAACTTTAAAATCTATTAACTTAGCTTTATAATTCAAGAATTAAGTAGAAATTTTACTATTCGTAAGAGCACATAGCTGCTCATCTCTAATAAAGATTCAACTTTAAAATCTATTAATTTAACTTTATAATTTAAGAATTAAGTGTGATATTCTTATCTTTAATTTTTTTTGAATCATTAGGAATTTCTCCTGTATATACTACATTGGGGTTTGGATCGTTGCGTGGTAGACGTGAATATGAAAATTACCGATCTAAGGCCGAAAAGTCAAAATCACTGGAGACTTAAAAAGATTTGTAGTGGTGTAGTATGATGTAGCAGTATCAGTTGAATAATTCTCTTGTCTTGTGATGTGTTAAATTATAGTGATCGTTTATTACGATTTATCCTTTACAGATAACTAAATGTACGTATGTGGCAGTTAAACGAAGTATGCGATACTTTCTGCTGATGGTGTGACAAATAGCTCATTAGCGTGTATTTGGGCGAGGGACGAAAGTACAACGGTCGACTTATACGTACAGGGTATCGTTTTGTTTCAAATTTATGAGAAACTAGTATTTGTTCTGATCTGTGATTCATTTGACGATTTTTCGATTGGATGTAACATTTATTGATAAGCATTTATGATTTGTTGAAAAGCTTTTATAATTTATTAGCATCTATGATTTGTTAATGTAATGCGACCAAATCACATTCTAAGTTGATGTTATACCCGAAATCTGCATGTGTTGTGTATGTTATAACGTGCCTGCTTTTTTAAAGTATTTTGACTAGAATTGTGTTATATTATTATCTCTTGAGGGCACTTAAACTCTTAAATTTAAATTTTTGTATTCTCATATGAAATACTAAGTCTTGTGTTCGTTATTGTCTAACAGTCCTAACATGATTTCCTATGTATCGTAAAATTTATTTCCTACAGACATGCACGGAAAATACAAACAGGTATAAACATGCGAAAACATATCTGTTGTCAAGATCATAAGGAAATTGGAAGATAAGATCTGATCGTTTGTTGGGCGTCTACGGTTTCTTGCATTTGATAGCACCCTGTAGTGTAAAGGATATGAAATGGTAAATTATAATTATTTGGTATAGAACTTATAAGCAATTTATTTGGGCTTGCAGTTTACAATGTATGTTCAAATATGTCCCTCGTGTGTGCTAATGTTTTTTCTAGACTAGTAAACCTCATAATCGGAATGTAGAAGATAGTTGAAGTAGCCTTACTATGGTGTCTGGTTAGAAGTAAGAATTTACCTTAATATTACATGTTTGTAATGAACTTGGGGAAACTAATATTTAAAATGTAAGTTTTAATTTTCATACTTAAAATTGCATCTTTTATGCAGTGTTGCAACTACCTGCATGTGTTATGTTAAGCTAATGTCCCATAATTTAGCCTGTATAGGCACAGCTTCTCATACCTATTTTATTGTAGTCTTTTATTAATTTTAGTGGCACAATTTAACTTGTATGTTAAATTTGTATTGCTTTGTTGCGTTTTTTCTCAAACATATTTTCAGTGCCCAGAAGAAATCATCATTAGAGATCTCTCGAGGAAATTCTGAAATATTGAATCAGACTAGAGAAGCACTTAAAGGGAGTAAAGAATTGTATTCTTAAGTAAATCTTTATTAATATTTGCTCATGAGTTTGGCGCTGGCTCTTGTACTGATGTAAGTCTTAATTTTTAGAATTTTTACATCCTGATAATACTGGGTAGAATATGAACATGAGGAGACTACTGGAGGATGAGGTATGCTAGAAAATGTGTGGAGTATTCTAAGTCTGCCACCTGTCTGTTCTCAACAAATGATAGTCCGGAATAATAAAGAATTTATCTGGAGAGGTGATAGTTTGTGCTGGGTTTGTGGAAGTAATATGGTAACCCCTTCTAATATTTGAAGAATCTTAAACTAAGTATCTTGCAGAAATAGTACGATCATTTTAACTGAAGATATTCCTTGATTGCAGTATTTTCTTGGTACACTGACTGCCTGTTCCCCTCTCCTACAATACATTCTACTCCAGATTTTAGAAAGCTGGCAGGAAAACTAGCTGAACTGGTATGGTATTGTGCATGTGTGCTTGCATTGAGTATCGTTCCACCAACCTTAATACTATTAAATTGTTTCACTTCCGTTAACTGTTTATCTTACTTGAACTTTGCATTTTTAGGCTTTTCTATTGGTCATCTGAGTCTCGTGTGTATTTAGACCTGTGACAGTTAAGGCTTTGATTCACGTGAAGCATATCAAACTATTTGAGATGATAGCCCTTGTACGGATATCACTCGAGAATGCATATCAAGCACTTAAACAGTAAATAGTATTGGAAAAGGCTGAAAGTTATTGACTGGTTTAGTAGGTAATAAAAAAAATAGAAACATTCACATATTTGATAATTGTTAAAGAATTTCATAGTAATATTCCTTATTTGTAGCAACTATTTATTTAATCCATTGTATGTTAAGACATACCTGCTATTTAGGTGTAAACATTTATGTATAATTTTTCAGAAAAGTAATTAAGTTTAATACTAAAGTTTACCTATATTAATTTAATCTTAAAATATTGTCAGATGCTCTTAAGCCCTGGAAGTAAGTTTTTAAAATAAATTTTGTTTCACTAATGGAAAAATTTTTGGTAGTTGCATATTTTCGAAGTCTACTTTCAGTATGTAGAATTGCATGAGAGAAACTCCCATGAAGATTTTTCTGACAGGAACTTGTGAAGAGACCGTTACAAAGAGGTTAAAAGTATCCATTATTTTATGATAGATAATTTTACATAATAAGTATGACTCTCCTTGACTGTTAGTCTCGCATTTTTAGAAAAACCATGTTCGAAAATAACCAATCCTGTAACAGATGAGGAAAGATGCCAGGTATGAAGCTATTAATAGTGACCCAGAACCCTACTGTTTTGATTGAGTCTGAAGAAGCCATTTTCAAGGTTTGCCTTGAGATGTGAAACAGGAGTTCCTCATGATAAAAATATGGTAATTTTTAATGAAATTACGAGCAAAATATTCCATTGCATTAATTTGTAACTTTTATTATTACATCATCGATCAAACTTTTGAACGTAATGCTCCTGTGTTTCTGCTTTGGAAAGTATATTTGCAGCTTAATCTGTCTTGTGGAATGAAAGTTTTATTAAGTTCAGAGGGACGAAATTAGAGGATCGTTTGTGCTGGGGTGATACTCTTTGTAGTGAAGTATCTTTTTTTTCCCTATAGCTCTTATGATTTGTTATTTATAATAACCTTAAAACGTAGATTTCTTATGTATATCTTATATTGACATGATTGTGATTTGGTAAAATTACTGAGTTAAATACTGATACTGATAATAAATGATCTAAAAGTATATTTATTCATCCAACCTAATCTTGTTTGGTGTTGAGGGATAAATTCTTTATTACAGTAAAGTGACCTTAACACATGCTTGTCCCTATTCTCTTATTTTTAGTTTTTAGCAACCGTGAAAATTAACTAGTGTTCCTACGTACCTTGCGCATCAAAGCATCATCCAAATCGCATAACAATTTATCTGGTTTTGGGGATATTGATACATTGCTGCTACATCTTTCATTGTTTCTGCCTCCGACCGATCCATTATAAGCAAGGGCTTAAGTATGAAGCTTCACCTCAAAATATAAGACTTGTGCTGTTAAAACTTCCGTGTGGTATACTATCGAGGGTTCCATCCAGTATTTCAACTGTTGTCATATGAACTTTGCAAATCATAATACATGAATTGTCGAATGAGTTGATGTCAACCTGACATAATCTAATGTTGGAAAAAAGTGTCGCAGAATTGTGAAAATAAAAAATGTAAAACTAATCCGAAAATAAAATTATTTTTATTTATAAATTTGTGTCTGAATTGAGTAACTATCTTAAACCTAAGGCAGATGTAGAATATGAACTTCAATATACTCAAAAGGTAGGTGAATTAATTTTTTTTTGTAAATTATGTGCAGTATGATTATATATTCAGCTGTATAGGGGATCTTGAGTGTAAGTTGGTGATTTAATTATAGGTGTTTAATTTGGAAGTTGGAGTGTAGTATAAGAGTGAATCCTAAGGGAATATATTTCTACAATGAATACTTAATATAACAAATGGCCATGCTATAAATTTTCGATAAACCTGCCATAAACATAGGGGTCCATAACATCGCTTTAGCTACCTAATAAAATTTGTTGAGTAATATTAAATACTCTGCAAAATAGAAAACACGTATGTACAGTTGGTTATTAGTATGCATATCTCTGAAAAGGTTTAAGTTTTGTTTTCAGGATTCCATGTGAATTGTATGTGTTCATCACTATAATGCATCTCATATGCTCCTTAATTGAGATTGTCATGTATAGAAAGATTTGAAAGGACAGAATGGCTGCATTTAGGTATTTTGATGTGAATGAATTTTGTCTGTTTGAGCAAAAACTCGCTGATGTGTGACACAACCGAAAAAACTTTGATTTAAACATTTAGGCCCTTTGAATTCTAGCTATAGTTTTGCCAAATGTTGAACTTTGCGTAACATGCCTAATAATAAATTTGTTTTGAATGCATGACTTGTGCTTGTAACATGGTCTGTAAGGGAAGGTAAAAGTGTGTGTGATTTTACTATGTATTGTGAAAAATTGCTGTGTGAAAATTTGAGATATTTCTATAATCTCTCGTCTGTAGTCTTGTTAAAATTCAATGGTCTTGTTTCAACATCTAAAGAGCAACATTCATTTGCAGTTTTCAAGATATCAATTTGACATAAAATCTGTGGCCTGTTTATTAAATAATTTTAAGATTAATTATGTAAACCTGTAAACTAAATTTTATAAAATCCCTTAAGTTGATTTAGAATTAATAGCTAACAGTAAATTAAGCTGGTTTGTAATGTTACGAATGTTTATATTAATGTTTCAGAATGGAGAGTTTACTTAATTGCATATAAACCATGAGTCATCCTACTGTGAAGAAATATTGCAACAAATGCAAGCTATTTAAATAGAAATTTAAAATCTAGTATGAACATGTGAAATGAGAAGCTATACCTGAAATATTCATGCGGAAGATTCGTGTCTACTTGCAGCTATGTGTTGAAGTAAATATCGATCTAATATGTCAATGTTCTGACATGGAGAGAATAAGTCTTTTACAGAGTGGATAAGTAAGGTGTTAAAGTGTGGTATCAAACTAAAATTTGTACTTGATTTGAAATGAAAAGGAGAAAATTAAACTGAAGTCTGAAGGTTTTTTTGTTGTGTTTGGTATAATGCAGAGTCTGATGTGTTAAAATCTTGTCTAATAACTGAAGGTATGTAAATTTGATAAAATTGTGAAATATGAATTATTCTGGCCTATCTTTATTAGTTCACTCAGTGTGTTAGGATAAGTAATGAGTTGAAGAATGTATGAAACCGATATACAGCTTTCAGTAATGTGAAAATATATATGTATTTAGTAAGAATTACGAAGGTTGGAGAATGTGAAATGGTTTTTGAAGGTAATAAATTAAAGTTAAAGAATTTTGAAAGCTGATAATTGGGGTGAGCTGTGAAACAAAATCATGAGTATTTAGGAGAGGTATTGATGTGTTCAGTAATACCTGTAAAAGGTATATTAATTGCTTGTCGAAAGTGGTAAAGAAATGTGTTGACCTCTAAAGAACAATAAATGAATTGTTGCTGGTAATTAACAAAGATTTAAATAATTTTACATATTTAATATTATTGGTCTTGTTTAAGAAAAATTTCCGAATGTGTATGGTAAATTCAGAGTTAGAAATTGTACAGTTAGAGACCGTTAGAAATTGTACTGCTTTAAATAATTGAGTGTAATGGTAAAGTTCCTGAAAGAGGCTGTTAGAAATTGCACTGTTTTAAATATTAGATGTTAATTATTGTTGGGATTTTTTTTCCTTCCGGAAATAGGTTTAAACTCCAGTGTGAAATGCTCTGAAGGAAAAGTGGAAAATAAATTATCTATCGTCCATATTATGTTGATTGCGCTAGTCTTGAAGGAAATTGTGTGTATAGATAACTGATTATTCATAGTACTAAATTTTGATAATTTTAACGAGTGTATCTGGAATTTAATAGTGTAAAAATATCTACAAGATGTGAACGGTGATGCCAAAATGGCTTGAGAAGTGTAAGGTATGTAATAAAAGAATATTTATAGAAATGTCGAACTGTCTTTAAAAAGGTTCCTCTATTTAGTATTAGACCTAAAATAATTCATTACTACTACAAGAACGAATACTTAGTATATAATCATGGATTATGATTAGTATATAATCATATATTATGAGCCCATAATCCTAAGGCAACTAGATTTGAAAAAAAGTAACAATAGGTCTATGTAGAAATTAATATTTATTAAGATTATCTACTGTGATGCAAGACAGTAGATATAATGAATAGTTTTTTAAAATGAGATTTCTAACCTTTCTTACGAATATTGTTCCTTGACATACCATAAAAGTATGTGTTTGGAATTCGAGGCTAAGATATATTAAACTGGTTTTAATTGTAGAAAACAATTTTCCATCACCCTTGAGGTGAAATATCTTGGGTGATCTAAAAGAGAAGGATATTGTGTACGGTTAATGAAGAGAACTCAAGTGTAGGGAAAATTCTGGCCAGAGGAGTGTTTTATCTTTGTAGGTGTGAAATACTAGTACTGTGAAATCCCGATCGATAGTTTTCGGATCCATCGTATTTCCGTATGTGCCGTAAGGCACTGATTTTCCATTAGGCCCGAGCCTAGGGGCCCTCGAATATTGGGGGCCCTTCAAAAATTTTATTTCTAAAAGGAAAAATTTCACAATTCAATTTTTTTTTATTTTGCCTTTTTGATAGCAATATTTATATATATATATCCTTTCAAATTTGACTGATTGGTTCGTCACATGTATTTAATAGTCTATATGAGGGATAAGTATTGCATTGTATTAGTGTTTTAATGATAAATTTAATATGGCATTTTGTACTCTGATAATGTTCTAGGATACCACGCTCCTAATAGCCAATTCTTGGTAAAATGACACTTTCACAATGATCCATGATTTTTTGTATTTTGTTAATATAGGAAATATTACGCCCACATCAGTGTAGGAGCCTCCCATCCCAAATTGTGCCTATAGACAAGAATTTTCTAAATCGGGCCCTCTGCGTCGTTCATTTTGTCCAGTCCAAGCAATCATATTGCTTTGTTATGATTCCGCATCTATCGTTTTCCCACATTTATCGTTAATTTCAATCGGTCCCTTGAAAAACAATGCATCGAGATTCCACTGTAATTATAAAGAATTACAAAAAGGTTTGCGAATAACTATTCTCGCTGAATGTCTAGAGTATTAACTATGAAATACATATTTCGCTTGTTATTTATGACACTCGCAAGGTCTAATCTCAGATTAATGATTTGTGATCAGTGTTAAAATTGCGTATGGCCCCCAATGTCAACCCCTCACTTGAAATGGTATAAATTGGTCCGAAACTTCCCTAGTGTTCCCAATTTAAAGGTTTTTTGGTACTAAAATTCCCCGTCCTATGTGATTCTTTATGTTCGATTTACAGAGAGAAATAGCTCGTTAGAGCATTCTTTAAATTTTTTAAATTTGGTCTTAAAACTCCCCTGTCCCGCCACTCCTGTCTAAATCCTTCTCGAACCGTCTAATGTAGACTACAATTTTAGAATTCAAATGTGTCCCAGAAAAAGAAAAAATCATATATATATATATATTAGGGTAATGTTTAAATGGTCTAATAATATTGTCGTTTATCTCCCTGTCAAAGAGTAATAATCGAAATTGTTTCAAAGAAAATAGAGCGTGGTGTTGTTTACATTATCCTAAATATACGCATCAATAGTTTTATCTTTTTAAGATATGTTTGGTAACCAGAAGGTACGTGAAATAATCTTGAGTATTTGCTGCGATGAGTTAAGTTGAATTAAATATCAACATGTGAAGTGTACTGTGTGGCTAACTAAGGTGTGAAAGCTTTGTATCAAACTAAAATTAGTTCATAATTTGAAGTGGTAAAAGAGTAAATTAAACTGTGAAATCAGAAAGTTTTCCGCTGTCTTTGGTATAATTGTCAGACAAAATATAATAAAGCGTTTTAAATAACTGAAGGTATTGGTAAATTTGAAATAAGTATGGAATTATGCGAAATTTGAAATAATTCGTCACTGTGCTTCGTATAGTAATGAGTAAAAGAGTGTATAAAAATGATATTCAAGTGTTAAAATGGTCTAATGATATTATGATATATCCCTTTTTAAAGAGTGCTAATCGAAATTGTTTGAAAGAAACTAGAACGTTGTGTTGTTTACATAATCCAAAATTTTAGCATCATTCGTTTTATCGTTATAAGATGTGTTTCGATAAAAGTTGAATAAATATGATATAAATATGAAATTATGCGGAATTTGAAATACTCTGGTCTATCTTCGGTAGCAGTTCACTGTGCTTGGTATAGTATTGAGTTAAATAATGTATAAAAGTGTCATTCAGCGTTCGGTAACACGAAAAAAAGTATATATTAAGTGTTGTTCGAAATTCGAAGGTAATAGAGAACGTGGTTTTGATCTATAAAGAAATGAAAAGTGGTGTTTTAAAGTAATTAACTGAAATGAATAAAAATTATGGTAAACTATGGTTAACGGTTCATGAAATGTTTCTCCCCATGATCGAAATTTATTAGTATGTATTAAATATTAAGAAAAGATATTGCCGTGTACAATAATACCTGCAAATGGTGTATTAGGTACTATTCGAAATTACGAAATGGTAATGAATGTGGTTTTGACCTCTTAAGAGTGAAAAAGAAAAAAAAAAATGAGAGTTATTTGGTAATGACCGAAAATGAACAACAATTTGAAATATTCAATATAAAATGGTCTACGGTTCAAATAAATTTCCAACTGTGTGTGGTAAAGTTTCCGACCGAGTCAGTTAGTAAATGTCATACAGCTTTAAGTATTAGAAATAATTCGTGTTATTAGGAATTAATTTTCGCAATTAAAGAGTGTTGGTATACGTTGATTTGTAATTACTAAGTTGAAAATAAGTGTTAAATGGTACAAAGGAAAGGTGAATATCAATTTTCGGCTATTTCTCATATATTTCTAGGTATAGTTTAAAATGAGACGGTGTGTATAGAGAAAATTCAGGCAGTTGTGTTTATCGATAGTCCATGTTACTATATTTTGATAAATTTAAACTAGAGTAGCCCGAAATTTTTTTAATGTCCCAGATGTACAACCACGTGATAGGCAAAAGGTGCCCCGAGTTTTTATGTACAAATTCAATTTCTTCTAATGGTCTTGTTGAAATGTTCCCTCTTCTCCAGAGTCGTGTTGAATTATCATTTTCGAAAAATAAGTGTCCCAGTCTAGATATATCGAACGTTAAATAAAAGGTCTGAAAATCCAATATATATGTTTATCTAGAATTAAGATCTGAAAGCTTAATGTTAAGGTTCCGTTGAGAAAAGTGAATGAAAATTCTAAATGAAGGTTTATGACGTGAAAGGTGTTGCCAAAATGGCTTGAGAAGTATATGGTCTGTAAAAAGTAATGGTTTAAAAATTATGTCGAACTGGTTATGAGGAGGTTTCTTTATCTAGTATTTGCTCAAATATAATTCATATGAAGTATAAGAACGATATAATGAGAGTGTAATCGCAAAGCAACGAGTAGAGAATTGAAAAAAAGTAATAACTTTGTATTTGAACCGAAAAACAGGCTTTTGAAGAGATCATTTTAAGTTATGAAACATAGTAGATATATTGCATGGTTTTTCAAGTGAAAACTTTAACCATTCTTCAGGGTATTGTTGCCTGATACAGAGTAAGAGTAAAGTGTTCGGTCGTAATTCCATACCGAGGTATGTTGAAACTCAGGTCGTTAATTGTAGAACAAAAATTTCTATCCCCCATTTAAAAAAAAAAAAAAGTCATAGGTGTTGTAGAAGTAAGAAATTTATCGTGATTGGTTAAGAAAGAGAACCGAATTCAAATTTATGACCAAAATTTTCATACGTGAAAGGTGTAAATAGTTTTCATGGTGTGGTACAGAAATAATTAACATTTACTTTGAAAGAGTTGATGCATACCTATATCATCTCGCTAAACATTGGTGTTCGGTATAGACGTGAGTTGTACGTTTCGCCCATTGTGGTTTATAATATTGCAAACGCAATTACGGTTGAGGTTCAATTAATCTGAGTTAAGTGATTTTTTATCAGTGTTAAGAGAGTTTATGGCCCCCAATCTGAACCCCTCACTTGAAAAGGTAAAATTTGTCCGAAACTTCCCTAATATTCCCAATTTAAAGGTTTTTTTGGTACTTAAATTCCCCGTCCTATGTGATTCTTTATGTTCGATTTACAGAGAGAAATAGCTCGTTAGAGCATTCTTTAAATTTTTTAAATTTGGTTTTAAAACTCCCCTGTCCCGCCACTCCTGTCTAAATCCTTCTCGAACCGTCTAATGTAGACTACAATTTTAGAATTCAAATGTGTCCCAGAAAAAGAAAAAAAAATCATATATATATATTAGGGAAATGTTTAAATGGTCTAATAATATTGTCGTTTATCTCCCTGTCAAAGAGTAATAATCGAAATTGTTTCAAAGAAAATAGAACGTGGTGTTGTTTACATTATCCTAAATATACGCATCAATAGTTTTATCTTTTTAAGATATGTTTGGTAACCAGAAGGTACGTGAAATAATCTTGAGTATTTGCTGCGATGAGTTAAGTTGAATTAAATATCAACATGTGAAGTGTACTGTGTGGCTAACTAAGGTGTGAAAGCTTTGTATCAAACTAAAATTAGTTCATAATTTGAAGTGGTAAAAGAGTAAATTAAACTGTGAAATCAGAAAGTTTTCCGCTGTCTTTGGTATAATTGTCAGACAAAATATAATAAAGCGTTTTAAATAACTGAAGGTATTGGTAAATTTGAAATAAGTATGGAATTATGCGAAATTTGAAATAATTCGTCACTGTGCTTCGTATAGTAATGAGTAAAAGAGTGTATAAAAATGATATTCAAGTGTTAAAATGGTCTAATGATATTATGATATATCCCTTTTTAAAGAGTGCTAATCGAAATTGTTTGAAAGAAACTAGAACGTTGTGTTGTTTACATAATCCAAAATTTTAGCATCATTCGTTTTATCGTTATAAGATGTGTTTCGATAAAAGTTGAATAAATATGATATAAATATGAAATTATGCGGAATTTGAAATACTCTGGTCTATCTTCGGTAGCAGTTCACTGTGCTTGGTATAGTATTGAGTTAAATAATGTATAAAAGTGTCATTCAGCGTTCGGTAACACGAAAAAAAGTATATATTAAGTGTTGTTCGAAATTCGAAGGTAATAGAGAACGTGGTTTTGATCTATAAAGAAATGAAAAGTGGTGTTTTAAAGTAATTAACTGAAATGAATAAAAATTATGGTAAACTATGGTTAACGGTTCATGAAATGTTTCTCCCCATGATCGAAATTTATTAGTATGTATTAAATATTAAGAAAAGATATTGCCGTGTACAATAATACCTGCAAATGGTGTATTAGGTACTATTCGAAATTACGAAATGGTAATGAATGTGGTTTTGACCTCTTAAGAGTGAAAAAGAAAAAAAAAAATGAGAGTTATTTGGTAATGACCGAAAATGAACAACAATTTGAAATATTCAATATAAAATGGTCTACGGTTCAAATAAATTTCCAACTGTGTGTGGTAAAGTTTCCGACCGAGTCAGTTAGTAAATGTCATACAGCTTTAAGTATTAGAAATAATTCGTGTTATTAGGAATTAATTTTCGCAATTAAAGAGTGTTGGTATACGTTGATTTGTAATTACTAAGTTGAAAATAAGTGTTAAATGGTACAAAGGAAAGGTGAATATCAATTTTCGGCTATTTCTCATATATTTCTAGGTATAGTTTAAAATGAGACGGTGTGTATAGAGAAAATTCAGGCAGTTGTGTTTATCGATAGTCCATGTTACTATATTTTGATAAATTTAAACTAGAGTAGCCCGAAATTTTTTTAATGTCCCAGATGTACAACCACGTGATAGGCAAAAGGTGCCCCGAGTTTTTATGTACAAATTCAATTTCTTCTAATGGTCTTGTTGAAATGTTCCCTCTTCTCCAGAGTCGTGTTGAATTATCATTTTCGAAAAATAAGTGTCCCAGTCTAGATATATCGAACGTTAAATAAAAGGTCTGAAAATCCAATATATATGTTTATCTAGAATTAAGATCTGAAAGCTTAATGTTAAGGTTCCGTTGAGAAAAGTGAATGAAAATTCTAAATGAAGGTTTATGACGTGAAAGGTGTTGCCAAAATGGCTTGAGAAGTATATGGTCTGTAAAAAGTAATGGTTTAAAAATTATGTCGAACTGGTTATGAGGAGGTTTCTTTATCTAGTATTTGCTCAAATATAATTCATATGAAGTATAAGAACGATATAATGAGAGTGTAATCGCAAAGCAACGAGTAGAGAATTGAAAAAAAGTAATAACTTTGTATTTGAACCGAAAAACAGGCTTTTGAAGAGATCATTTTAAGTTATGAAACATAGTAGATATATTGCATGGTTTTTCAAGTGAAAACTTTAACCATTCTTCAGGGTATTGTTGCCTGATACAGAGTAAGAGTAAAGTGTTCGGTCGTAATTCCATACCGAGGTATGTTGAAACTCAGGTCGTTAATTGTAGAACAAAAATTTCTATCCCCCATTTAAAAAAAAAAAAAAGTCATAGGTGTTGTAGAAGTAAGAAATTTATCGTGATTGGTTAAGAAAGAGAACCGAATTCAAATTTATGACCAAAATTTTCATACGTGAAAGGTGTAAATAGTTTTCATGGTGTGGTACAGAAATAATTAACATTTACTTTGAAAGAGTTGATGCATACCTATATCATCTCGCTAAACATTGGTGTTCGGTATAGACGTGAGTTGTACGTTTCGCCCATTGTGGTTTATAATATTGCAAACGCAATTACGGTTGAGGTTCAATTAATCTGAGTTAAGTGATTTTTTATCAGTGTTAAGAGAGTTTATGGCCCCCAATCTGAACCCCTCACTTGAAAAGGTAAAATTTGTCCGAAACTTCCCTAATATTCCCAATTTAAAGGTTTTTTTGGTACTTAAATTCCCCGTCCTATGTGATTCTTTATGTTCGATTTACAGAGAGAAATAGCTCGTTAGAGCATTCTTTAAATTTTTTAAATTTGGTTTTAAAACTCCCCTGTCCCGCCACTCCTGTCTAAATCCTTCTCGAACCGTCTAATGTAGACTACAATTTTAGAATTCAAATGTGTCCCAGAAAAAGAAAAAAAAATCATATATATATATTAGGGAAATGTTTAAATGGTCTAATAATATTGTCGTTTATCTCCCTGTCAAAGAGTAATAATCGAAATTGTTTCAAAGAAAATAGAACGTGGTGTTGTTTACATTATCCTAAATATACGCATCAATAGTTTTATCTTTTTAAGATGTGTTTCGTAACCAGAAGGTACGTGAAATAATCTTGAGTATTTGCTGCGATGAGTTAAGTTGAATTAAATATCAACATGTGAAGTGTACTGTGTGGCTAACTAAGGTGTGAAAGCTTTGTATCAAACTAAAATTAGTTCATAATTTGAAGTGGTAAAAGAGTAAATTAAACTGTGAAATCAGAAAGTTTTCCGCTGTCTTTGGTATAATTGTCAGACAAAATATAATAAAGCGTTTTAAATAACTGAAGGTATTGGTAAATTTGAAATAAGTATGGAATTATGCGAAATTTGAAATAATTCGTCACTGTGCTTCGTATAGTAATGAGTAAAAGAGTGTATAAAAATGATATTCAAGTGTTAAAATGGTCTAATGATATTATGATATATCCCTTTTTAAAGAGTGCTAATCGAAATTGTTTGAAAGAAACTAGAACGTTGTGTTGTTTACATAATCCAAAATTTTAGCATCATTCGTTTTATCGTTATAAGATGTGTTTCGATAAAAGTTGAATAAGTATGATATAAATATGAAATTATGCGGAATTTGAAATACTCTGGTCTATCTTCGGTAGCAGTTCACTGTGCTTGGTATAGTATTGAGTTAAATAATGTATAAAAGTGTCATTCAGCGTTCGGTAACACGAAAAAAAGTATATATTAAGTGTTGTTCGAAATTCGAAGGTAATAGAGAACGTGGTTTTGATCTATAAAGAAATGAAAAGTGGTGTTTTAAAGTAATTAACTGAAATGAATAAAATTTATGGTTAACTATGGTTAACGGTTCATGAAATGTTTCTCCCCATGATCGAAATTTATTAGTATGTATTAAATATTAAGAAAAGATATTGCCGTGTGCAATAATACCTGCAAATGGTGTATTAGGTACTATTCGAAATTACGAAATGGTAATGAATGTGGTTTAGACCACATTGTGGTTAAGAAAGAGAACCGAATTAAAATTTATGACCAAAATTTTCATACGTGAAAGGTGTAAATAGTTTTCATGGTGTGGTACAGAAATAATTAACATTTACTTTGGAAGAGTTGATGCATACCTATATCATCTCGCTAAATATTGGTGTTCAGTATAGACGTGATTTGCACGTTTTGCCTGTTGTGATTTATTATATTGCCAACGTAATTACTGTTGATTTTCAATTAATCTGAGTTTAATGATTTTTGATCAGTGTTAAGAGAGTTTATGGACCCCAATCTAACCCCTTCACTTGAAAAGGTAAAATTTGTTCGAAACTTCCCTAATATTCCCAATTTAAAGGTTTTCTGGTGCTAAAATTCCCCGTCCTATGTGATTCTTTATGTTCGATTTACAGAGAGAAATAGCTCGTTTGAGCATTCTTTATATTTTTTAAATTTGGTGTTAAAACTCCCCTGTAAAGTAATGAGTTAAAGAACGTATTAAAATGTCTTTCAGTGTTCAGTAACACGAAAAAAATTTTTTTTTCAATTTCGAATGTAATAGAGAACGTGGTTTTGATGTATAAGGAATGTAAAGTGTTGTTTTAAAGTAATGAACTAAAGGTGAATAAAAATTTCTAATGTTGAAAATTATGGTAAACTCTTGTTAACGGTTCATGAAATATTTCTCACCGTGATCGAATTTCATTAGTGTCTATTAAGAAGTGAGTTTTGGTCACTAACACCTAGAAATTTGTTCACTAACACCTAGAAATTTGTTAGTATTTGCTCCTTTTAAATATGATTTGGTAAAGAATGTTGTTTTTATATCTAGTGAAAAAAAAAATGTTGTAGTTTAATAATTGAAGGTAGATAAGTTTTGGAATAATGAAATATATTTTATATATATATATATATATATATATATATATATATATATATATATATATATATATATATATATATATATATATATATATATATATATATATATATATATATATATATATATATATATATAATGTTAATCTTTGTTTTAAATAAAAATCGCACTGTGTATATTTTAGTTCAGGAGAATGTCTGCTAAACGTTTTTCACTCTGCTTTGAATATTAGATGTAATATTAGATTTTGTGAAGCTAAAACTTTCCATCATTGCTAATTATATATTGTTCGATCTGTTTATCGAAAAGTTCTTTAGAGCTTTGTATATGTAATTCAGTATGGTACTACACCCCCTGTCCCTGTTCTTTTTGTGTAAATTCTTCTCGAGCAATGTGATGTAGATCATAAATTTGGAGTAGATCATAAATTTGGAATTAAAATGTGATCTTGAGTTAATTGAGTTAGAGTTAATAAAAATTGAAGTTTATTCGTTATTTGTATTGAAGTATAATTTTTCTGATTTTTGTCAATAAAAGTATGGTTTTTTTCCCCCTTGATAGAAATAATTTATACTTCTCAATAAAGTTAAAATAAAAAGTGTTTTCAGAAATAAATGCCAACGTTGAAAACTATTTGTAGATGTTCGTATTCTGAGCAGAATGTGTTTCCATATAAATGAGAGATGAGGTTTTATTTTATTTTATTTTAATTTTTCTTCTGTAGTACTTTTTATGCAATATTTATTTAAGTTTATCCCTTAATTCTGAATTGCTTTCTCCCTACCCCCTTAGAATTTTTACCCCTGTAATGCTTTTTGGAAAATAGAATGTTTTCATAAACTACAGATTTATTTGATGTTTTTTAATTTCATTCGATGTTGCTATGATAAAATGATTGATTCGATATTGCTACCTAGATCTGTTATTTTTCTTATGTCTTACCCTCAAGATTCGAGTTGAAATGTCTTATCTTCGAGTTTCTAACCGAATGTTAGCTAAATATTATAATCGTAAAATTTATTGCACTATTTCTTTGGCTTAAGACTGCTTCTGGATGTTTGTTAAGAGTTTTTTGGCGAATTTTAGTCATGAAATATAAATTATATATTTGACTGAATAGATTCATTTGGTAAAGGCTTCTTTAGACTTAAATTAAAAATTTTTTTTTTTTAATTAACGAAGTTCTGTTACATTGAAATGAGGAGATCAAAGTCTCGTATATTGCAAGGATATGCCGAATATCATTAGTCTTTCAGGATCTTCATCGGAGACACTGTACCACCCTGACCCAGACCACAGAAAAATATTCCAGACCATAGCTCTGCTTCTGGCTGCATTGAAAGTCGTAATTTTTAAGAAATGATCCAGCCTTTTACTTCGCCTTCACATATTCGCCTCTCTCCCTCTTGCATGTTTTTTTGCCTATAGATTATATGATATTTACTGCTTGTTCGGTATCCCATTCTTATGTTCCTCCGCTTATGGGTAGTTTACTTCTGATCTTGATAGCAATGACTTTCGGAAAAGCCCCTCCGCTGTTGTGGCCTGTTTGTTGCAATGTGTGTACACTTGGTTTTGTGTTATTTGTAATTTAGAGAACTGTTGCTCGCTTGTTGGACTGAAGTGGCTCCTCGTAACTCGGCCCACGGCTAACAATTACAGGCGCTATTGATTCAAAGCTTCACTCTCTATTAAAAATCCCAAAACTGCTGCACTCGATTCTTCGGCTACAGCATGCCTTCAGCTTTTTTTTTTTTTGCACCTTTCCAACTATCATTTGCTCCAAACTTCTTGTATAATAAACAACCATTACTAATTTCGCCTTTGAGTATGTATGTGCTTAGGCTTGTCTTAAAATTTGACTCTGGCTTGAAAAGTTAAAATCTGAAATTCAAAGAATGCGTCGACTTGAACCACTCTTTGATAATTATTAACTAGTTTCTTGTAGTAGCACGAGTTTTGTCAGTAGTGCATTTTATTACTTTCACTGCTGCATATCTCTTGGCATTAGTAAATGTACAAAAAAATTGAAGTTTTATTTTTTCCCCAGGAAATGGCTTTAATTACACTCCCGTGTGATTCGCAGTGTTCCCTTTTTCTTCTTTTCGCCCATAGTTTGTTTATTTACTAAATTTAGTCGTAAAGGTGTGGCTATGTTAATTTTTTTTCAGTGTGCTATTATTGAGAGAAACCTCTGCTCAAAATACTTGCTTGTTTCAATGTGCATGCATAAGAAAAGTAGACTGTTTAATAAGTTATCGATAAATATTTAATATGAATCATGGTATGATTTCAAATATTTGTTGCGTTTATAGTACAGGAACTAAGGTGAAAAAAAATATCAATCCTTAAACAGTATCTGCCGATTAATAATTCTTTTAACACTGAGGTACTATTCTTTTCAAATGCGGTTCAATCGTTGAACTTTGTCATTTCAATTTTACGTCACGTTTCACGAATTTTCAGTAGTAACGAAATTTTGTGTCATATCATGAGCTACATATTTTTTTTTTTTTTTTTATCATTAACTAAATTTCAAGCAAAATTTTACTATAGATAATAAAGTATTCATAGGTCGCAGACGTTCGATAGAGGAAGCTTTAAAATCGATTAAAATACAAAAGTAAACATATTACGGAACAACAAATTGAACAAGAATATAAATTAAAAGAAGCTGATTCAGATAGAATAACAGCATAGGAAACGAAAAAACTAAGACCCTGTCGGGAAACAAAATTGAAATAGAAAAGGTTGTAGATCGTAATGAGAAGGGGGAAAAAAACTGAGTGATCCAGATTATAAATTAAAAGAAGCTGTGTCAAAAAAGAACTGAACAAGAAAAGAAGGGGGAAAAAGCCAATATCTGAAATGAAAATATTCGAAAAATTTCAAGGCGTAAAAGAGTTTTTGAAAAGATAAAATGATTTAAACGTTGCAGTTTCACTTTCCAAAATTGCTCGCAAATATTTTGAAAGAGATTCAGAAGGTCCTACCTCTCAACAACGGAGCGGCAAAAACTAAGATAACTATAACGTTTGAAGATGAAGGAACGAATTCAAAACATTAAACGATGAGAGGAAACACAACTATCGATGCGATATTCTCCAATCACCGTCTACAAACTGGCTTCTATTAGACTGTTTATACCGCTAACCCCTTTGTTGATTAAAATTCTGGCCAAAGTTTAAAGCGAACATATATTTTTCTTCCCTATTTTACCTATTATGGCTTCTGTGTGTATTAGTCGGCTACTCGGATTTAATAATCATATACTGAACATTTTCCGTTTAATTGATGAAATTACTTAATAATCCATCCCCTTTCCTGTTAAATAGCATCTTACTTTTTCAGTAGTTTTTTTTAAGTGTTTATTCCCTAATTTTAGTTTATTCTGTTGTTAAGGTATAATGAATAAAAAATAAAATGTCAATTCAAAGTGTTTGTGTCTATTTAATTCATACTCTTATTTCGTAAATCACGGAAAATTTAAATATTTTTCATGGCCGTGTTGCTGAGCCAAGCTTTTTTTTTTTTTTTTTAATTATTATTTATTATTAAACCGTTCAACGCTTAGGACAAAAACAGATATGTAGTCCTCCAGCTGCGAAAACCCATATATTTATAGATTTACATTTGAGTTTTCCATACCTAGTCAAAGTATTAAATTTAATAGCAGTGATGTTATACTTTTGTAGCGGTTCTCAGTCGTGTTTAAAAATTTAAAATTATTACTTTAGTAAACATTAATTTAAATTACCTAATTTCAGTAAAACGAAGTGGAAAAATCTTTCTTAGAGATCTTCCTAAATATTCATATATTTCTTACGCCAGACTAGATCTAAAAACAATCTGATTTCGACTTTCAAAAGAATTCATTTATTTAATTTATTTTTCTTTGATGAAAATATTTAAAACTATTTTCACCAAAGGAGAACCGTTGCCTTGTTCAGAACACGAGAGAAACATTTTGGCTTATGAGCCTAATCATTGGCGGAATGGGGTGGCTAGAAGGGGAGGATTGGAGGCCACCTTAAATAAAAATAAAAATTATTCTTATAGCTTGCATCTGAAGTGAGAGGGAAAAATAAACAACTTGATATTAGAATTTACTATTAAATTAATTTTAATCAAAACTTTTGAGTTTTGAAAAACGAAATGCATTAAAGAATTATGTAAACCGGATATCGAAGTATAACAAAACTTCATTTACATAAATCTTGCATAAACCTTCAACAAAGAAGAACCGTTACCTTGTTGAGAACACAAGATTAATAACAGTCGGCATAACAGCCTAATCATCGGCGGTTGGCGAAATGGGGTGGCTATTAAGGGGAGGATTGGAGGCCACCTTAAATAAAAATAAAAATTATTCATATAGCTTGCATCTGGAAGAGAGAAAATTTAATCAAAACTTTTGAGTTTTAAAACGTAATGCATTAAAGAATTATGTAAGCAACCGGATATCGACGTATAAAAAACCTTAAATAAATCTTGCATAAACCTTCTACAAAGGAGAACCGTTACCTTGTTGAGAACACAAGATTAATTACAGTCGGCTTAACAGCCTATTCATTGACGGTTGGCGAAATGGGGTGGCTATTAAGGGGAGGATTGGAGGCCACCTTAAATAAAAATAAAAATAAAAATTATCCATATTGCTTGCATCTGGAAGAGAGAAAATTTAATCAAAACTTTTGAGTCTTAAAACTTAATGCGTTAAAGTATTCTATAATCAACCGGATATCGACGTATAAAAACTCCATTTACATAAATCTAAACCTTCTACAAAGGAGAACCGTTACCTTGTTAAGAACACAAGATTAATAACAGTCGGCTTAACAGCCTATTCATTGGCGGTTGGCGAAATGGGGTGGCTATTAAGGGGAGGATTGGAGGCCACCTTAAATAAAAATTATTCATATAGCTTGCATCTGAAAGAGAGAGAAAATTTAATCAAAACTTTTGAGTTTTAAAACGTAATGCATTAAAGAATTATGTAAGCAACCGGATATCGAAGTATAAAAAAACTTTACTTAAATCTTGCATAAACCTTCTACAAAAGAGAACCGTTACCTTGTTGAGAACACAAGATTAATAACAGTCGGCATAACAGCCTAATCATCGGCGGTTGGCGAAATGGGGTGGCTATTAAGGGGAGGATTGGAGGCCACCTTAAATAAAAATAAAAATTATTCATATAGCTTGCATCTGGAAGAGAGAAAATTTAATCAAAACTTTTGAGTTTTAAAACGTAATGCATTAAAGAATTATGTAAGCAACCGGATATTGACGTATAAAAAACCTTAAATAAATCTTGCATAAACCTTCTACAAAGGAGAACCGTTACCTTGTTGAGAACACAAGATTAATTACAGTCGGCTTAACAGCCTATTCATTGACGGTTGGCGAAATGGGGTGGCTATTAAGGGGAGGATTGGAGGCCACCTTAAATAAAAATAAAATAAAATTATCCATATTGCTTGCATCTGGAAGAGAGAAAATTTAATCAAAACTTTTGAGTCTTAAAACTTAATGCGTTAAAGTATTCTATAATCAACCGGATATCGACGTATAAAAACTCCATTTACATAAATCTAAACCTTCTACAAAGGAGAACCGTTACCTTGTTAAGAACACAAGATTAATAACAGTCGGCTTAACAGCCTATTCATTGGCGGTTGGCGAAATGGGGTGGCTATTAAGGGGAGGATTGGAGGCCACCTTAAATAAAAATTATTCATATAGCTTGCATCTGAAAGAGAGAGAAAATTTAATCAAAACTTTTGAGTTTTAAAACGTAATGCATTAAAGAATTATGTAAGCAACCGGATATCGAAGTATAAAAAAACTTTACTTAAATCTTGCATAAACCTTCTACAAAAGAGAACCGTTACCTTGTTGAGAACACAAGATTAATAACAGTCGGCATAACAGCCTAATCATCGGCGGTTGGCGAAATGGGGTGGCTATTAAGGGGAGGATTGGAGGCCACCTTAAATAAAAATAAAAATTATTCATATAGCTTGCATCTGGAAGAGAGAAAATTTAATCAAAACTTTTGAGTTTTAAAACGTAATGCATTAAAGAATTATGTAAGCAACCGGATATTGACGTATAAAAAACCTTAAATAAATCTTGCATAAACCTTCTACAAAGGAGAACCGTTACCTTGTTGAGAACACAAGATTAATTACAGTCGGCTTAACAGCCTATTCATTGACGGTTGGCGAAATGGGGTGGCTATTAAGGGGAGGATTGGAGGCCACCTTAAATAAAAATAAAAATAAAAATTATCCATATTGCTTGCATCTGGAAGAGAGAAAATTTAATCAAAACTTTTGAGTCTTAAAACTTAATGCGTTAAAGTATTCTATAATCAACCGGATATCGACGTATAAAAACTCCATTTACATAAATCTAAACCTTCTACAAAGGAGAACCGTTACCTTGTTAAGAACACAAGATTAATAACAGTCGGCTTAACAGCCTAATCATTGGCGGTTGGCGAAATGGGGTGGCTATTAAGGGGAGGATTGGAGGCCACCTTAAATAAAATTAAAAATTATTTTTAAAGCTTGTATTTGAAAGGGAGAGGTAAAACTTTTTGTTAGAATTTACTATATAATTAAATTTAAACCTAAACTTTTGAGTCATAAAAGTTATGTATTAAAGAACGCGCAATGATTAAAGGGACATATGTTTGCTTTTTAACTGACAGTTATCCTCTAACTGGCAGTTGCTGGCAGCTACATTCTTTTTGCCAGCTGATGATCTCGTACGAGCTTGTAGTTGCTTCTAGCAACTCTGCTTTTACGGGTGAGTTTGCTAGCATTGAGTCAAAAGGAGATATAAAGGTTGGTTGTTGATATTTCGGTGTGCTCTTGCATATTCATAACATCTGGAGTTTCGCAGTCGATATAAATTACTTTAACAAGAAATGTTACATCTCTTGACAACGTTTATAGCATATTACTTGGGTGTTCAGCGTAAGAAATGACGTAGTTGCGTAGAAATTGTTTAATAATTCTGTTTTCTATCATTCTGTTTTCTACTCTGCTTGTGTGGTAAGGGTAGACCGATTTTCTTGAGCTAATCTTATAGGAAAATAATGGTATATCAATCAAATCTTTAAAATATCATCCCATGCCTTAAAAATCTGATTATCAAAATCGCATATAAAATATTCAATACATATAGTTTCAAACCTTTAAAATATCATCCCATGCCTTAAAAATCTGATTATCAAAATCGCATATAAAATATTCAATACATATAGTTCCAAATCTAAACAAAAGAGGCCAAAGATTAGAAAAGCCCTAACATATTCACTGTTTATTAATTTCTGTATATTAGCAATTCACAAATATCGGATGCAAATAAGCTGTCATCCTCAGGAGCAGAGTAGGAAAACACGTATGCAGTGAGCTGAAGCTGGCAAAATGGCGAATGCACTGAATTGCCATTTTGAATCTTGTTCTTTTGATATGAATAGCACTAAAAAATATTTCCCACGTTACCATTCCTAAGCAATGTCTACCTATTAAATTTTTGCTTCGGAATATGAGATTAGGTTCTTGAATTTCTATTAATACTATCACATTTGTTAAGAAAGAAAGTTTTCCCTTATTAAAGCATTGCTGGTGAAATGCTTTTTGCTTATTTTAAAACTGTAAAAGGGAACATAGCCGTTACTTAATATTTCTGAAAACAGATATTTTCTCCCATAAGTAGAGTATAATTTAAGCATATTTCAAGCATCATTTGTTTTAAAGAATGCTGTGATGTCTAAAACTCATTCTTTGTATCTGATTCCCTTAAACATGTAACCAATTATTTTTTAAGATTTGAGCTGAATTGGTCATTGTGAGCCTTTATTTGAACTAAAGTCTTTAAAACAGAGTTAAAAAACTTCTTTACCGATCTTAAACGAAAATTTAAAAATATTTCTTATTTCTAGACGCTGTTGCGACAGCATTAACTTATGACTGTAATTTTCTGCTACGATAACTTTTCATCTTATTTCTTATATTAATACGAAAACCCTAAGGTCTAATTGTAAGTAAATTATATGAATCAGCGCAGTTGTAAACTATATAACGCTAGGCTGCATTTTGCAGCCTTACGTTAATCCCAGAGTACGTTAATCCCCTGTAGTTAAATCCCAGAATTAAATGGCCTTCCAATAAATAAATAAACATAACTCCAAAACTAAAGAGAGAGAACCAGCGATTCACTATATATAAAGCCAAAAAACAAAACAAAAAATAAATAAATAAATAAAAACCCACCATAAACTTTAAAAATAAAAATAAAAAATCAGTGAGTCTTAAAATTGTGGCGATCTGGCTGTATACAAAAGCTATTGACATTGAATCAACACACGGCCTGCCGTTAAAAATTATGGCAAAGTAACTGGAATGCAGTGTAGCGGTGATCAGGTAGAAGCCTAATTACAGTACGAAACACTAGTTGGCGTAGATGAGACGGAAATTTATTGGTAAATTTGTTTTCCCTGTTTTCACATATTTTTACTCGATTTAACAGGCTTTTCTTTTGGAGTATGTTGTTTAAAGCCGAATTTGAATGACTTCAAAATTAATCCACTTGCAGCGAAGCGGTAGACTGATAATATAAAAAGCAAGCGTTCTAACAACCCCCGAGTGCCTTGCTTCCCAGAGAAATGTCAGGAAACAAAACGAACGTACCCTCCACCGCACTTATGCGAAAATTCTTTGGATCTGCAGCTCAGTCGAAAATTGTTGCAACAAAAAATATTTATTTCTCCGACACATTGATTTTCCCGTTAAATTTGTGATTGAGTGTGATTAAAGTGATTGAGCACCATGCATTATGCAGGATGATCAACTGGGGTGAAATTCAGTCTTCTGCCTGCAATAGGAGGAGCCCCCGTCTGAATGAGAGCTGCGATCTACATTTGTTCGTCATTTAAAAAATTCTTCATTTCATTTGTTTGTCAATAAAAAATTCTTATGCTTGTATTTCCTCCCATATCTTCATAAACATAGGATCGGCATCTCGCAGGGAGAACCCAAGCACAAAATAAAACAATAACAAAAACCTACTGCTCCGTTAAATCGTCCAATGGACACAAATTGATTAAAAGATGATCTACGGAACATGTTCAACGAAATCACGCTAAATTTATGATCCACTCTATGCAACATTTGAACGTGCGTTATAAGACTCTATTAAAAAAAAAAAAAAAAAAAAACCGTAATAGATAAATTTGGATTTCAAATATTTTTTTATAATTATTATTGTAAAACTCCAATACTTCTGCGTATATGTATCGAGCACGGACTTCAATACTCACGGAAATTGTTAATACAGTAATACCCCGAAGTTACGGGATAGCTGGGACCGAAGAAGGATCGCATAAGTCGGGGTACAACTTTGCATATAAATTTTGTCTATTTGGGACCAAGAACTTAGAAAAACACTAGTTTAAAGGAAAAATATTGTATTAAAATTGAAATATTGTATTACTTATTAATACCATACACATGTACAAGATATTAATAATTAACAAGATAAATAAAACTTTTTATATACCATTTTTTTAAATTTTCTGTTGAATCATATAAACTTGACAATTCTATGTATTAATAAATACTTTTTTAATTTTTTTTGATGAATTATTCCATCAACTTGAAAGAAAATGAAGTTAATTGGAAGTTAACTTGCGATTAACTTTTCGTTCCCGTCCCGGACGATAGATGGCTGCACCAGTCTACAAAACAAAATTAACTGAAAATAACTGAAAATTAATTTAATTCTGCTTAAAGATGGCTAAAAGTATTTTAAAAATGCATTGTCATCATGTTCTGAGCTATTCTAAAAGTTTCAAATGTCTAGCTAGTCGGGAAGTTAGTTAAAAATCAATTGCAAGATTTGTAAGGGACAAACACACGCACAAACAAACAAGAAAGCAAGTTAATAAAAACATGGTAAAAATATTTATATGTTGATGGTTTTAAAAAATTCAATAAAGTTGTCTGCCGTAGTAACGCCTTTTTTTCCCCCGGGAAGAATTTCTTTATCGCAGCCTAGCATATTTTTTATTCCATGCTTTGTCGTGATCACGCGATCTTTATTAGGGCGTGTTCGCATAGAATCCGGTAGCGGAAGCGCAAAAGGAAAGATGGCCCTGAGACGGAAATAAACCAATCATAGGCGTTAAAAATTTCGTTGCTAATCGTTTGGAGGTTTGTCATTGGTTAAATATATTTCAATACTTTAACACTTCCGCTACCGGACTCCTATGTGAACAGACCCTTAGAGTCTATATTGTCTTAAAATCTGTAACCCTTTCTATAGCGCTGAGACCTTCTGTCAAATTTATAATTGTCATTAGGTTTCACTGTGCATTGTACTGCAGTGTTAAACTATACTTTGTTGTGGGATTACTAACATATTTGTGGCAAGATGACTGACTATGATGAACAATGGACATCTGCATTCATGTAGAGCTGCAAAAAGTAAAGGACAGAGAATGACAGAGTATGACTAAAATTCGTGACCACGATAAAATTTGTCACCACGTGACAAGATGCGAACACCACCTGGAGGAGTTCACGCCAAATTTCAAGCGCCAATGCACGTGGTGATTGCTATGGACAAAAGATTATTCATGTGGTCTGCGAGGAGAAAGGGGATAAGCAGTGAAAAGTTGGATGACCGTGGTTGCAACCCTTCTTTGCGGATTTAGTTGGAATTTCCGCTGATAAGACGAAGGACACTGAAAATGTGAAAAGGGTGCCTTTCTCGTGTATTTTCCCGACTGTCTGGGGAAAATACACAAATATAGGAATCATGGCGGTACAACCCCCTAATTACGTTTTTGTATGTGAATAGCAATATTGACTTTATTACAAATGTTATAGAAAGCGTTACAAGCGTTTAAAAACGTTACGACATGTACTGATGCATTATTATTTCATTAGGTCTACCTTTCTAAGACACATTGAAAAAGACACATCGTTTAAAAAATTAAACGAATTAAATTCGTATCTGTTTCATGTTCACGCCAATTGATGGCGTTACGGTCGCGTGAACTTTTGTTTCTTTTTATTAGTTTTATTATCTGTCAGAGTTGGAGTGTGTTCTTGTTCGAGAAGTGGCATCCGATGCTTGTTTTGGAGTGATGTCCTAATCTGTTTCAGTCAAATGTATAGATCAACTAAATGAGCATACGAATAAACTGGTGTTTAGAAGAGAAGTATTTTCATTTGTGTTTGAACACGACATAAGTGGTCCGTCGGCTACGAAGTAGTAACTCAGCGAAATGTGAATTTTTGTGAAAAAGTTGCCTAGTGTTTCGTTTTACCAAGTGTGTGTTTGTGTGTGCCTAATGGAATTTCATTTCATCATTATTGGATTAATGTCTGTTTCGGTTTCAGGGTAACTGTGAGTATACTTTTGTTTATTTTATTATGTTTTCCAAATTTGTGTATTAGTTTCGTTTTTATGAGTTGCATATAGTCAGAGTTCTCTTTTCAATCAAAATGCTTTCAAAACTTAAAAAGAGTGAATTAATTGAAGTTGCCGAAGAACTAGAAATTAGTATTCCTTCTGGTGCCAAAGTAGTTACTATTAAACAGTTAATTGAAAAGAGCGATATTTATAAAGATAATTATGAAGTCGTAAAAACTATGGTTGAGTCAATAATTGAAAAGAAAATAGAGTACGAGAAAAATGAAGCTCAGAAACTAGAATTGGAAAAACTTAAACTCGCGCAATTAGAAAAACAACTTGAGCTTGCAAATTTACAAAAAGATGTAACACAAAGGGTTAATGTAACAAATAGTGATTGCGACTCGAATTTTAGTTTAGAAAGTTTGATAAAGAGTGTCAAAACTTTAACAATACCAGTTCCTACACGAGCAGAATCGTTTAATTTATTTTTCCAATCGCTTGAAAGAGCTTTCAAAACCAAAAATGTCCCAGAACAATTTAAGTCAGAAATTCTATTAAATATCTTAGGCGAAAAGGCTACCAATTTAATAATATATTTAAGTGAGGATGAAATGGGTATGTATGAAAAATTAAAGGAATTAGTATTAAAGGAATTTCAATTTACCCCACAAGAAGTTTTAAATAATTTCCGTAAAGCGAAAAAACGTTCAAACGAAAGTTATATCCAATTTGCTTCGCGACTTAGTGCAGCATTTGATCATTATTGTCAATTAAGGAAAGTAAATGATTTCAAAGGAGTTTGTGAACTTATGGTTTCCGAAAAAATATTTGATTCATTAGATCGTGAACTACAAATTCATATTGGCGTGAAACAAGGAGAATCTTGGTATGTGCCACAAGAGTTAGCCAGGCATTGCGATATTTATGTATCGTCAAAATTCAAAAACGATAGTAATGTGTTTTCACGGCCTCAAGTTGTTAACCATTCGCAAAAATATCGTAAAGAATACAGTACACAAAACTATTTGTATCGGAAGTTAAAACTCCGAAATGTGTAGTCTGTAAATCTAATGAAAAGCATTCTTTGAATGTATGTCCTGTGTTTAAAGATATGCTTGTTAATGAGACAATTGAGGTAGTTAAAAATAAGCAATTATGTTCCAATTGTTTAAATCACCACAAAGTTGCTAACTGCTATTCAAAATCCGGCTGTTTTGTTTGCAAAAAACGACATAACACTCTTTTGCACTTAGGAGAAACCGAAACTGATCCTCGTCCGCGGAATGCAAGTGTAGCGTTAAATCCAAGGTCAAATGTATTTATTCCGCGAATTGAAAATCCCAATCCCAGAAGTAATTTTTCTCAACTGTCAAATGAGGCACCTGCGACCAGCACGCATTCATTCACTGCTACAAGCGTAAATGTAAACAAAATGGTTTTGTTAAGTACTGCGAATGTGATGATTCAGAATAATGTTGAAATATTTACGAGTGCACGTGCTTTACTTGATGTGGGGAGTATGAGTCATTTAGGTTAGTAGATAGATTGAATTTGAAAAAAGAAAAAAGAAATATCGTGGTTTCTGGACTAAATCAGTCGTCTTCTGTTGTTAACAGGACCATAAAAACAAAAATTTCGAACGTTAGCGGAAACTTTAAAAGGGAAATTGAGTTATTAGTAGTACCCCAAATAACAGATTATATACCCTCTAGACAATTTGACATTAATACCCTAGAAATAGATAGTTTCAATTTAGCGGATGCGAGTTTCAATAAACCTGGAGAGGTGGATATTTTATTAGGTGCCCAAATATTTTATGAACTTTTAAGAGCGGGTCAAATTAGGATTCCGGGTACAGACATTGTTTTTCAAAATACCGTGTTTGGGTTTGTTGGTACTGGAAGTGTTCCAATCGAAAACGAAACTACTGTTCATTGTGGGTTAATAATAGAGGATTTGGATGCAAATTTAAGGAAATTTTGGGAAATTGAAGATGTTGAGGGGGACAAATTACAAAATGAGGAGGAGTTAATATGTGAGGAACATTTTATGAAAACGCATTTCAGAAGGGACGATGGAAGCTATGTTGTTAAAATGCCGTTTAAGATAGAACCCCCATGTTTAGGCGAATCAAACACATAGCGACTAAAAGATTTAATTTCCTTTGGAAACGTTTGAAAGGAGAACCAGAGTATATGCAACTATACCAGGAATTTTTAACTGAGTATGAGAATTTGGGGAATATGCAGGCAACTTGCGAAACTCCAAGGTATATTATGCCTCATCATGGCGTTTTTAGGCCAGATAGTAGTACTACAAAATTACGCGTTGTTTTTAACGCATCGGAGGCAACGTCATCTGGACAATCGCTTAATGATAATTTGTATTCAGGATCTGTTGTCCAAGATGATTTATTCGCTATTTTGTTGTGATTTCGAGAACATTCTATAGTTTTCACCGCCGATATAAGAAAGATGTATCGGCAAATTTGGATACATCCAGATCAGTGTGCCTTACAATGCATCTTATGGAAGGGTTTAGAGGAAGAGAAATTACGTGTATTTAACTTGCTCACTGTTACCTACGGAACCAAATGCGCCCCTTACTTGGCAACCAGAGTATTAAAGCAAATATGTTGTGATGAGCAAGAAAATTATCCTTTAGCTGCCGCTGCTGGTAAGGATTTTTACGTCGACGATATCCTAAGTGGTACCGATGAGTTATCTTCTGCTCTTGAACTACAAGACCAGTTGATACAGTTATTAAAATCAGCCGGCATGGAGCTTCATAAGTGGAGCTCAAATAATCCTGGTCTGTTACAAAAGTTTCCAACGTCGGACCGAGAATACAACTTCGACAATCCTAACTCAGCAACACTGAAAACTTTGGGATTACAATTTAATCCTGAAAAGGATACATTTAGCTTCAGTATTCAAAAAATTGTGAGTCCTGCAACTAAGCGGACAGTGCTATCGGACATCTCCAGATTATTTGATCCGTTAGGTCTCTTAGGACCTTTGATAATTACTGCCAAAAATTTCTTGCAGAAGTTATGGATTTTAAAAATTGATTGGGACGATGAAGTTCCCTTACACTTACGTAAAGAGTGGGGAAAATTCAGTTCTGAACTGTGTCAATTAAATAACTTAACTGTAGAACGACATGTTTTAAATTCTAAGGCGCTGAAAGTGCAACTTATAGGCTTCGCAGATGCTTCGAAAGATGCATACGGTTGTGCCGTCTACATTAGGTCTGTGTCAAGGTATGGTGACATTAAGGTGTCACTCTTGTGCAGCAAATCTCGTGTGGCTCCCATCAAAGAATTAAGTATCCCACGCTTGGAGCTGTGTGCAGCAGATTTACTTTCGAAACTTATCGTTAAGGTTCTGTCATCCTTGCAACTAGACATTCATGATGTACATTTGTTCTCGGACTCCACCGTGGTGCTGGCTTGGATCAAGACTCCACCTAGCGCTTTGAAGGTCTTTGTTGCAAATCGAGTCACCAGAATTCTTCGTCACCAGAAAGTTTTTAGTATATTCTTTAATGCCAATGAAAGAGAATACTAAAAACTTTCATTGGCATTATGTTCATACTGCGGAGAATCCTGCGGACTTAATTTCACGAGGGATTTTTCCTTCAAAGATCCAACAATTAGACATTTGGTGGAATGGACCTTCTTTCCTGTCATCTAGTTGCTGGCCACACTTAAAGGACAATCCTGATGTCTCAGATGATGAATTTTTCCTAGAGGTGAAAGGACCTGCAAAGAACTCGGAGCTAAATAAGGATCATTTGATTCACCTTTCCCTTTGTACTAATCCTAGTTTTTAGAGTGTCTTTTAGAAATTAGTAACAATTACATTAACATTGTTCGTGTTGTAAGTTATGTTTTTAGGTTTGTCAGGAACCTAAGAGGAGCAGTGAGGACAACAGGTCCACTGAATGCTGAAGAGTTGAACGATGCAGAGACATTTTTAATTAAAGGTGTCCAAACCTGGACATTTGCTAAGGACATCAGTAGTCTTCAAAACCACCACTTTGTACCTCCAGGTAGTAAATTAAAAGCGTTGAATCCTTTCCTGGATTCTAAAGGATTGTTAAGAGTCGGAGGACGGTTGTGTAATAGTAATTATAGTTTTAATAAAAAGCATCAGATAATTTTGCCAAAAGGTCACAGGTTAACTCTAATTATAATAGAATATTTTCATAAAAAATATTTACATGTTGGTGCTTCTTCTTTACTGTATCTTGTTAGAGAAAAATTTTGGCCTCTGAATGGACGTAATAGCTGCAGAAAAATTGTTCATCAATGTATCATTTGTTTCAAAACACAACCAATTGTGTCTGCCCAAATCATGGGCAATTTGCCCAAGGAAAGAGTTTCTCCAGATTTTGCTTTTAATTGTGCTGGGGCCGATATCTGTGGGCCGTTTTATATTAAGAATAAGGCTCAGCGCAAAGGTGCTTTACATAAAATTTATATTTGTATTTTCGTATGTTTTTGTTTTAAAGCAGTGCATATTGAAATTGTTTCAGATTTGACTTCTGATTCATTTATAGCGACTCTAAAAAGATTCATGGCTCGCAGAGGTAAGTGTGCAAAGTTGTTTTCGGACAACGCCAAAAACTTTGTAGGAGCTAATAAAGAAATTCAAAGGCTTCATGAAATGGTTAGAAAACCAGATGAAAGCTGGCAGGCTATTTAGCTGCAGAAGGTATTGAGTGGAAGTTTATTCCACCAAGAGCCCCACACTTTGGCGGCCTTTGGGAGGCAGCGATTAGGTCATTCAAATATCATCTAAAAAGAGTTGTTAAGGGAATAAACTTAACTTATGAAGAGTTCTTAACTGTGATTGTGCAAATTGAGGGAATTTTGAATTCTCGACCTCTTTGTCCTTTGTCAGCTAACGAGGACGATTTTGAGGTTCTTACTCCAGCACACTTCTTAATAAATAGGTCTCTAACCTCTTTAAATGAGCCTGATTTGACAATTTTGAAGGAGAGTCATCTCAAGAGATGGCAAAAGGTTACTAGACTTGTACAATATATGTGGAAATTTTGGCATCGTCATTATTTGAGTCAATTACAACAGAGATCTAAATGGATGTTCGAGAAAAACAACATAAAATTAGGAGATTTAGTGTTATTAATAGAAGATAATTTGCCTTGCTATAAATGGGCTATGGGTAGGATAATTAAAATTTATTTTGGTGATGATAAGAAAATTCGTGTTGTTAAGATTAAAACACAGTCTAGTACTTGTAAAAGAGCCATTTCAAAAATTTGTGTATTACCTATGGAAAACAATTAATTTGTAATATTTAATTTTGTAATTTGTGAGTTTTGATTTCTTATTTCTTATATATATTGATTATTATATTTCTTGTGTTTTACTAGCTTTGTGTAAAAGTTGTAATATTGCTTATGTTATTGAACTTTTGTAATCTCTTGAAACCCTGGGGTTTCAAGATGGGGAGAATGTTTCATGTTCACGCCAATTGATGGCGTTACGGTCGCGTGAACTTTTGTTTCTTTTTATTAGTTTTATTATCTATCAGAGTTGGAGTGTGTTCTTGTTCGAGAAGTGGCATCCGATGCTTGTTTTGGAGTGATGTCCTAATCTGTTTCAGTCAAATATATAGATCAACTAAATGAGCATACGAATAAACTGGTGTTTAGAAGAGAAGTATTTTCATTTGTGTTTGAACACGACAGTATCTATGGAATTATAGACCTGTTAAATTATTTTTTTAAAGTCCTCGAATGGTCATGTGTTATCATAAACAAAGGACAGCAAGACGTTGCCAAACTACAGAGGGGGAAAAGGGTTAAATAAATAACCGCGTAACTCCGAGTTCGCGTAAGTCGGGGTATTACTGTAATCGATTTTTCGGTCATTTTCCCTGATATCAAGCTAAATAAAATAAATTCAATAAAGTATAGTTGAGCACCCGTAATAAAATGTCTCTCTATTCTAAAAAAAAAGTAACTCCCGCTGCTGCCGCTGTCAAAAGATTGTCACGCTATCTCCTCCGAAACCGCTAGGGGTATGGGGTTGAGAGCGATACCAAAGGATGCAGAAAAATGGGGGGACCAAAGTAAAACATGTCTCATCTTCCTCGGACTTTAATTTTTTTTAATTTTTATTTTTATTTATGTTTTGTGGGAAAATATTGACTTTTTCATCTTCAGATTACGATAACTCGCCAAAAAATGATCGTAGAATTTTGATCTTTGTACAATCTAAGACTACAGACATTTCTCTTTCAAACTAGACCTCATTTGTTTAAAAACATTAAAAAAAATTATATTTTTATCAAAAAATGAAACACAGTTTTCAAGAAATATCGTCCCACATGTGGAAGTAATATCGATGCTCCTCGAGTTTTTATCTTACAAAGAAAATAGTGACATCATCTGGAAGCTGAAAGCTTTCTCATTCATATTAACCTCATTTCAAGTCTCTATCTTAAAATTTAGATTTTTAATTGAATTTTAAAGCTGATAATTCAACAGTGATGAAAAGCCCTTCGCATAATTGTGACAACAGTAAATGGATGGAAGCTGTTACATTTCCCGAGAATCACACCTATGTATCTTGCTATTAGCCCTAACAGTTCCCTTTTAAGCCTTATCAAGCCTTTTTACGAGTAAGCCTTATTAGGGGCCGAAAACCCCGTACGAAAAGCGAGCGTAGCGAGCCTAGAGGCGAAGCCCCTAGTTATAGAAAAAAAAAAATAAACCCAAAGAAATAAATTCTGATCTCCGAAACATTCGCGTATATTTCATGTATGTTTCGCGTAGAGTTCTGCCTCTGGTAAATACGGAAAGCTTTAAGTAGCTTTCATATGACCACTCACCCTAGAAACATGCTGAATAAAATAAAAGCAGCTAACAAATTATATTTAAGCTTCCGTAATAAAATGTTATCAGGAAAAAACGGAAAAAATTTAGGATTGCAAATAGATCAGATATATTTTTTGCTGAACACTGAGATATTAATTTATGCTCCAAATATTTTTTGAATGTTAAATTTTTCAAATTCTCGCGAATGTATCCGACACTTCAGCGAAAAACTAAGACATAATACTCGATATAATCGATAAATATATGAGTTAACATTTCTTTTAACTACGAATATACAGAAAGTAACGTGGAATATAGTAGAAAAGAAATATAAATTAACTTCTGTGTGGATTACAAACCTTCATCAGCCAGACAACGGAAGAAATATAATTTCAATATTTTAAACTCTCATATCTACATCTATCTATCTATTCATCTATCTATCTATCTATCTATCTATATATATATATATATATATATATATATATCTATAAAGGAAGAAGTCCTGACTTATATATATATACATACACGTATCAACGCCCAGCAAAAACTATTGGAGATACAAATATCAAATTTTAGGAGCTTATTACTTTTGTGCTGAAGGCGTCATTTAAGAAGCGATTTTTCAAAATTCGCACCCCAAGGGGGGGAGGGGGGCAAAACGTGTTTTTTACATATTCATTTATATCTCAAAGAAGAAAATTGATATCCATAAGATTCTTGCTTTAAAATGTAGGAAACATGAATACCTAAAAACAAATTTCAGGATTTTTTAAAATTCGTCTCCTAAGGGGGAGAGGGGGGGGGGGGTAAACGTGTTCTTACGTGTTTTATCTATATATATAAAGGAATCAACACCCAGCAAAAACTATTGGAGTTACAGATATCAAATTTTAGGAGCTTATTACTTTTGTGCTGAAGGCGTCACTTAAGAAGCGATTTTTCAAAATTCGCCCCCCAAGGGGGGGAGGGGGCAAAACGTGTTTTTTACATATTCCTTTATATCTCAAAGAAGAAAATTGATATCCATAAGATTCTTGCTTTAAAATGTAGGAAACATGAATACCTAAAAAACAATTTCAGGATTTTTTTAAAATTCGTCTCCCAAGGGGGAGAGGGGGGGGGAGCTAAACGTGTTCTTACGTGTTTTATCTATATATAAAAAGGAATCAACACCCAGCAAAAACTATTGGAGTTACAGATATCAAATTTTAGGAGCTTATTACTTTTGTGCTGAAGGCGTCATTTAAGAAGCGATTTTTCAAAAATCGTCCCCCAAGGGGGGGAGGGGGGCAAAACGTGTCTTTTACATATTCTTTCGTATCTCAAAGAAGGAAATTGATGTCCATAAGATTCTTACTTTAAAATGTAAGGAACACGAATACCTTAAATCCAATTTCAGGATTTTTTAAAATTTGGCCCCAGGGGACGGGGAGGGGGGCTTAACGTGTTTTTCACGTATTCCTTCATATCTCAAACAAAGAAACAGATATCCATAAGATTCTTGCTATAAAATGTAAGGAACACGAATACATTAAAACCAATTTCAGGATTTTCAAAATTCGGCCCCACGGGGGGGGGGGGGGGAAACGTATTTTTTACATATTACCTCATATCTCAAAGAAAGAAACAGATATCCATAAAATTCTTGCTTTAAAATGTAAGGAATATGAATACCTAAAAACCAATTTAAGGATTTTTCAAAATTCGGCCCCCAAGGGGGTTAGGGGGGCTAAACGTGTTTTTTACATATTCCGTCATATCTCAAAGAAGGAAACAGATATCCATAAGATTCTTGATTTAAAATGTAAGAAACACGATTAAATGTAACAAACACGATCAATGTCACGATTTTTCGACATTCGCTTTAGATTTTGAAAAAATTGCTAGAAACAATCCAATAATTTATATTTCCTATATATCACCATTTTGAACACCAAATTGGTGGTAGGAGAAAAGAGAGAGATCAACAGTAATTAAATGAAGTGTGCAAAGGTGTGTGTGTGTGAATTGTATATATTTCGGTTGTTAGTACGTATACATCTAGAGCTCAGGTTATTCATTTTTATTATCCTGGGCAACGTCAGGTAATTCTTTGTTTATGAAACCGGCGATTTTCACAAGGGTTTACGGGGAAGCCCTCAAACTCCTCGAAGGGCCGGGATCCAGTGGGTTATCAAAATTGAAAGAAACATTTTAATGCTGACATTAGCATGGGGGGGGGGGTTATTATAATATGCTGATGGGATGATGACCAGTGGAGAGGGGTATAGATTGCCATAAAATACAAATATACATATCATACAAGTAAGCTTTATTAAGGGTTCACCCGTGCAACGCCGGGTATATAAAGCTAGTATATATATATATATATATATATATATATATATATATATATATATATATATATATATATATATATATATATATATATTTATATATATATATATATTTATATTTATATATATATATATATATATATATATATATATATATATATATATATTTATATAAATATATATATTATATATATATATATATATATATATATATTTATATAAATATATATATATATATATATATATATATATATATATATATATATTTATATAAATATATATATATATATATATATATATATATATATATATATTTATATAAATATATATATATATATATATATATATTTATATAAATATATATATATATATATATATATATATATATATATTTATATAAATATATATATATATATATTTATATAAATATATATATATATATATATATATATATATATATATATATATATATATATATATATATATATATATATATATATATATATATATATATATATATATATATATATATATACTAGCATTATTGCCCGGCGTTGCTCGAGTAGATATATAGATATAAAATTTTTGATGAATTCCATCAAAAAAATACTGAGCTGCACCCCCCGCTCTTCATGTTCATCTGGCTAGACAGATTGCGCTTAGCGCGTTTTTATGAAATGATATACAAACAATAAGAAAAAAAGAAACTTTGAGCCTGCAAACCTTCGTCTGATTATACGTGTGATTAATAACACAGTGTTGCGTGATTCGCACATTTGGATTGAATAAGTTTACTGTTTAATTATATTTGTTAGAATTAAATTACTGTTTGATTATATTAAATCGTTTACTGTTTAATTATATTTGTTAGGTACTGTTTAATTAGAAATAAGTTTTATAATTTACATTTGCCTTTATTATTTATTTTTCCCTCAAAAGCTCAGTTTTTTCCACATCACCCAAGAGACGCACTTTTTTCCACATCACCCAAGGGGTAAAGTGCATGTTCCGACTAGAACTATTTGAACTCTCCTTCGGAATCACGTCACTTGTGACGCGAAGCTGTTCAGCGCGCATGCGCTAGTCATGTAACTTTTTCTTTCTCTTTTATGTGTGGCAGATTAGATCTAGATTTAGATGAGATAACATGCGCTTTAACCTTTTATTAAATTTTTTCTCAAATTTTTGCATAGATTTCTTTTTACTGTATTCTTATTGATTTAGATTATAGATAAACTGACAGATTTAGAAAGGGATTTAGATTGACTTTTAGAAATCTACCACTGAAGCCGTTCATATTGGTGCTATACGGCCGAGAAAAGATTCAGATTTCAAATGGCCGTTGAGAACATTTTTATGT
The DNA here is from genome assembly GCA_907164885.2 of Dolomedes plantarius. NCBI lineage: Eukaryota > Metazoa > Arthropoda > Arachnida > Araneae > Dolomedidae > Dolomedes > Dolomedes plantarius. The sequence goes on along the minus strand of OU015493.1, from coordinate 120,888,315 downwards.
GATTGATTTGGAATACAATTTCACCTTGACTCAACTCCTTAGATCAAGGTAAGGATTTCTGATTTATTAATATAAACTATTAGTTGAACTTGAACAACATTGACTATTGAATAAATTCATTAATAAGAATCAGTTCATTAATAAACTAGAAAGTGAATTTGACACATATGATATTAATTCATTGCAAGAACATTCAAATTATTTAGATGAGCTCTACAAAGAGCTAAAGGATTTTGATAATAAAGTTCAGAATATTATTGATAATGAAAAAGATTTCGATTTAGAAGTATAATCATCATTTGAATATTCTCAGAAAATCATGTTGTGGAATTCAAAAATTTCCGCTCAGTTAAAAGCTCAAAACGAAACCAGAAGTTCTCAGTCAAATTTCACCCAACAGAATATTTCTGCACAAACCTCTCAGGTTATGTTAGATCACGATAACTCATTGGATAACTCGAATTCTGGAAATAGAAATATTAATTACTCGAAGTCTATTAAATTACCTAAGTTAGTTATCGACAAATATTACGGAGATCCATGCACCTGGCTGGAATTCTGGAATCAATTCCAAAACTCCATTGATCAAAATAATGCTTTGACGGAAATAGATAAATTCTCATATTTAAAATCATTACTTGGAGGTGCAGCGGCCAATGTTGTTTACGGCTTCGCACTTTCAGATGAGAATTATGAAAAAGCGAAAACGCTATTAAAGAACAGATTCGCGAAGTCAAATCTTTTAATATCCGCACATATATCTAGATTATTAAACCTTAATCCTGTGAAGGACTCTAACAATGTAACCGGACTGAGAAAATTGTACGATACTTGTGAGGTACAGATCAGAAGTCTAGAATTGCTAAATGTTACTTCTGGTATGTACGGTCATTTATTACAACCCATACTTTTAAAATTGATACCTGAGGATCTTGCTTTAGATTGTAATAGAAGATGTTTAGATAAATCAGAAGACGGCGAATCCAACGTGTCAGAATTATTGAAATTCTTAAAAATTGAAACTGAGTGTCGCGAATCATCGATAATGCTTCGTAGTTCGAAAGGAGAAGGGGGGAGAGTGTCAAACCACAGCCAGACAAACTCGGGAAGTGCTGGCGTCAGGTCGAAGCAGTTTTCGAGAGATAGTCAAAACAATTTACGCGATAAACAACATGATCGCTACCGAACGTCATCGATAAATAGTTCTAAGGTACACGAATATATGTTGCCAATTAGTCAAACTTTCATTTACTGCAATGCGAAACATGATTCAGAACGCTGTGAAAGTTTGAGTGTGAATGAAAAGAAAGATGTTTTGAGAAGACAGGCGCGTTGCTTTTTATGTCTGAAAGCACAACATAGAATTAAAGAGTGCAAAAAAAAAGAGAATTGTGCGATCTTTGTAATAGAAAACATAACAGATCCATCTGTTATCAACTCGAAAACAAATCAAATAGTAATGCTGAAAATAAGGTTGTTACGGCAATTTCTCACTACAAAAATGAATCAGAAAATACTAAACTAAACGGAAATTCTCAGTGCAGTGTATTGCTTCAAACATGCACAGCAATGATAAGGGAAACCCTTAACGATGATAAAATCGAACACGTTCGCTTGTTGTTGGATAATGGCTCGATGAGAAGTTTTATCGCTCAAGATATTTCTCAGAAGTTGAAACTACGAGTTATTAGACAAGAAACTTTATCTGTGTACTCATTCGGGACCAACAAACCAACTGAAAAAAACATATAATGTAGTGAAATTAAAACTTGAAAACAGAGAAGAACCTTCCTTATATATCGAAATAGAAGTGCTAGAAACGGAGCAAATATCCGCAACTAATATTCCTGCTCCAGAGATTAATTTGGTTAGAGCTAAAAAACAGATGAGGGGATTACAGCTTGCAGACTGCTATAATTACGGGAATAAGAAATTTGAGATTTTAATCGGTGTTGATTATTATTTTGATGTAGTATCAGGAAGACTCAAACGTTTAGGTGATAAGCTTGTCGCCACAGAAACAATTTTCGGATGGTGTCTTCAAGGTCGGATTGAATCAACTAACGAGTTACTGAGTATGAAGGTCGTTGTGGAAGAGAATCTTATCTCAGATCAGCTAAGACAGTTTTGGGAACTGGAGAATCTAGGCGTCGAAGCTGAAGACAAAGATAGTAGTAATTTCGACGAACAAATTATGAAAGACTTTGAGGCAGGTATATCCTACAATAACAAGAGATATAAGGTGCGACTTCCTTGGAAACCTGAGATGAAGCAATTATTAGAAGATAATCGAGAAGTTGCTAATAAAAGATTTTCAAGACTACGATGTACGTTCCAGAATGATCCAATATTATTCACAGAATACAAGGCTGTGTTAGAAGACTACTTAAGTGAAAATATCATAGAGCCTGTTCCTGTTTTAGATGAAGCCAGAGAAGCCCCAACCTTCTACCTCCCACACAGGGCAGTGATTCGAACAGACAAAACCACGAGTAGATTAAGAATGGTGTTTGACGCTTCTTCACATGGCAAAGGACAGGTATCCTTAAATGACTGTCTGCATACTGGAAACAATTTGTTACCCGATCTTTTCCTTCTTTTAATTCGATTTAGACAACACCCTGTTGCGCTGACTGCGGACATTAAGCAGGCGTTCCTGCAAATAGAGATAGATGAAGAAGATCGCGACGTGACCCGATTCCTTTGGGACGATAACCCCACTAAACCTAACGCAGTTCCAGAGCTCAAGGAGTTCAAACTCTGCAGAGTCTTGTTTGGGGTGAGTTCATCACCATTCCTCCTGGCTGCAACCATTAAGTATCACCTAAAGAGGTATGTAGAAAGCTTTCCTGAAATTTACAAAATTTTAAATACATCTTTGTATGTAGACGACTTGATCACTGGTGGAGAAAATGTAGAACAAGCCTATAATACGAGCATACAGAGTACTAAAATATTTGAGGATGCAAGCATGGTTCTACGTAAATGGCAGACCAATTCGTTAGAGTTACGTGAACTGTGGAAGAAAGTAGGGATAGATGTAAATGAATCCGTTGAGCCTAACACTCAAGCTCTGTTACCTCAAAGGGTGATAGGAGTGGCTTGGAATGCCAACGATGACTTGTTTTATTTCGAAACAAAAAATTTAGAGAAATTCCTTTCAAAGCGAGTAAACACCAAACGATACCTTCTACAAGCAGTAGGTCGCATTTTTGATCCCGTGGGATTCCTCGGACCTTATATAGTTAGAATTAAGTGTCTAATTCAAGAGATTTGGTGTTTGGGACTGGATTGGGATGATTATCTCCCTCAGAATATAACCGTTATTTGGCATGAATGGTGTAATGAAATCGAAAAGCTGAGGGATATCAGTATTCCTCGCTATTGTTTCGCTAATGCCCTTCCTAAGGAAATAAATGATATACAAGTACATTGTTTTTCAGACGCTTCGAAGAAAGCTTATGGCGTCGTCGTTTATCTACGTATAACACGCAGTGATGGAAGTATTTTTACTAGTTTTGTGGCGTCGAAGAGCAGAGTTGCTCCACTAAAAGCAATTTCGCTACCCCGTCTTGAATTAATGGGTGATCTTCTTTCTGCTAGGTTATGTGATAAAATTTCAAAGGGCTTAGAATATTCATTTGAGCGTTATTTTTGGACATATTCGTCTATAGCTTACTTTTGGATAAAGAATACGTCCGACAGGTTTAAACCATTTGTAAAAAACATGGTACAAGAGATTCAGCAATATACCAATCCTAGTGAATGGTTCCACTGTCCTGGAAAGGACAACCCATCAGATTTGATATCTAGAGGGTTAACTGTCACCGAATTAAAAAATAATAAATTATGGTGGAACGGACCTGAATGGTTGGTTCACGATAAGGAGAAATGGCCCAGATTTGAAGGATCAAAAAAGGGATTAGACACCGAAAAACTTGAAATTCGAAAAGGAGCTTTAATGAATGCAACAGTAGTAGATAGTGTAACGACAAATGATTTCATTACAAATGCTCTTCATTCAGTAAATTAGTTAGAGTCACCGCTTGGTGCTTAAGATTTTCTAAAAATTGTAGACTTGAACCTGAGTTAAGAAACAAAGCCTTTTTGAGTACTTCCGAAATTCAAAATTCAACCAAGATATTGGTTAAATATGTTCAACGTTCCGAATTTCATTCCGAAATTAAATCTTTACAATCAAATCGCCAAATCCCAAACAATAGTAAAATTCTCTCATTAAACGTATTCCTAGACAAAGAAGGACTTTTGCGAGTTGGTGGACGATTAAGCAATTCGAAACTTTCAGAATTCCGGAAACACCAATTACTTTTACCCAAAGCTCACCACTTTACTGAATTATTGATAGATTACTACCACAAAAAATCTCTTCATTCGGGTACTCAAACATCCCTGTACCTTATTAGACAAATGTATTGGATACCTTCTGGACAGTATAGAATCAAACGAGTTATTAGTAGATGCATGACTTGTTTCCGAACAAGAAATCAAACCATGAAGCAAATGATGGGTAACCTACCAAGAGATAGAATTATACCGTCTCGACCATTTGAAAAGATAGGACAGGATTTCGCTGGTCCAATACTTACTAAACCTAATTTGAGACGATCTAAAGTGACTATGAAATCATATATCGCAATATTTATTTGTTTCAGTACGAAAGCTGTTCATTTTGAAATCGTATCCGATTTAAGCACTGAAGCCTTTCTTGCAAGTCTTAGGCGATTTATCGCAAGACGATAAAGACCAACTACCATCTGGAGTCACAATGCTACAAATTTCAAGGGCGCTAAAAACATCTTAGATTCCTGGTTTAAAATATGCAAATCGGACTCTGTACAAAAATTCAGTGCCGAAGAAGGCATAGAGTGGAACTTTATACCACCTGCATCGCCACATTTTGGTGGATTATGGGAAGCTAATATAAAATCGATGAAGAAACACTTGGTGAAGACTGCGAAAACAAAGATTCTAAATTTTGAAGAGTTGTACACGCTCGTAACTCAAATAGAAGCCTGCCTAAATTCCCGCCCATTAACTCCTCTTTCTGCAGATCCAACAGATCTTCAAGCCTTGACTCCAGAACATTTCCTGATAGGTGCCTCCCTATTACAGTTACCAGAAACTAATCATACTTCAGATAATCTGTCTTTATCTTCCAGATGGATTCTAATACAAGACCTAAGATCTACATATTGGAACCGATGGACAAACGAATATCTTAGTCACCTGCAATCTCGAGCCAAATGGGCTACACAAGAACCCAACCTAAAGGTAGGACAGTTAGTTTTAATGAAAGACCCAAGCAAAATTCCAATGGAATGGAATCTAGTACGCATTGAGCAAACATTTACTGGTCAAGATGGACTAGTTAGAGTGGTGGACCTGAGAACGAGAAACGGGGTTTACCGCCGTGCCATCAACAGGGTCGTCCCACTCCCCTTTCCAGATGATGTTGGACCACCGTCCAACGGGGGCCGGGATGTTCCGACTAGGACTAGAACTATTTGAACTCTCCTTCGGAATCACGTCACTTGTGACGCGAAGCTGTTCTGCGCGCATGCGCTAGTCATGTAACTTTTTCTTTCTCTTTTTATGTGTGGCAGATTAGATCTAGATTTAGATGAGATAACATGCGCTTTAACCTTTTATTAAATTTTTTCTCAAATTTTTGCATAGATTTCTTTTTACTGTATTCTTATTGATTTAGATTATATATATATATATATATATATATATATATATATATATATATATATATATATATATATATATATATATATATATATAAGTAAACAGTGGTGCACCTAGGGGTGGGGGCAAGAGTCTCTCCCTCCCCCCAAAGAAATAGAAATTTCAATATGAATATTGAATTTGTATTATAAATATCTTTATCCGTTCAACTCGGCCCCTACCCTCCAAGATTAAATCCTTGGTACGCCACTGTCAGTAAATATTTTAATTAAGGACGAAAAACTGCTAAAGCATGAGATAACATAAAATGAGGAGCAAAATGGTTAGGAGCTTTTATTACCGACATCTCCTTTACGGCGTCCAGCAGACATAAATCGCATTAAAAGATGGACATAACCTACCGACCATACATTTCGGAATCATGGTAGCTAAAATAAACACATTCTATGTGAAAACCGAAACAGATTAATTTAGATGGCGAATATTTAAATATTTTGAAACACCGAGATTTTTGTGTATGCATCGTGAACAGATTCCGATAAACACGGAAATAGCTAATTAGCTATCTTTCGGCCGATTTCCCTAACATCATGCTAAATAAAGTAAAGGCATCTAGTGTGATAAATTTAAGCGTTCGAGATAAGATGTTATTGGGGAAAAAAGATTAATTTAGACCGCAAATATTTTTTAAATATTTCAGACCACCAATACGTCTGCGTATGTATCGAGTACGGACTCTAATAAAATACAGATAGCGTTAAGTAGTGATCTTACGGGCCCACTCCCTGCCATGGTGCTAATAAAATAGCATAAAAACAGCTTATAAAATTTATTGTGGCCTCCGTCATAAAATGTCATTGCAGAAAAAAAAACCGAAAAAAATAGTTTAATTTAGAATGTAAATATTTTAAATGCGTGAGAATTTTCCGTATGTACTGTGCATAGACTTCGATACTTACGCGAATGAGTCGGATCTTGAATCTGATAAATGTTCTTGTAAATATTTCTTATTAATTCTGAATAAACTGGAAATAACGTGGATTTACAATAGAAACCACAATAAACAGTAATGTCTTAATACGAAATTAAAAATCCGTTTTGCAGTCTTAAATATGATGAGGATCGAAATATGTTTCAAACATTTAAAAACCCTGCATATATGTGTGTGTAAATCTTTTAATTAATAACGAAGTAACAAGTTAAAACGTGGTGTAGTGTATAAAATCAAGGGAAAGAGAAGGAGAAATTCAATAACCTACAGCTCTATTGAGGCCTCCGTTAGACACGTATAGCGTTAAGTACCGATTTTTCACAAAAATTTGGAAAAAAAAAATCACATCTAACATAATATACAGGGTGTTTAAAAAAGAATCATTCGACTTAAAAAAATCATAACTATTCATCTTTTAAACCTTTTTAATCGAATAATGTATAGGCAGAAAGAGGGAAATCTCGAGTTTCACGCAGTTGCTGACAAGTAGCGCTAACGCTCTTCCTTCGCCCGCCACTTCAGTGTTTGTAAAGATGGCGACTGCACAACAGAAATCATTTTGCGTTCTACGCTTTGCGAAGTGTGAGTCCGTAACAACTGTGCATCGTGATTTTTGTCCACAAAGCCCTGGTAGATTGAAGTTCTTACCTCTCAGAGCATTAGACGATGGTATAAACAATCCAAGACACGGGTTGTCTGAGTACGCATAATAGCCGTGGAAGCAGACATGCTCGCAAAAGTTTGGGACAAATTTGCCTACCGTATAGACATACATCCATAGGTGGGTATATTGAACACCTTTAATTTGGTTTGCAAAAAAAAAAAAAAACTTTATGATTAGCCATGTAATATAAAATTAATTTTAAGTTTCTATGTTCAATATTTTTCATAATATACTCATTTCAAGTCAGATGATTCTTTTTGGAACACCCTGTAAATTAAAATTGTTCCTAATAGGATTTTTTTTCTAAGAACCTAAAAGATATTAATTCTTATCGCATTTATTTTTCATGTTTATCTCAATATCTCACAACCGTTGGGTCCTAGAATCATGGTAAATAAAAAAATATCAGCCACCATAAGAAAAGAAAAGCTCGGGGTGTCTGAAAATACCATTTTTATTGGATTATCAGCATTTATGTAGCTGTAAATAGAGGACACATTTTCTCCATCGGTTAACACTGAGGTGAGCGAATCCAATAGGGTTAGTACACAGCAGCCAAGCGTGAGTAATGTTATCGTTAAAAAAACCGCTTGAGCTTAATTTAGAGAGTATTTTTTTTAAATTTTAAATCTCAGAGATTTTTACGTGTGTATAGAGCACTGCCACCGACACTTACACAAAGATGTTGGAACTCGAGTTTGATAAATGTATGCCTAAATTTGTCTTATTAAATAATGAAGATATAGATAGTTTCATGTAGTATAGTAGAGAATCATAAAAAAATAAATTTAATCCTATGGCTATTAAAAACAGGTGTCTTTATAAATTTGTGCAAATATTTAGCCAATAATGAATATAGTTTTTTTTTCCAATCCTATGCCCGCCTCCGACCTCTCGGTCATGAGTCGACGAACAGCCCAGTACAAAGATGAACGATAAAAACAATCGCCAAAGGCTCTGTCAGTAACACATAAAGGGAAACATTCAAGAACAGCAGGGCATATGCTGAGATGCTCTCTAGTCATGGGCACGCCATAGTCGCAAAGAGGGCAGGTATCTGAAACGAATATAAATTGAAACAGACTATAATATGAAGGTATGGCGATCGAGAGATTTTATTATATACTGCTCCTGAACTTCCGATCGACACGGAAAGCGTTAAAGGTGATCTACCACACAAACTCCTTATTATTCCTGCTTAAAAAAAAAAAGTACACCTAGGCGTCATGATAACACTGTTTTTGTTGAAAAAGCCAATAGAGATTCATTTAGATAGAAAACATTTCTGAAATGCTGTAAATATCCAAAGTTTTCGTTTATTTATCGAGTATGGTCTTGGATATCAAAGCGAAAAGTGTCATAAGTTGTAAGGTAAGTTGGCGTAACTGGGCCCATGGAGTAACTGGGCCATCCCTCCCAGATTTTTCCTTTACATATTAGGTGGGAATTCCATTCTGTGAGTTATTTTCTTTCCGGTGTTCGCAACAATCTATCTTGCAACATTTGTAATTGCTTTATTTTTTAAATGGGGGTAGAAATTTTTTTCTTTTTCTAGATATACAAGTATTGGACCCAGTTACCCAGTCACAGATTCTGTTGTTTCTTATGAGAAATAGACCTGGGTGGTCCACTTACCCCATTTATCACGGGAACTGGGCCCACCTGTAATTAAAAAATATACAATATTCACATATATATATATATATATATATATATATATATATATATATATATAATAAAAATTGATATCATAGTTTAAACAGACTCCCCAAGACTTACTAAAATGTATGTAATACAAAGATTTCTGAAAATTATACATGTTAGTATAATTTTAATGTGTTAAAAGTACAGTATATGAAAAAGTTAAAAATCTATGGCCCAGTCACCCCAACTTACCTTACATGAGAAACATTTGAGAGAATATTTCGAGCTTGTATGACCTTTAAGTTTTTCTGAAAACTTTACTGAAAGGAGTGATTAGCGATCTACCGGTCACATTTACCTTAAAATTAGGGTTTCCAAAACGGATATATATCCGTATCCGTTATACGCAGTGTTTGAATTCTTAATCTGTATCCTGTATCCGTCCAATATTTTCCGGATATCCGCAACTTGCATTTTTTAAAATTTCCAGTGTGTGCAATGAGTATTTTTCAGTGAAACTATTTAAATAAAAAATGAATCAAATTTTATAATTTAGAATTTAAAAACGATAAAAGTAATACTTATTAAGTTCAGTAATATTTATTTTTATTCGGTTATCCGGTATCCGTCGGAAAATTTTAAAATTACTATCCGATTATCGAGTTCACAGAAAATCCGGATATTTGGAAACCCTTCTTAAAAAATCGTATTAAAGAAAATAAACTGATTCTATGTAATGTGATAAAGTATCTTTTCTTACAATAGGTCTATATTGCAGAAAAATCGGAAAAAGAGTAACTGAGACAACTACTTTTAGAATGTTTTGAACCCAGCGCCCGCTCTAATGACGCAAAATTTAGGAGCGCCATTTTGGCTGTGTGAGAAAAATATTGATGTGTTAAATACCCAAATAATAGAAAATTTCGCATATCGATTTTTTTGTTCGCTAAAAATTTACAGTGCGTAGCGTATTTATATTGTTTATGTCTAAACTTAAATTTATATTGTTTATGTCTAATGACTTAGGTTTAAATTTGCGGGATATCAGAGGGCAGGGATACGACAACGGGTCCAGTATTAGGGGCGATAAAGCAGGAGAGCCATCTAGAATTAAACAATATTCGCGAGCATTCTATGTTAAGTGTAGAAGCCACTCTCTCAATCTTGTTGTTAATGGTATGGCAAAAGCATCTTTGGAAGCCGCTAATTTCTTCAACATGGTCCAAAAAATATATTTATTGTTTTGGCATCTACTTTTCGATGGGCAATGCTTTTAAAATGTTATAGGTTTAACTTTGAAACCATTGAGTGACACTAGATGGGAGAGTAGGATAGATGTCTTAAAGCCTTTGAGATTCCATTTGGGAGATGTATACGACGCCTTGCTAAGCATTTACGAAAACCAAGAAATTGATAACTTAATAAGAGACGAGGTATCGGGTTTATTAAATTGTATTAAACAATTTAAGTTTTTGTGTTTATTAGTTATTTGGCATAAAATACCAAATTCCATTAATCCATTAAGCAAGTTTATGCAAACAAAAGATTTTGATCTAGCCTCTGCACTTGAACCTTTACAAAGATGCAAAATATTTTTTAAGAACCTTCGATCGGATTCGTCCTTCGATGAAACTATTACTGGTGCAAAAGAACTTGCTACCGAAATTGATGTGGAGTCTAATTTTGGATCAACAATAACACACACTGAGTTAGAAGAAGAAAAAGGAACTTCTCATACGAAGCACGAGATGAACCCCTCAAAATCCAAAAGAAAAATATAAAACAGATTTTTTTTATTTATTTTACAATCGATCAAGCACTAAATGCACTAGATGCTAGATATGAACAACTTAGTAATAATAGTAACTATTTTCAGTTTTTATATAATATATACGATATAAATACCATTTCCAAAGAAATGCTACTAAATCACTGTAAGAATTTAGAATGTATTTTAACTGATGGTGATTCTGTTGACATAAATGGGGTAAAATTAGCAGAGGAAATTTCAGCAGTATCTGCGCTGTTGGGCAAAAAAGAAAGCCTAAGCAATGTACTGAGCTTAATTACAAAGTTAAATTTTGCCCCAAACCTTACTATTGCTTTTAAGAATATTGCTAACGATACCAATAACTGTAGCAAGTGGCGAAAGGAATTTCTCTAAGTTAAAATTAATTAAGAACTTTTTACGTTCGACTACTACACAAAATCGTCTTAATGGTTTGACTATTTTGGCAATTGAGCATGAAATTGCTGATAAAGTAAATTTAAAAGATGTAATAAAAAAGTTTGCAGAACTGAAAGTAAGAAAAAAGTTTTTTTGTGATTTTAGCGTAGTTGATGCTACCTTGCATTATTTTCAAAATAATGGCGTTTTGATTGTTTGTGCAATAAAACACATTTTTAATAGCACTTAAAAATGCAAAAAATTATATGGTTAACAATTTGTGGCTAGATACAGATATTTCTTAATTAATTTCTACTGTTTTGTACTGCTTGATTATCAATGTTATGTTATATGTTTCTTTCTAAATATATGCTTTTATTAACATTTAAATAAAATGATTTGATTTTTATTGAAAATAAAAAATATGTACCTTTATTTAATATATATATATATTCTTAAGGGGCGGCAATTTGTCTTTTTGTCCGGGGCGACGTAACCGCTAGAGCGGGTGCTGAGAACCACCGACACTTCCATTAAGTGTCAGAGGTTGAACTTTATGAGTATTTACGTTTGTGAATACTTTTTTTATGATCAAACCGAAGGTATCATAGATTAAATTGGAAAACCTTTAAAAAAATTATTTCTGCTGATATTAATAACTTTTGCCTTTTAAAATTTGATGAGGCTATAAATATCTTTTAAATATTTTAAACCTTCGGATTTATATGTTTAAATCTTTTAATTCAGCAAATAATTAATAAAAAAAAAACACTCTAAGTATGGAGAAGAGAATAAAATCAAGCAAAGACAATCGGGGCTTTACTTATTTGCAGCTTTGTTACGGCCTTTAATAGACACACAGAGCATAAAGTAGCGATATAGCTACAGAAGGACAGCGCTTAATAACTTGATCACCTCTTAACGGTTTTTGTCCTTAGTATAAGGCTAAATAAAATAATCACATTCTGCATAATAAGATTTCATTGCAGAAAAAGACGGAAAAGGTGAATTTAGATCGCAAATAATTTCTGGATATTTCAGATATTTTGCGCATGATTTGAGTCGCGTATTTTACGGGAACGCATATGTTTTGACTCACTCGAAAGGTCTTTGAGATTGTACTTGTTAAACATATTTGTGAATCTTTTTATTGATAACTAATATACCGAAAGTGGTATGGAGTACAATCGGGGAGTATAAAAAATCCTGGGACAACTTGAAACATGCCTTCGTACTTAAGTTTGTTGAGGATCGGAATGTCTTTTAAATATATTAATCTTTCGTATATGAAGGGCTTTTTTTTCTGGGGGTACGCGGGGATACGGCATATCCCCACCTTTTTTTTAAAGTATTACTTTGGCTTAACTTAATTTTAAGAAACTTACGAATCAATTGTTAATATAAAACAAAAAATATTTTTTTTAATTGAGAGTTTTTTGTTCCCCAGTGACGTGACGTGTGAAAACACGGTACTAAAAATGCGCACCTTTATTTGAGAAAACACCGTATATCCACCTATTTTTTAGAAAAAAAGCATAACGTATATGTATGGGGTAAATATTTTAGTTATTAACGACTAAGCTGGCTAAAGCAGGGAGCATATTGTGACGTCACGCATGTAACGTGCGGTTCTCACGATCTGCGAAGAAGCCCTTCCACAGCTGTAGGATTAAAAACGTTCCCATGCGTTTCCATCACATTCTAAGATTCTGCGGGTTAAGCCCCAGTTTCATCCTCACCGACAAAATCTGGGAACCGCCACCTTCTCCCTCATAAAGATGTCTATCGGGGTCGTCAGTCAGAGCATTCTGACGTTATAGAAGCAACATGTTCTCATAAAAATGTCATCGAATCCAAGACTGCCAGCGAGCACGAAATTCCTCGTTTCCCCCCTCTGAAATCTCGCAATTTTCTAAGAACTGGCCGCCACCGGCGAAGACTTGAAAACTGGGTATATATGCGAGACTCTGTTTTTTTTTGAGAGAGCCCCTGTAATGCTGCTTCCATATACATGCATACAATTCTGCCGCACGCACCCCTCCCCCGACACATGTTGACACATTTTGGGGTCGATTAGTCACGCTCCTCCCCCAAGCGATGTGTGAAGGCACACTAGACTGTCTTCGAGCGGTTTTTGCACAGATCATCAAAGAGACACAAGGGACCTGGGGGGGTTTCTAAATGGGGGAACGTCTGGAAGACAGTTTGGGATCGCTGCAGAGCAAACTGTCCCATAAATATCTGGTTTCCCGTCAGAATTCTGTGCAGTGCAGATGTGTGTGGCCGCAGTGTAACATCTGGGCCAGAGCGGCTGTGCAGATTTCTGCTTCCCGAAAGACTGAGTTTTGCCGCTGTTAAAATCTTTTGCACCAGTCTAGTGATGTTGTAACTTGCTCGAACCAACCTCTTGTTTGTTACGTTTTGTGTAAATAAAAGTTAAGTTTTTCGTTACTTCTGGCCTGCTATTTTAGACCACTCGGATACCACGCCAGTTGAACACGTTTCGTTTTAATATGCTACAATATCATCACATCATGGGAGAGCGATTGGGAGCTTTGGTCATCGGAGCTTTGCTCCGGCTTCCAATAGAATAGCCTTAAGTGATCCATTGTCCTAGTTTATTAGAATTCTGCTAACTAAAATACGCTTTATACATAATGTATTACACCATCGTTAATAAGACTTTTTGATGTGGAACCGAAAGAGATTAATTAAGACTCCAAATAGGTAAATTCTTCTTCCAAAATATTGTATGGGAATTTTTTTTCATGAATAACGATTATAGGGTCTAAAGCCTTGACCATAATATAAAATCTAGTGCAGGTGATCACATGCTTTGATTATCGCTTGAATATAGCCTCTATTGTCCCACTATCTAGCTTCTTTGTATGGGTGGAATTTTTAACGAACATTCACACGTGATACTTATGCGAAATTGTTTAATGATGAACTCAAAGGAAATATAGATATACATTTCTCAGTTTACTGTAAAAAAAAAAAAAACTATAGAAGCATGTGGTTCAGTTAAAAATCATAATATGAAAATTATTTTTCTGCGAGATTTACTTGACCGGTATACGGAATAATGATTAAGAGTATTTTTTTAAATTCATATCCTTCAAAGCCTCACAAGAACCTTTCGGACGCAATACTTGAAATAAATGTGGAAAAAGTTGGGTTTTTTTTTTCCTGCCAAATGCTGCATTTTAAAAATCGGGACTATTTTTTGAAGAACGTAGCTTTATAAAAATTTGCGAAAAAAAATTACATTGTTTGAAGAATAGAAATGTTTCTTCAAATAATTTTATCTACTGAAAATATTATAAAATAAAGTAAAATTTTCAGGGCCGGCCAAAATCATGGAAATGACCTTTCAGTACAATGACTATAGAGTTTACGTAATACGATAAAATTTGTGTTGTACACTTACATCAGTTATTTCGAAACCTTCATATGAAGTAAATATTTGTCAAATTTCTCTGTTAGTTGGAAGAAACTGCAATAGCCTTGAGGTGCAATCGAAAACCAAGTGAGGAAAAATATATATCAATGACTATTAAACGGCCGGTATATGCTTTTTAGTTGGTTAGTTGATAGGAAGTGCGCCGGTCATTTCGTGCTGCACTAAAGCTAACCGGAACGCTTTTTTAAAGCGGAATCTGAAAGGCTAAATAAAATAACATCCTCAAACTTTTAGACTGCTATATCAAACGCAAGTGTCTAAGCCATTCAGCCATCCATCTTCTTGTTACGAGGGAATTGTTAGATATAATTGATTAATTTACCCTTCCAACACTTACACGAACTGTCGGAAAGATTTCAGGAATGAAATATTTGTATTTATTATCTCGTTTACATCGATTGCAACATGCAATTCTGTCGGAGGACCATTACAACGAAAGTACGCAGACATTATTTTGAAAAAATCATATCCTTCCGAACCTCGCGGAAATGTGTTGGATGTAAATATGTCGGAATGTGTTTGAAGTAAATGTGGGTGTATATTTTTCGTTTACTACAAATAAAGAGAAAGAAACATGAACCATAATCAATGAACAAAGTAATTCAGGAAATTTCGCCGTCCCCACCTTTCGGTGATATGGTATATCCTGAGGTAATACCATCAAGGTAAGCTCAGGAGAGAAAAAATTATCATTTAATTTAATGTGGACTGAAAAACAACCCTGTACATTACCTGGGATCGAACCTGGACCAACCGCATGGCAGGCGAGTACACCACCCCTGAGCCAGCGCTAATACATATACATTTATATTATTTCTTATACATTTAAATCAACATCCAATGCTGTTTCACCCTACATTAAACCATTATGCAAATGCACAGAGTTATTTTACACAATAATTGATAGTCAACAACAGTTAGTAGTCAACAATATGACTTTACATTGATGCCTTACAAAATTTTTTCCTTTTTTTTTTTACACTAGTTACACTGATATATTACTAAATACTTTTACACAGATACATTACTACTAGTCAACAAGAAATGTAATGCACTTCAATTACAAATCATTTCATCTACATTTCTTAAGAACATTTGATAAGAAGGGAAATAAACTTTACAATATTCTTGTATTATTGCTTTTAAATTTTGTATATTTATCTTTTCACCAATCAACTAAGCTTCAGTCCATCAACATTAATTTACCTTCAATATCAGTACCGCACTATCTTACTGTCATTGACTGCCTAATGAAGGTCATAAGTCTCAATTTTCAAGCAAGCACGGAATATAAATACATGAGTCCCTCTTCAAAGATTAGACTTCAACTAAACATCAATCAGCAAGTTTTTCAATATATATGTATTTTTTTTTCAATGCAGGGACACTTGTCGCGAAGACATTCGCCTATAATTCACCGCAGTTTTGATGGCCATTTTATTATGGGGGCGCCCAGTTTTTCAATATAAGTAGTCTGTTTCCTTTAATTTATATCTCAATTGTCTATACTATATGCAACTTTCATTTTAAACTTTGAATTTATATCACGTACCTTGTTTAACATTCATGTATATTGTACAACTGTGTTATTCTAGTATTTTAACTTTTAAATTTTACGCCATTTGTTTATAATCTATTTATAATCTTAAATAAATCACTTCCTAGCTTTCTCAATGGTGGATTTTATTTCCGAATATTACCAGTATTATTATTTTATTTATTCTATACCTTTAGTATCTATAGCCTTAATCTATAATTACTCCGCATACATTTTTAAATTTATTCAAATCTAAGCTTATTCTTTTCATTTATTCTTTACCCCTTAATTTCTATACTATATCTTATACAGAGGCTGTTCACACATTTTTTAGACGATGTATATTGTATTCACAAAACTAAATTACATAAAATTCTTGTGTTTCCAGAGTCCTGTAAGGGTTTCGGGACGACGTTTGGATAATGCAGATTTTAAAAGTCCGAAAACACAAAAATCCATAGGTGATACATCGGGATATTTAGTAAGGATATCAGTGAAGGGTATGGCCTTGATACCAGTTTTTTGTTCCATTTCTTTTAGGAAATTTACAGTGGATTTTGATGTGTGAGTGCTAGCTTTCTCCTGATGGAGTCTCGCAGATTGATGGCACTGTGGGTAAAGCGATGGTATTTCATTCAGAAAAATTGGCGATAAAATATGTTCCTGATAGTATTTGGAGTTAATCTTGACATTTTTTCCACTCTCTTTATTTTTAACTTGTCATTATAAGAAAAACCAGCAACAATCATGAATCCCTTAGAAAAACTTTCTTTCGATTCTTTGAACCATGTACTTAAATTTTTTTCTCCCCTTTTATGATAATAAATGGCTCTTTTTTTGTTGCAATCATTTAAATACACCCATGATTCATCTATTGTGACAATTGTTTTCCATTTTTCTTTGGATAAGTGTTTCTCATATAGAATTCTGCAGCGTGTCCTGCGTTCAGCGATATGATTTGGAAGAAGACGATGCACATTGCGTTTTTTCGCTTTCTTAAGATTTAAATCAACGTTTATCATCTTGTTTACAGTGGACACCGAGCATTTTAATGATTTTGCAACTGTCCTTGGACTAGGGGGATTTTCTTTTAACATTAAACAACGTGCCTTTGCAATAGTCGAAGATGTCCGTTTTTTCCTTGGATACTTGTTTGGAATTTTTGTCCCACTTGAGGCTCCAATTTGACGTTTTTTTCCTTTCTTGTTGACGATATTACCTATCGACGCTTTAGATATCACAAAACCATGACTCTCACATCGTTTTTTGGATAACGGAGTATGCATATTTCTCTTTGGAAAGAGCATAAATGTAGTTTTCGAACCACTGCTTTGTTAAAAACGCCATTTTGAATAAAAACAAAACTTTCAAGCCGTAGACGATAATTTTGACTTTTAAAAACATACTACAATTGCAATTATTTCTTTTGCAGCAAACGAATTTTTATTACCGCTTACCAAAATCGTCTAAAAAATGTGCGAACAGCCTCTGTATATAGTTGTTTTTTAAACATGTCTATCAACTTTCTTATCCGTATGCCTATATACCATGTACCAATACCATTTGCATATTTAAACTTTAGCTATTATTCATTTAGTAAATATACATTTCTAATTTTTTCCCTTATTTTTTCTCTAAAAATAATCATGCAAGCTTATTCAAATTTTATTTAATCTTATTCAATTTTAGCAACTCACGATAAAATTCCTACCGCTTCTTTATTTAAAACTTCCACTATATTATCTTAATTTTTTTTTAAATTTCCAGTTATTATAAATCAATAGCTATATATAACAATCTATTTATATATGTCTAAGTATTATTATTTTTTTTTTTTGGACTAATTCAGTAGCTGGGCCCGAACCTCCGACCTACGCCACCAGAGCAATCAGCGAACGCTTCACGCCACGACTTATGATAAGGCAGATTATCCCCTATCTTTTATTTTATTGTCCAGTTCAATATTTCTATTAAACTGTGTTATTCCACATGTTTGTTTCCTTTCTTACTTATTTACATATTTATTATTATAATACATGCATTCATCTAATTCAATATTTACCATAAGCTCTTTAGTATTACATTTCAAAGACTACAATCTGTTGACCATTTTGCATTTAAAATCAGTTGATGCTTATTATATAAATACTTTGCAAATTTATATTTCTATTATTGCTCATTGTATTATCACTTACATTCTTAATTTAAAATTCATATCATTATACTTATTTACATATTTACTACCAACTAATTTTTCATATTACTCAAGTACTTATCTTGCATCTATTTGAGTATACATTATATATTACTTTACTTTTTACAATTCAGCAGTTACTGCTTATATATTCACGTTACTTTTACATTTTAAGCTTCAACAGTTACTATTTGTATAATAACGTTGCTTTTACATTTCAAATTCTTTACATTTAATTGATACTTACTCTTAATACATTCTTACAATTTATTATCACTTTCTTTAGCATTTTACAATTTTGCTTTTACATTTCATTTAATATATTTTATATTAACACTTTGCATTTTACATTTCAATAATTACTCATTGTATAAACACCTTGCCTTTTACATCCCATACTATTACCTATGTTTTACTTAAATGTATAATCACATTGCTTTTACATTTCAAATTAATACTTTCTTACATATAATTTTTAATTAATGCATTCTTACATTTGTTACCACATTACCATACATTTTGCAGTTCAACAGTTACTATCTGCATAATCACCTTGCTTTTACATTTCAATTACTACATTATATACGAATACTTTAAATTTTACATCAATGAACAAAGTAAGCTTAAACTTATCGTCGTCCCACCTTGAAGGCATCCAACTCAGATTTTAAGACCGGTCGTCGCGAAGGAGCACATCCCAAGCTCCGACACTTAGCTACATAAGCAACTTTACCGAGTCACTCCACTTCGGCCAACCGCCTGCAGAACGACTTTTTCGCTAAAACACATACTTTATTAAAAGGTTACAAACAGCAAAATACATCGAAATAGTTAGTCTATGGCAGCTGGACGTGTTCGTCCATGAGCCTTTTAACGATTTTGCTTACTACTTTGCAACAGTAGTAATCGTTAAATAGTTTATGCTTGCTCCACTGTCTTGCATTCCCTGGCAGGTCGGCCCGCAGGTCGTCAAAGTTTCTGCAGTCGAATAGACAGTGCTCGACTGTCTGAATCTCGCCACAACTGCAGTTGTCCGACTTCCCGAAGAATTTGGCCTGGTACTGGCCAAAGCTGCCGTTCCCAGTGCAATGAACAAAGTAAAAAAAAAATTGTGCACGGTGTATTCCAACAAACTGCGTTTGAAGGAAGAAAATAGTTTTTTCAAATAACGTAACCTACAGTTTCGCAAAATAAAATATTTCCAGGATTGCGGAGAATTGGGGAAATGTAATTTTGTTAAGTAACGAATGTAAAATTTAAAGAAGGTTAAAATGTTTTAAGACTGTTTAGCTTGTGTTTGCTAATGCGAGGCACTTGTCCATTGAGACATTCAAACTTTATCCACGAGAATCGTCGGTTGCTTTCAATAGGGGCATCGTAAAGGTGAACCAACACCACCGCCTGGTGCCACCTCAATTTTGACCGAGCAGCCCCAAGGGCGACATCCGGGAGGATCGTACCTTCTCCCACCCTCTCTGACTCATAAACGGAATTTCCGGTCCACGGATTTAACGTCCCTATATCCGGCCTAAACACGAATGTATTTAATGGCGTTCGTTTGATTCGAGCCGAGCACCCCCAATTCCAATTCCAACGTACTACCACTTGACTACCTCGGGTCCCTTGTTTACCTTGTTATTAAATCCATCTCTCAAAGTGAGTATTTGTTGATATTTTTCTACATTTGGAAAAAGTATAGGGGGCTTCGAAAATATTTTGAATAATCATGAATATTTATCAATTAAAGTAAATAGCTGTCAATATACCTCGTTCATTGGGAAGAGACTTCAATATTCTTGAAGTTCAGTAGAAAACCAAGATAGGAGACATATTTCAATGACAGTTTAACGTTAGGTATGTGGTTTTAGGTTCGTTGATTTATCAGGAACGCTGAGATCATTTTTTAATAGAAAAACTCATAAAAATATCACAACACACTATTAAGTGATGAATCAGTATCGTTAAAATATATAAAGATAACCACTGCGGTCGAATCCGCCCACTGATATATTAAGCGCAAACACCCTAACTCTCAGCCATTTCATATCTTAATACGGGTGAAATTTTAGAATTTTATTTAAGGAGCAAACTCTTTCGACACTTTCGCTAAACAATCGGGACGATGCACTCTAAGAAAATATTAGTTCTGATCTTCCGGTTTACCGCGAAAAAATCGACACAAATGTGCAGTTATGTCGAGAACACAAATAATGTAAATAATTCAACACGAAATCTATATTAATAAATCAAGGTTGTATTCTGTTTGTCGGTCACACCTTCGGGTGTCCATGTTATATATGTGCTGCGTCGAGACGAATCTATAAAACTTACAACTATTAAATTTGGCACACGGGTAGGGAAGATTCTGAACATGTGCATCTCGAAGCCCGAATTTTAAATTTTATTACCGTTAATTTTTGATAAATAAAAAACCAACAATTTTGAAGGGTGACAACAGTAAATGGAAGCTGTTACATTTCCGAAAATCCCCCCTCTTGATATGGCGCGATTTTGTCTGCCATTTTGGTCAAAAATCAGTGTATTTTTTTCTCATGAAAGTACATAAATCTTACATATTTGGAAAGAGCTTTGAAAACTGATAATTTTTTCTGCTTACAGTTATTCTGTTACTTTAATAGTTTTACAGATATTTTAATTCTAAAAGCAGACTCCATCGCTATCCGATATATATCCGTAAATAAAGCGTGAATCATAGACATTTCGAAGAATTACCGTTGATTCTTCGAAGAATTAATCGCATTTGTTATTATTTTTTAAAGTAAATTGTTGCATTTATTATGTTATCGTACATTTGTATGAGTATCTCGAAGCCCGAATTTTAAATTTTATTCTAGAAAAAATTTGATTCAAAATTTTATGCAATATTTGGTTCTATTTGCGCTAAGGTCCGCTAGATGGCGCCACGAGAGTGATACAGTATGAGCTGTATCGAGCGTGACACGTCCATAGCGCTATTTATTGTTGTACCACAAAATTTAAATACCTTTATTCGTTGTTTTTTAGTGTTTCCATTCTCTGACAGTGATTGCTGAAGGGAGCGGGTCCCTAAACCGACCGGCTAGACGGGCGAAGCCCGGCTAATAATGCATATAAAGAAGGCATAGATAGCCAAACAATTTAACAGAAAAACTATCTGTTTCAATGGGGATCTCGGGGCCTTGGGATGTCTTTTGGTTAGACCTGCATCCTATTTAGAAAGTTCCCCCTTGAGGTAACTGATTTGGTTAGGCCTCCTGATGACGAGACCAGCCAGTTACCTCGATATATGGTTTAGTTCCTTTACTGCTACAGAATCTTGCATTTATGGTGCGTTGAGCCCTAAGTGCGTGATTTCGGTTTATTTTGTCTGCATTCTTCCTATTAGTAATTATCTTTCTCTGTTGAATTATTTACTTTTTAGTTATAGTTGTGAGGAGAACCATTACAAGATAAATATATTCTTTTGCGAGATTTTCTTGAACAGTATAATGTATAAGGATAAGAATTTTTTTTTAAATACTGCATGCGCTTTCAAACCTCACGCGAATGTGTTGGGTGCCATAGTCGAAGTAATTATGGTTGAGTCTGAAGTAACAAAGAAACTTGCAGTATAATAACCACGGCAAAAGACATGTTTGCGATAATAAGTAGTAAAATTAGTGTTTGAAGAATGAAGATTTTTTTTAAATAAAGAAAAAATTCTGAAAATTTCCCGAGGGAAGCATGTGTCAATGTTTTCTGTTCATTGTGATGACAACACGATAATAATTGAGTTCAGTCGGGAACTAAAGTAAGATGAATATTTTCAAAGAAAATTAAATGACCGGTATGCTGTTTTAACTTGTTAGGATGACAGGGAGTGCTATGGTCATTCTGTGGTACACAAAGGCTAAACATACAGGATTTTTTTTAAAGAGGAATCTGGACGGCTGAAAAATAAATCCAACTTCTGGTATCAATCCCATTGACTGTTAAATCAAAGAGGAAAAAAAACGTAACCGTTCATGAGAACTACTAACCTGTTGGATGCGTAGTTCTGATGCGCTGGAGCTCCCGCTATTCATTCGTTGGACACCAAATTTTAATCATTTGCATGTTCGGTCGAAACATTTTTGCGTACGAAATTTCATTACAATCGGACAACTCCTTGTTGTTGCGTCGATTGTTTTTGTTATAGAATGTATTTGTAAATTTTTCCCGTTCATTGCAAAGTAATGGCAATTCAGTAGAATCTTGAAATTAAGTAGAATACGGAGGCAGGAAATATATATTTCGACTACAATTCACCGATTGGAATGTCTTTTTGGTTGGTTGGTTTATTTAGAGAGATACCGTTATTTTCGGCTTCCCGAAGGATAAAAATGTTAACACATAGCATCAAACGCCGAATCTAGACTGTTATAAAGACATAGGCATCCATCGGCCATCCAATTATTTAAAAGCAAGCTCAAATCAGCTATACATCGTAACAAGATATTCCCTCTAATTGCTCTAATTTCAGTTTGCAGCGTAAACCTGTACAAAGCAGGAATTTGACATATACGTCAATACAATTTATCGATAAGCCGTAAATCTTAAATCACTCTAAATGGAAATTTACGTGTAGAAATGTAACGTATTGTTGCATTTTCAACGTGCAACGATTTCTTCTTCGTGAAATATTAGAGTTTGGTGTCTTTCATCCTACAGCATCTGTCCTAACTGTTCCAGTGATGTTGGAGAGGGAGAACGTCATCGAATACTTCTCTCCAAATGTTCCGTAACGTTAAGGTCAGACGATTAAGGTGGCCAGGATAGATCCTATACCCCATCCTCGGGCTCTTTAAATCACGTATTGGCACGTCTCGCACGACGGGCGATCGCCTTGGAAACAGGGACCGTCACTGGGGAATAACGCTTTCCCCATTGTATACATGTTGACCACCAGAATGGTTTCGTAGACTTCCGATAGCAAAAGCCCGCTGATGATCAATGAGATTTCCCGAGGAATGCGAGATGGCACACCGCAGCATCAGACAGCCACCGCCATGCTTGACAGTGGGCACCAAGCAGTCTGGAAGGTATGATTCGGACGGTGTTCGTCAAACGTTTACCAGTGGTAAGGAAACAATGTAAAGCTCGATTCATCCTAACAGTGAAAATTTCCAATCGTTTAACTCCAGTTCTTATGTCCGTAGCAGCATCTGAGACGTTTTCTTGTACTGGCGTCAAGAATGAATGGCTTCTGGATAGTATCATATTGAACCATAATTATTAGCTTTATGCAGCTCCCCACGAACTATTATTGAAACAGGATCATTAACGCTTGTGTTCACTTCTTCTGTTACTGGTTGTACTGTATTCTTAGGTTTTTGCTATACAGTCCCTACAAAGATCTGAATTTTTCTCTATGACATCAACACTTTTTGTGTTTAAAGAGAAAATATTGTTGAGTATTGCACCATGTCATAAACATTGATACTGTGTATCATGATACACCGGAAACTTCTGTCGTTTTAGTCACAAAAGCACCTGCAAGCCTCGCGCCCATTATGCCTTTCTGTAAGTCATTCTGATCCGACATTTTGCCCATTAATTCCACAACAGCTGGTCTGCGTCGACTCTGCTACAACTACGTGAATTCCGTTATTCCGTACTTCTCCGTATTACACATATTTCTGCTCGCCGATGAAGATTACTTCCAGATTTGCATACGTGTGTGTGTATTAGATTAAAACATCCTTTGCATCTTAGAATTGTAGTCGCATACCAGAAGTAGTCAAACTTGAATAAAGAACAGAGTATCACACATAAAAACAGATTAAGTCATTTCCAGGAACGAGATCACGGAGGTCCTCCCAAGACTAGGGATCCTTACGTGTCTTCTGAAGAGAGTAAATCTGAAGTAATTCTGAAGAGAGTCCAGATCGGAACAACGCGCGGTAGTACGGTTTCTGATTGCGGAAGGTGAGTGTAATGCGGACATCCATCGGCGACACAATACTGTAGTACTCTGACAAAACTACGGAAAGCAATCAAAAGCAAACGGCCAGGCAAACTCACACAACAAGGGATCCTCCTCCATGACAATGCCCGCCCACACGTCTCCCGCGAAACCTAGACGACCTGAAACAAATTCCGTTGGGAAGTGTTAGAACACCCGCCGTACAGTCCGGATTTGTTAATCTGGGACTTCCGCATCTTTGGGCCACTTAAGAGAGCATTACAAGGGAAACGTTTCTATTCGGACGACGAAGTGAAGGAAGCTGTGCAGGACTTCCTCAAGAATCAACCACGATCTTTCTACAGCAAAGGCATAGACCTCTGCCGAAATGATAGGAAAATTTCACCATGGCCGAGTTTAAATTCTCATTAAAATATAGACATACTTGCTTCGCCAAATAAAAACGAAGTCTTAAATTAATCAAACACATTTAATTATATACAGAGAGACGACACAGAGTTACAAAACGAAATCACAATAAAAATAACATAACGGGAGAGCAAATGGTCTGACACGACCTCACCCTAAGACAAAATCTTCCAGAATGACCTTCTTTTTAACACTCTTCGCACGCAAACCTCATCACATCCGGCATGTGCCGAATAAAGATGAATTCCACTAGATCAGCAATGTCCTGTCGACACACAGGCTTCGCAAAAGCGATAAATCTAAGACGTGGCGTTACTTTCGCTTCTGAGTCCACAACGCCCATGGCGATTTCTTTTGATTTCCAATAAAGGCATTATTTTCATTCAACTTGTCCACTTTTCATTTTGAGCGACCCTCATACATAACTTCTAGCCTGAAATTCCCAAACTGGACCCTTCATGTGGTCAAAATTGTCATTAGGTAAGCAAATATCTAAGTTACCCATGGTCTGATATGGCAATTGTTCTCTAATATAAAACTCCTAGGTTGTCTGGTTTCTTACGGGACATTTCCAGCTCGGAGTTTGCAGAGGGTAAAAATAAAAATTACAAATAATTTAAGGGCGTTATTAAAATTAGTTTACAGGACAAGCCATGCACTTAATTAAGTCAGGGAATAAGAAATACATACACACACATATACATACATACATACATACATATATATATATATATATATATATATATATATATATATATGTATGTATGTATATACACTGGTGTAAGAAATTAAGAGAATTTGCAGACTTGGTCGATTATCTCTAGAACTACTGTACCGATTTTAATGAAATTTGATATGTACATACATACATTGATACAATGCATTGATACAATACAAAACAAATAACCATTCAATAATTGTAATACACGCATGATCGTGCGTAACACTCGTTGGAGTCGGAAAGTATGAAACAGCGGTTGCAGAATAAACAAAAAATGGGTTAATAGATGGGTTAATAGGGGGTATGGTCCCCTCTTACATATATACAGGTCTCGCAGCGTGATTTCATACTTGAAATAAGTGTTGTATCTTAAGTTTTTATTACTTATTTTATTTTTTCAAACAAATAAAATAAAGCAGTATTAATTATTTTAAATCTTATTTAACTCTTATTCCTTATATTTAAAACGTATAGTGGTTAGTATTGCGTTGTGTTCATAAATCTCCTGACTAAAACAATAACCTAGATTCTGTGGCTAACAGAAATTCACACATGATTATTCATAAAACATGACAGACACTATTTTAACTGAGGAAAACAAACCAAAATTTTTATTCATTACTATTTACACAAATTAATAAAATCTAATCACCTTAAGTTAAACAATAGAATTTAGAGAAATCTTATCTGTTTGCCTTAACTTCCTTATACTTCAATATACACATACATATTAGTAATATCCCTCGTTCTACTTGTAAACATAAACCATTAAATTATATCCCTCATAATAAAATTAATAATTATTACTTTGTACAACATAAAGAAAAAAAACAGCCACAATAAAAAGAAAAAGATTTTAAGATTGACTGACCAAAAAAAAAAACAAACTTTAAAAAATTATTAAATTAAATTAAGCCATGGCTAAAAAAAATTAAAAATAAAACTTAACTGAAAGGGGGGGGTTTGAGACTCGAGGTAACTTAAATTAACTAAATCTTCATCACACATCGGGAAAGAATCTACTCCAGCTCCAGGTCGTTACTCAATCTTCATAATGTCGTTGTTCGAAAATTCTCGTCATCTCCGAACAACCGGTAGCATTGATCAGGGCAGAGACATCCAGCTAGAGCTTTCGTCAGCCAGACAACCAGGAAAAAGGAAAATTCTCCGTATTTTTTGTGTGCTGCCCTTTTATAATCTTTTTTAGTCCATCCACGTGGTACTTTTAATTATATCATCTGTGCTGTTACTCGCCTCAAGCATGTCCAAAAGCTTCTCTCACCCTCTCACATCCGGGTACAACCATATGGGGAAACCCCATGTGGTCCACTTATCAGCATATTTCTTTGCAAAAAGTGGGCAAAATCGTCTCTTTTTTTAATGTAACTGAATAAACTGTATCGCCATTTTTTTCAAGATTCTCGAGAAGCACTTCTGTGTTTCAAACCAATACGTGATAATTTAATATATATATATATATATATATATATATATATATATATATATATATATATACACAAATTAAGTGTATAAAACTTAAAAAAAATTAAAAGGGGGAAAATAAATAAAAATACTAAACAAAGCTTAATTTAAAAAACTTTACCTTGCGTCAGTCAATCCACATGAAAAAAAATTTAAATAAATTGAAATTGTCAGTCAATCAAACACTAAAATACATTAAAATCTTGCATATTATATTTATACATAAAACATGATCTATCATTTGCTCAACTTTCATGAGTGGCACCACAATTAATTAACGTGAAAATTAATCTAATGACACTCATCAAAGTTAAACAATAGATGGAGAAAATTATTAAGGTATTTAATTCACTGTATATTTAATTTAAACTATTTAATTTATAAAGCGATACACAACAATACCTTCCCTTTAATCTCAAAAACTTTGGGAACCAAAATTTTTCGTAAGTATAAAAAAAAATTATACAAAATTTATGCTGCATGAGACACAACAAAACACATACCATAACAAGATTTGACCGCACAATTAATTCAATAAAAATTACTGAAATTGTATACTTTGACAACTGCAAACACATGTATATAATAGCTGATGCAAAACACAATAAAAATTATATGACTACTAAAAAAAACCACACTTGTGACATTTAACTACACTGCTATAACTGAATTAGAAATCCCTGTTATCATTCTCATTGGAACTGATTCATAAAATCAACAGTCTCTTAATCTATATTCTAATTAGTCACTTTATCAAGATTCTTGTAGGCAGTGGCGCACCCAGAATTTTTTCTTGGGGGGAGGGCCGAGATGAATGGATAAAAATATTTATAATGCATGGGGGGGGGCGAGATGAACGAATAAAAATATTTATAATGCAAAATCAATATTTTTACTTCTTTGGAGGGGGGGGGGCAGCCCCCCCCCTGGGTGCGCAACTGCTTGTAGGTGTAACAATTTAGTTGAGATCAGGACTGCATGGTAACGAAACACTTGCGCTGGGTTAGCTACTCCCTGCTGGTGTCGTAAAGGCCTATGCATATGAATCCTTCGATCCGGACCTGACGTCTTTCTTCCTTACACTATTCCACCTTGGATACGCTCGATGTCACATCCCCTAATTGTACTGTTACTTGTATCCTGTAAACACTATCGTTGCTCAACCTCTCATCAATTACATGTATGTGTACTTATATATAATTGTTACCAATAGCCAGTGTTTGTCACAAAATAAAGTAACGATGAAAATGAACATATATATTTATCTACTAAACACAAAATATCTCCCAAAAATATCAATAAAACAAAAATGTGCTACATACAAAACGAAACGAAATAAATCAGTTCTCATATCAATATAAAATAAAATAAAATAAAATACAATCATGACACTGAATCAAATGGAAACAAACTCCTTGCTCGAACCTTAAGAATGAGTGACAAAACCATTGCTATTTCGAGGACGTAAAAAATATGAATGAGAAGCTGTGTTATTATTGTGTACTATAGTTGACGCATTGTTAGTTATTTGAGTGTTGTTAACGTTTGTTACAAGGGAAGTAGGTGTCGAAATAGATGGAGATTGAGGTAGTTCTGAATCCTGAACAACGCTGCCATCTAACGAATTGTCATGCTTATGACCACCATTATCTCCCTGATTGTTCACGGTTTCCCCTAAACTAGTTAAATTTTCATTACCAGTTATATCTGTAGTGTTGGCATTGCTACAACCGGTAAAAGGTTGAAACACTATCTGATATGAATCGTAACTTCTAGCGGGTAACTCAGTTGAATTCGTATTCAAATTAGTTCCTGTTTCCACATTATCATTTAAACCCTGTCCTATCTGTTGTTCTTCACTATCATTTGAAAGATCATTGGACACTTCGTATATGGAGGGGAAAATTATTCTTTGCGTGCATTTAGTGAGACGATCTACGTGCACCACTTGTTCATCTTTAGGGTTATTTATGTGTACTATTCTAAAATTTACTGCACTAGTTTTTTCTTTAACTCGATATAAGCCTCTGTTAATTTTAGCAAATTTACGTGATTCACCTTGTTTTACTATGGGTTATATAACATTACTAAATCCCCTACCATGATATTTTTGTGTTTAATGTTTTTGCTTCTATAACTTTCTTGTTTTTCTGCGGCTTGAGTTAAACTATGTTGTACAGATTTAAAAGCATGTTGCAACCTGATTTCCAAATCCTCTACATAATCCCTAGTATCTGAATAAGTGCGCAGTGACGGAGTGGTAATAATGTCAATAGGTAACGTCAGGTCTCTCCCATACACTAGATGTGAAGGGGTATCATTTATTGCAGAGTGTACTGCGGTTCTATGAGCCAATACCACGTAATGCAAATATTGATCCCACCTGCTCCCCGATGACTCAATCAAATGTTTGAGAGAACCTATAATAATCCCATTGGCTCTTTCCACCACTCCATCCGAACTTGGATGGAAAGCAGTCGTCGAATGTTTTTGTATCCGTAATTTTTTGTAAACCTTAGCTATGCTTTCCGATAAAAATGAACTACCCCTGTCTGTAATTAAGATTTCTGGTATTCCATGTGTACAAATAAATTTCTCTAACATTAAGCAAATTGTGTCTGTTTTTAAATCCTTAATAGGGTAAGCCTCAACCCATCTAATGAAATAATCAGAAATAACTAAAATATATCTATTTCCCGACTCAGTTATACATAAAGGACCAATTTCATCACAAGCTATTTGCTGAAATGGTCGACTAGTGATTGGAATTCTTTGTAATGGTGCTTTTTGGTTACTTTTATAACCTTTACGTTCAAGACAAGAAATACACGATTTAACATAATTTAATACGTGACGGTACATTCTCCTCCAATAATATAATTTTCTTATCCTAAAGAGTGTCCTTTTAAAACCTGGATGTGCCACAGTGATTGAATCGCGTGCAGTGGCGTAGCAAAGGGGGGGCAAGGGGGTCTATCATGCCCCGGGCGCCACTCGCAGAGGGGCGCCAATGTAAGATCCATATATTATATTACTATATGTTTTCGAGGTGGATGCCAATATAAGGTCTATATATTATATTACTATATGTTTTTCAGGGGAGGGCCCCAATATAAGGTCTATATATTATATTACTATATGTTTTTCGGGGAGGGCGCCAATATAAGGTATATATATTATATTACTATATTATTTTGTGGGGGTGCCAATATAAGGTCTATATATTATATTGCTATATGTTTTTAGGGGAGGACACCAACATAAGGTCTATATATTATGTTACTATATGCTTTTCGGGGGGGGAGTGCCAATATAAGGTCTATATATTATGTTATTATATGTTTATCGGGGGCGCCAATATAGGGTCTATATATTATATTAGTATATGTTTTTCAGGGGGGGGCGCCAATAAGGTATCGTGCCCCGGGCACCAGTTATGCTCGCTACGCCACTGATCGTGTGCCCATTGAAGTACTCCTGAAATTAATGTTTGTGGGATGACTAATTTTTCTGAAGGACAGTTACGTTGACGTTTATTTAATATGCAATGTAATACACTGCTGGCCACCCAAATTCCAACACCAAGAAAGACAAGAGATATCACAACAAAATTTATTTTGTAGATAACATGTTGACCAAGTATCAAATGATTAAATTTATAGACTTCTGTGAAGTGTGGTTCCTGCCAAAATCAGTAGCCAGAGTAGCCGCCATTGTTGGAGATCACCGCTGCCACACGCCTTGGCATTGATTCAAAGAGACTTTGGATGAGTTCTTGGGGTACAGCAGACCAAGCAGGTTCCGCACGTTGCCAAAGTTGATCTGCTGTGGCAGCTGGGGATGGAATCTGGGTCAATCGTAGAGCAACCATGGACCACATGTTTTCTATCGGCGAAAGATCCGGAGAGCGAGGCGGCCAGGGAAGCAATTCAATCTGGCGATTGACGAAGAACCGTTGGACAATGCGTGCCACGTGTGGTCGCGCATTATCCTGTTGAAATATGGCTGTGGGCAAGCCCTGAAGGTAAAGAAGGACAACTGGCTCCAACACCTCGGAAATGTAGCGCTGGCTGTTTAAAGTACCGGCAATGCGTACTAGAGGTGTGCGAGAGTGATATCCAATACCGCCCCATACCATAATACCCGGTGCAGGACCAGTGTGGCGGTGCATAACGCAGCTGTTCAGCATCCTCTCTTCACGGTGTCTCCAGACTCAAATGCGACCATCGTGGTGTTGCAGACAGAAGCGTGACTCGTCAGTAAAGACAATTTCATTCCATTCTGCCGTCCACATCCTTCTGTCATCGCACCATTGGCGGCGGAGACGTCTGTGGTTCTGCGTCAAGGGTAGACAAAGCAATGGACGTCTTGCGGACAGACCACTCTGCTGTAAACGGCGTCGAATGGTACGCGCAGACACTGGATGATGCGTTACAGACTGCATGTGCTGTGCTATGGTTCGTGATGTGACTGAGCGATCCGTCACTGCCATGCACACAATTTGCCTGTCATCACGTGAAGTGGTGCGCTGAGGTGGATGCGATCGAACACGCCGGTCCGTTGTACCCTCCTGCATCCAACGATCACATATCCGCATTACAGTTGTTTGGTTTCGTCCAACACGACTACCGATTTCCCCGAAAGATAATCCACAATCTCGGTAGGCCACTATCCTTCCTCTGTCGAACTCGGATACTTGATCAAAAGATGATCGCTGATTTCGACGAGGCATAATTGATCTTTTTTTGAACAAACCACAAGAAAAACACAATTGCCGAACTTGAAATCGTCGAAATCTCCAAGCCGTAAATAGCGCTTTGAAGTGGCGCCACAGGCGCGCGTGATGTGCGTCTGCGTTGAAATTCTAATCATTTGCATATCTCACCTCCGCTAATGCATGTTGTAAATTCCATGTTATTTGCATGTTTCCTTCAGGGTGTTGCATTTACAGTGGTCAGCAGTGTAGATTATTTTTCATATAAAATGTCACATTATTGTGTTTGTATTCGTTATTAATCGTAAGATGATTAATTATTTGCATCAATTTAACATCTTCTTGTTGCATAGCTCTAATTTTATCTTGAGGAAAAGGGTAAAGTTGTGTGTTAGTACTTTCAATTTGACCTACGTTTACATTTCTGGACAGCACGTCAGCTGGTACATTAATTTTTCCTGGTGTGTGTTCTATTGTGTAATCATAATTTTGCAAGGTCAAAATCCACCTAGTAATGCGTCCACTATCTTTTAATTTGAGAGCGTAAGAAAGAGCCTTCTGGTCACAAAATAATTTAAAATGTCTCCCGTATGAATATTGCCTATAATTACTGATCGCCCATACTACTGCAAGCATTTCCCTTTCAAATACACTGTATCCCGTTTCCGCATCATTTAACCTTCTACTTGCATAGTTGACTGGATGTAATATTCCATCATCTCCCATCTGACTCAATACAGCTCCAATGGCATATCCCGCCGCATCGGTGTTTAAAACAAACTCTTTATCAATATTGGGTAATTGTAAACATGGATAAGAAATTAACGCATTTTTAAGCAATTTAAAAGCTTGATCCGCTGTCTCGTCCCAAATGAAAGCTACTTTTGCTCTGGTTAAATTAGTTAAAGGTAGGGCTATTGACGCAAAATTTTGAATAAATTTACTATAAAAATTACTAAGTCCTAAAAAGGAGCGCACTTGTTTTTTTATTAGTGGGAGTGGGAAAATTTTCGACTGATTTGACGTTACGTGAATCGGGTAGAATTTGGCCTTTATTCACTTGAAAACTTAAATATACGATTTGATCTTTTGCTAACTGACATTTTGATGGATTAATTTTAAGATTGTGATTCCCTAACCTTGTAAACAATATATCTAACTTTTCTAAATGTTCTTCGAATGTTGTTGATGCTACAATCAAGTCGTCCAAATATGTGCTTATGTTCCGCTCCTTTAACCCCGTTAGAACTATTGAGAGCAGTGTTTGAAATGAAGAAGCCGCTTTTTTTAAACCCTGTGGTAAACGATTCCATTGAAATAACCCAAACTCTGTACAAAATGCCGTTTTGTGCCTGTCCTTAGGATCTAAATTCATCTGCCAGTAACCTGAACAGAGATCAAGTGAAAAATAATATTTAGCCCCTTCCACGGTGTCTAAAAGATCTGAAATTAAGGGTAAGGGGAAAGGTAAGGGTTGTGTTTTTAAATTAAGTTTTCTATAGTCACAGACTAGCCTATATGTGTTGTTCTTTTTCTTTGCTAACATTATAGGTGATGCATAAGGCGACGTACTAGGAAAAATTATACCTGCATCTAACAATTGATTAATTTGCGTTTCCATCTCATTCCGTAGTGCATAAGGAGTCCTATATGGTTTCTGTCTAACTGGTATGTCATCTGACAAAAATAATCTGTGAGCTATTGTGTTGCAACCCGTAAATTCTTTTACTGAACTAGCAAAAATCCCTGAATGTTTATTTAATAATTGTGTTATTTTTTCGAGTTGATCTCCCTTTAAATGTTTTAAATCAAATTGCCCTCCGAATAAATCAAGATCATCTTCTACTATTTTTTCTTGTATATAATTAACTTCGGCTTCACTTACATTAATTGCTTGAATTGATTCCACCACCACTAAGCCTGTGTTTTTATTAATGTGAATCGCTTGGTCTGTAAAGTTTGCTATTTTAACATCATAAATATTTTTCTCATTAAATTCATTCACAGAACTAGAAACCGTCCAAATACTGGCCAAAGAATGCTTTGAAGGAGATATTAGTACAGTATTAGCGTTAAAATTGGGATGTCTCGTTTTTATCTGAATGAATAGTTCGCTTTTTGGAGGAATTATGTATTTCTTAAATGAATACCCTATTGCAACATTATCTTCTATTTCATTTAAGTACACATTAGTATTCTATCCTGTCGAATTGATCCAATTTAAAGTAAAGTCCTCGTTACCAATGCACTGTTGTTTGCAATTTATTTGAACATTATGAGACATTAGTGTGTCCAAACCCAATATTAAATCATACTTTATATTCTCTCTACTTTCCGAAACAAATAATCTTAAATTATAGACTGTAAATTGTAATTCAGCATCTACCTGTATATATTTATTTATCATTAGTTGATTATTTGCAATTCCTATTATTTTAAGTTCATAACTGTGCCCAGATTTTATTAATGGTTGTGTTTTTAATTTATTTGCTAACTCTGCCCTAATTAAACTCACCGATGTTCCCGTGCCGATTAACGCCCTACATTTAATTTTTCTTAAAAATATTTCGACTATAGGTAAAGTGGTGTTAGGTCAAAAAAATTACTCTACTCTTACGCACTCAAATGGGGTATTATTCGCAAATGACCGTGCATCCAATTCACTGCGCCCCTTGTCTAGTTTCCCGACCTGTTGTATTGTGATCGTGGAAACCTGCAATCTCTATTGTAGTGTCCTCTTTTGTTGCAATTAAAACAAATAACATCGCTCCTCATTCGTCGTGGATGTGGTCTAAAATTTGGAGGAGTTTGCACGAAATTAGAAAGTTTATTTAATTTAGATTCTAATTCCAACACTTTCTTGTCGTTTTCTGTAATAGAGAGCTGAATCATTGATTTGATGTCACTTAACTCTGCTTGCACGGAATTTCCTAAGCCGCTTGATGCTATATTAACCTGTTGTGTATTTTGCTCTAAACTCGTACATTCTTCCTCCCGCACTGCCAACTCCCATATCTCCTCGAATGATTTCGGTTTCTGAGGCATGACGAAACGTCTCGCTGTTGGTTTTAGACCCACTAAACACTGATTTATCAACAGTTTATCCCTAGTATTTTTTTTCGTTTGGAAAACATGAATGTGCCAACCCGGATAAACGACTTAAAAATGTTTTTGCATCCTCCGAGTGGCCTTGAACTGCGCTTGTAAAATTTAGTAACTGATTGTTTGGTGTACCTAATTTGGAAAATCTATCAATTAGAGTTTGCCTAAAAGTTTTAAAATTTGTTTCCGACTTTAACTGGGGTTGAGATTTTAAAAATCTCGCCGCTTCTCTTAAAAGTTTCATTTTAGCAATGAAAAGACATTGTTCCTCAGTCCAGTCAGCTTGTGCTGCAACTTCGCTAATTCTATCAAGAAAATCATGAATCGTGCAGTCAGGATTTTCTCCTGAAAAACTTGGCACTAAATTCATGAATTCCGAAATGGGCGGTTTGTGGACGAATGTTACTCGCGTATCTTTACTAAGTACCCCTAAATTAGACTCTAATAATTGTGTCGGTGATACATTATCATTTACAGTGTTAGTAGCCATGATTATAACTTAAGCAAATTGATACTGATAAAAAAAAACACACAATATACTAATACACTAACATAATCAAATTAAGCCTCTACTATTTAACTGAACCAAGAAATCAAAAACACAATATACTAATACACTAAAAAAAAACTGACTGAAATAATTGAAGTAAATTTAAATATAACCCAAGCATCAAATACCCATAATTTCACTATCATAAAATGTTACCACACTTATTTAAATCAAAATCACACACACACACACACACACACACATATATATATATATATATATATATATATATATATATATATATATATATATATATATATATATATATATATAAATCAAATGTGTATACTTAATAGTCTAAACAAACACTTAAAATCATCATGCAAAAACAAGTATTTTACTATTTTCTCCACCCAAAAAATTATTTCAAAGAAATTATTCATAATCATACAAAAGAATCTGTCATGCTTTCAAATGTGAATTCTGTTGTAAGCGCCACTCGTTTTGCAAGGTACTATTGTTGTATCTTAAGTTTTTATTACTTATTTTATTTTTTCAAACAAATAAAACAAAGCAGTATTAATTATTTTAAATCTTATTTAACTCTTATTCCTTATATTTAAAACGTATAGTGGTTAGTATTGCGTTGTGTTCATAAATCTCCTGACTAAAACAATAACCTAGATTCTGTGGCTAACAGAAATTCACACATGATTATTCATAAAACATGACAGACACTATTTTAACTGAGGGAAACAAACCAAAATTTTTATTCATTACTATTTACACAAATTAATAAAATCTAATCACCTTAAGTTAAACAATAGAATTTAGAGAAATCTTATCTGTTTGCCTTAACTTCCTTATACTTCAATATACACATACATATTAGTAATATCCCTCGTTCTACTTGTAAACATAAACCATTAAATTATATCCCTCATAATAAAATTAATAATTATTACTTTGTACAACATAAAGAAAAAAAACAGCCACAATAAAAAGAAAAAAATTTTAAGATTGACTGACCAAAAAAAAAAAACAAACTTTAAAAAATTATTAAATTAAATTAAGCCATGGCTAAAAAAATTAAAAATAAAACTTAACTGAAAGGGGGGTTTGAGACTCGAGGTAACTTAAATTAACTAAATCTTCATCACACATCGGGAAAGAATCTACTCCAGCTCCAGGTCGTTACTCAATCTTCATAATGTCGTTCTTCGAAAATTCTCGTCAGCTCCGAACAACCGGTAGCATTGATCAGGGCAGAGACATCCAGCTAGAGCTTTCGTCAGCCAGACAACCAGGAAAAAGGAAAAGTCTCCGTATTTTTTGTGTGCTGCCCTTTTATAATCTTTTTTAGTCCATCCACGTGGTACTTTTAATTATATCATCTGTGCTGTTACTCGCCTCAAGCATGTCCAAAAGCTTCCCTCACCCTCTTACATCCGGGTACAACCATATGGGGAAACCGCATGTGGTCCACTTATCAGCATATTTCTTTACAAAAAGTGGGCAAAATGGTCTCTTTTTTTTAATGTAACGGAATAAACTGTATCGCCATTGTTTTAAAGATTCTCAAGAAGCACTTCTGTGTTTCAAACCAATACGTGATAATTTAAAATATATATATATATAAAAGAGAAAAATTAAGCGTATAAAACTTAAAAAAAAATAAAAAGGGGGAAAATAAATAAAAATACTAAACAAAGCTTAATTTAAAAAACTTTACCTTGCGTCAGTCAATCCACATGAAAAAAAATTAAAATAAATTGAAATTGTCAGTCAATCAAAAACTAAACTGCATTAAATTCTTGCATATTACATTTATACATAAAACATGATCTATCATTTGTCCAACTTTCATGAATGTCACCACAATTAATCCGCGCGAGAATTAATCTAATGACACTCATCAAAGTTAAACAATAGGTGGAGAAAATTATTAAGGTATTTAATTCACTGCATATTTAATTTAAATTATTTAATTTATAAAGCGATACACAACATAAGGCAGTTTATCATTTCCTGCGGCTATTGGTACCACTCGTTCAGCAACGCTGTTTTCATTCCCTGGATGGTTCTCGGAGGGGGGTGGCGAGTTGCAATTCCCTCCCCAGAGCGTCCCAGCCATGCTCTATAGGGTTAAGGTCTGGAGATCTGGCTGGCCAATCCATCCGGCGAATATCCTCACTCTCTAGAAATTTGTCGACCAGAAGAGCTCTATGTGGGCTCGTGTTATCGTCCATTAAAATGAACTCAGGGCCAACTGCACCCCTGAAAAGGCGAACATAGGCTCCAAGACCTCATCCCTATACCTCACACCAGTCACAGTGCCTCTTTCAAAGACATGGAGAGGTGTGCGGCTACCCAACATGATGCCTGCCCAGACCATTAAACCTCCTCCGCCATAATGGTGGATTTCGCGGACATTGGAGGGTAGGTAACGGGTCCCTGGTTCTCTCCATATGAATGTACGACGAGAATCGGTGTTTAAGCTGAACCGGGACTCATCAGTGAAGAGAACGGTCACCCATTGATCCATACTCCAATCTCTATGCTCTTTGCACCATGATAAACGGATTCTCCTGTTCGTAGAAGTGAGCGAGACGCAAACAGCAGGTCTTCTTGCAAACAACCCTCTCTCATGAAGTCTTTTGGAAACAGTCACCCTTGATACACGGGTTCCTGTGGCTGCATACAAGTCACGAGAGAGCCGAGAAGCTGTAGCACTCCTGTTATGCCTCGCTATAATCGACAAATGGCGATCTTCTCTGGCCGCGTGGCTCTTGGACGACCTTGCTCAGGCTTTCTCTCGATGGATCCGGTATCCTGGAACTGTTTCCATAAGTTACACACGACGCTGGGCGTTAAATTGAGCTCTCTACAAATTTGGACTTTTCAAAGTTTAGATAGCCACCACTTGATATGTCACCTGACAATTCCAATCTCTGCTTTGTTTTCTTTCTAATATTGGATTTCTTCTCAAGTGTTTCATGATCACGATTCTCACATGTTTTCTGCAATTCTAGAAGCGAAGACACGAGCAACAATGCATCGTAATGACCTTTATCTAAGTTTCCATGAAAAACAATGCTGATTACCTTTTCAGATGTTTCAGATCCGGTTATTTCAGGAGCCTGCTCACAATTGTCTCTGAAATAAACTTCGTTATGTTATACATTTTTGAAATTGCAAGAATTTCGATCGACCCCCCGTATGTGCCATGTTTACTCATTGTATTTTCATAATCTGTTGCTGATATTACCTGTTGGGAAACCTCACTCAAATACCCACCCATGAATACTTCAAATTCAACCCAATGTGACAACACAAAACTTACAGCATCTTTAGTAATTTTGGCATGTTCATTACTGTTCCTATACAAACAAACAGAAATAGCACTAAAAAGGCAATTACCATCACCTACCACTTCAAAAACACTGAAATTCTTGCTTCCAAATTTAAAAATATTCATTTCCGTATTCGGATCAAAATAAATACAAGCACTACCTTTTTCCTCCAATACTTCTTGCTGATCACAGGACCCTTCTTCTTCAACATGTAATTTACTTCTCTTTGCAGCTCGACTCACTTTTATTCTTTCTTTAGACATGTTTTCTGTCCTGTCTCCTCTGTGCTTTTTTTGAAGTCGAAACTGTGACATGTTTTCTGTCCTGTTTGCTGCATGCTTGTTTTCAAGTCAAATATCTGACATGCGTTTTTTGTGAAATCGTTGTTCTGACATATTTTCTGAACGGTTGGCAGAACGTTTGTGTTCCAATTTATCTTCTTCAAGTCCTACTGTTTCAAAGTGTTTATTTAACTGAAGTGCTTCAGTTTCCACTCCATGTCTTGTTGAAACTTCCTCTTTATCTTGCCTTTCTCTTCGTTCCCTTTGTGCCTCAGCACTTCGTCTTCTTTCTTTATCACCACTTATACCACGCTTTCTTTTAGGCATTTTTTTTCAATACACGTCTTATAGCAGCAAAATTAAAAAATCAATGCTTTAGTAAAAACGGATAAAAGAATATAATATAAACTGAAAGCAAGAAATACTGAATATAATATAAACTGAATATAATGTATTATAAAAGGAATATAATATAAACTGAAACAAGAAATATTAATATAAAAGATAATCTGTAGTAAAGTAAGCTGTAGTAAATTAATTAATTACTAATATATAAATCAATAAGTAAATTAAATAATATAAAGATGTGTATTATGAATATAATATAAATTTCAAACGCTTCTTGAAGTCAGGTAACTTTCAAGAACAGAAAAACAATGTTTGAGAGTTTTAACCTTTGTTAAGCTGTAGTAAAGTAAGCTGTAGTAAATTAATTAATTAGTAATATATAAATCAATAAATAAATTAAATAATATAAAGATATGTATTATAAATATAATATAAATTTCAAACGTTTCTTGAAGTAAGGTAACTACCAAGAACAGCAAACAATGTTTGAGAGTTTAACATTTGTTGCCACTTTATGCTTCTCTTTAGAGTCAAAAAAAATTCTAGAA
The DNA here is from genome assembly GCA_907164885.2 of Dolomedes plantarius. Lineage (NCBI taxonomy): Eukaryota > Metazoa > Arthropoda > Arachnida > Araneae > Dolomedidae > Dolomedes > Dolomedes plantarius. The sequence continues at coordinate 120,848,552 of OU015493.1, read as the reverse complement.
TTCAGTATAAAAATAACGCTCGCGCATGAAGTATTTATTTTGATAAAGATACATTTCCCTTTCGAAAAAAAATAATAAACTGAACGAATGAACTTCTAAAATGAAAATGGCAACAAATATCGTTTGTTTACAATCGTGAATTTGAGTTTTCGTATGATTAATTTACTAATTATTGACCGATTTTAATTATCTTAGGCTTTTTGAGACCGCCTGAGGTTGAGTAAGGAGAATTTTGAATTTGATTTTAGTTTGTTTTAAATTATTTTTACACCTTTCCTCTGTTAGTGCTTATAGCGAGATACATAGGGGTGATTCCCGGGCGATGTAACAGCTTCCATCCATTTATTGTTGCCACCCTTATGCGAAGGGCTTTTCATCACTGTTGAATTAAAAGTTCACTGTCAGCTTTAAAATTCAATTAAAAATCGAAATTTTAAGATAGAGACTTGAAATGAGGTTTATATGAGTAAGAGAGCTTTCAGCTTCCAGATGATGTAAATATTTTCTTTGTAAGATAAAAACTTGAGGAGCATCGATATTACATCCACATATGGCACGATATTTCTTGAAAAACTGTGTTTCATTTTTTGATGAAAATATTAGTCTGTTTTAAAATATTTTTAAACAAATTAGGTCTAGTTTGATAGAGAAATGTCTGCAGTCTCAGATTGTAAAAAGATCAAAATTCTACGATCATTTTTTGGCGAGTTATCGTAATCTGAAGATGAAAAAGTCAATATTTTCACACAAAACATAAAATAAAAAAACTTAAGTCCGAGGAAGATGAGACATGTCTTACTTTGGTCCCCCCATTTTTCTGCATCCATTGGTATGGCTCTCGACCCCATACCCCCAGCGGTTTCGGAGGAGATAGCTTAACAAGCTTTTGACAGTGGCGGCGGTAGAGGGAGTTACTTCTTTTTAGAATAGAGATACATTTAAACCTCCTGTAACACGGTAGATAGGTTCCTAGAAAATGCCGTGTTGTGTGAAACCGTGTTATATGAGACCCTGAGCCAGTATTAAAAGGGGGGTTGCGTTCCGAAAACTTATTAGAAACAAACATTTTTTTAAAAATTCCATATAAGCAACTTAATTTTTATTAAAATTATTAATGTATGTATGTATAACACAAAACGAAAAGAAACAAACAATATTATTTTCATTTAATATATACGACCTTAATTTAATAAATTTCTTCCTCATCACTGCTCAGTACAATCAAACGAGAACGTTTTTTCGATTGAACGATATCACCTTAACTTTCAGAACCTTTTTCTTCATTTAGATTTTTTGCACCTTCTATCCTCTTTAAAAAATGTGTAATTTTGGTTTATTTGCTGGTTCTTACAAGGTCATTACATATTCACGGTATGGAGATAGACAATTTTGCAGCTCCCTTTGGATTTTTCGGCTTCTTTCAGCGGAAGGGTCTGCATTCAGGAAAAATGATTCAAAATTTTCAGCTAAGCTTTGGCCTTCTTGTAATTTTATAAAGTTATAAATGAATAAATTACAATTTGTTTATACACTGCTGGCCACTGTAAATGCAACACCCTGAAGGAAACATGCAAATAACATGAAATTTACAACATGCATTAGCGGAGGTGAGATATGCAAATGATCAGAATTTCAGCGCAGACGCACATCACGCGCGCCTGTGGCGCCACTTCAAAGCGCTATTTAAGGCTTGGAGATTTCGACGATTTCAAGTTCGGCAATTGTGTTTTTCTTGTGGTTTTAAAAAAAAAAGCGATCAATTATGCCTAGTCGAAAACAGCGATCATCTTTTGATCAAGTATCCGAGTTCGACAGAGGAAGGATAGTGCCCTACCGAGATTGTGGATTATCTTTCAGGGAAATCGGTAGTCGTGTTGGACGAAACCAAACAACTGTAATGCGGATATGTGATCGTTGGAGGCAGGAGGGTACGACGGACCGGCGTGTTCGATCGCATCCACCTCAGCGCACCACTTCACGTGATGACAGGCAAATTGTGCGCATGGCAGTGACGGATCGCTCAGTCACATCACGAACCATAGCACAGCACATGCAGTCTGTAACGCATTATCCAGTGTCTGCGCATACCATTCGACGCCGTTTACAGCAGAGTGGTCTGTCCGCAAGACGTCCATTGCTTTGTCTACCCTTGACGCAGAACCACAGACGTCTCCGCCGCCAATGGTGCGATGACAGAAGGATGTGGACGGCAGAATGGAATGAAATTGTCTTTACTGACGAGTCACGCTTCTGTCTGCAACACCACGATGGTCGCATTTGAGTCTGGAGACACCGTGAAGAGAGGATGCTGAACAGCTGCGTTATGCACCGCGACACTGGTCCTGCACCGGGTATTATGGTATGGGGCGGTATTGGATATCACTCTCGCACACCTCTAGTACGGATTGCCGGTACTTTAAACAGCCAGCGCTACATCTCCGAGGTGTTGGAGCCAGTTGTCCTTCCTTACCTTCAGGGCTTGCCAACAGCCATATTTCAACAGGATAATGCGCGACCACACGTGGCACGCATTGTCCAACGGTTCTTCGTCAATCGCCAGATTGAATTGCTTCCCTGGCCGCCTCGTCTCCGGATCTTTCGCCGATAGAAAACATGTGGTCCATGGTTGCTCTACGATTGACCCAGATTCCATCCCCAGCTGCCACAGCAGATCAACTTTGGCAACGTGTGGAAGCTGCTTGGTCTGCTGTACCCCAAGAAATCATCCAAAGTCTCTTTGAATCAATGCCGAGGCGTGTGGCAGCGGTGATCTCCAATAATGGCGGCTACTCTGGCTACTGATTTTGGCAGGAGCCACAGTTCACAGAAGTCTATAAATTTAATCATTTGATACTTGGTCAACATGTTATCTACAAATAAATTTTGTTGTGATATCTCTTGTCTTTCTTGGTGTTGCAATTTGGGTGGCCAGCAGTGTACATTTCCATATAAAGCCACTATAGCTCATTATTCCTTCCCGTCATTATTTTAAGGTAATTTAGATTTTAAATATGTTAAACAAAAATAATGTTATCTAGTGCTATAGAAGTACAATGTTTTCGCAATTTTTTTATCATGTTAGAGCGAAACCGTGTTACAGGTTGCAGTGTTATACGAGGGTTCCTGCAATTTATCCTATCGTGTTAGAGCGAAACCGTGTTGTAAGATGCCGTGCTGTAGGAGGGCTGCCTGCATATATATATACAGGGTTATCATGAAAGAATCACCCGATTACAAAATTTAATATTTTCCATAATTACAAACAGAAAATTATAATTATTATGTCATTGTAAATGGAAAATGTTAATTTTTTTCACAGGTGTTCGATATGACTTCCTTTAGTTACCCGTATAATACCATTGCGATATGCCATTTCCTGCCAAACACGTTGTTTAAGTTCGGGAAAACTTGTAGAGAAATGTGGTATAAACACAAGATCTTTGACATGCCCCAAAGGAAGAAGTCGCATGGGGTTAAGTCCGGTGACCTAGGAGGATAGCTGTGTAAAACCAAATCATCGGCTGCACTGCGACCTATCCAATGGTGTGGTAGTTCTCTGTTCAGAAATTTCGTCACTGGGCGTCAGTGCTTGCGTGGTTTGTAATTTGTAAGGCTTAAAATGCAGTTGTTTTCTCAACACAGTCTAAATGGTAGACTGAAGTATCCCAAGTTCACAACTAGCACGAACCATCGATTTCTTCGGACTGCGTAATGCAAGTATATCTCCGTCCCGGCGTTAGCCGTACGGAATTCAACTGATGCCTAGCCGCCACAACACAATCTCCCCAGACGCCGACCCAAAAGATCGGAGACTAGGTCACATAGACCCCTCGAGTCCATTAAATAGCTACTAAATTTCAAATTAAGATAAAATTAACAATTTAATAATAAATAATAATTTAAATTCCAGAATCCTGAGCCAGTTCCTGTGCTCCGCTTGAACCTAGTCACTGCTTTATTTCTTTAAACTTCAACAACAAAATTTTAACTACAATTTAGTTAACAATTCATATGTGAACATTTAACTTCATATAAGTATATACATGCATAAAGGCATCTGCCCTTACATAACAAAATATAAGCATTTATATACTGACATAAAAGCAACTGCTTTTATAAAACATAATTTAAACAATTATAAACACATTTACATACATAAATTAAAATTTTTAAACCACGTATAGCAAACAAATTCACAATTCGCAATATTTATATTACTTACATTACTTTTACACATTCTGTTATTTAATATTTCAACAATTTCAAACAAATTATTCTATTAAATTCAATCAATTTTCAAGTTAATTACTTTTACTAGCCATATAATTCGATATTTAATAGCATACCATATTAATTCATATATTGTTTTAAAACACAAAGATCAGTACAAAAAAAACCCTCGGGAAAAAAAGGGATGTGGACATTCATCAGAACCCCCACTATATCTTTTATTACTCTTTTACTATAATAGTCAACAAAGAGTTTGTGTTTACTCCAGCTTGTGTAATCTGGGGGAAATCTTTCTCTATAAGCCTGTAGATCGATACATTCTTCGGACTGCATAAAAAAATCTCTCGCACTATCTCAACATTCTCTGCTGAACCACCTGGTTGCCCTGGACTTATGCCTTTACACAGGCATTCAGTTTCCTGGAACTGGTTGTACCACCTTCTGATACTCTGAGATTTCGGTGCTTTATTTGTATGGTACTTTCTCCTAAATACACGCTGAACAGTGACAGTGATTACTGACCGACTTCTTGCAAAGGAGAGCACACAAAAAGCCTTCTCCTGCTTAGACACTATTTCCACTTTTTCAAAATTTCAAAAACAGCTTAATAACAAAAGTGTTGCCACCAATTGAGAAAAGAAAATGTTACAAACTAAAAATTTAACATTTTTCCATTACAATGACGTATTAATTATAATTTTTTGTTTGTAAATATGGAAAATATTAAATTTTGCACGTAATCGGAGGATTCTTTCCTCATAACCCTATATATATATATATATATATATATATATATATATATATATATATATATATATATATATATAATATACACATATACGTGTGTGTGTGTGTGTGACGTCGGAAAATCGATGCTAAAATATTTGGCTACATATTCATTATTTTATTACATCATGTAAAAGGATTTGCAAGCCTTTATACTAAATATGATGATCGACAAATAGAGCTAAGAGGGTACACATATATAGTAAAATCTGTTGCACTTGAAGACCATTTTTTAAACATTTATTATTTGCTATTATTTTGCACACTTATATTAACCCCCATCTATATTTATTTACTTAAATGTTTCATGTTCTCTTAGAATCTATAATCTCTTTTCGATGTAATCAAATGAATTAAGAAATGGATTTTCGTTGTTACAGTTAGTTTCAGTAAATAATGGAAATAACCATGACGGGAAACATTTCCGTAAAAAATATTCATGGAACGATAATGGTAATGGAAAATGTCTGAATACAATCTTTTTATTTTTCCATGTTTCATTGTGTCTGGAAAATTATTTTGGCATTTCATGTCATCATAAACAAATCATGTTTATAAATATTTATGAAATAAGTATTATGAAATGGCTTTTTTCTTTAATCAGAAAAAAATTTCTGTGTGACGAGAGGCAACATGATAATATTATCAGCCATTACAGCATTTATGATAATATTCAGTACTTTTTGATCTCCAGATCTGATTCTTTATAAAAGAGTTATGTAGAAGATGAATGCAGATATATATATATATATATAAATAAATAACTGATTAATGATTGTCGATAAATAATGATAATACTTAATGATAAATGATAATGCTAAGGTATAGTTTGTGTGTCCATATTATCTGATAAAATTTACTCGAGTAAGGCTGCCAAAGTCAATAAGAAATGTGTGAATTATTAGATCATCAAAACTGGTATGTTTTATAATTTAGTACATCTAAGATGACATTCGGATGGACTCATATATGGAGGTGTAAATGTCACACCATATTTTAAAAAAAAATTGCTAAAATCCTTACTAAACGAAAACAATGAAAAAATGTCGCAATGAGGCCAATTTTCGAATTCATATTTTTGATAGATTTTACTTTAATGGAAAAATTAGGAGTTAGAAATGCTGCCAAATGAAATTTTTCCCAAAGTTCTGCCTGAATTATAATTTGAGGAAGATCGAGACGCTGATTTAGAGAAACTAAATATTTTATTTTTTTCAACGTGACAGGTACTTTTGTCCTGAGAATGTTTACCCGACTACACCGCGAATTTGTCGGCTGCTGTACTATGGGAGTGCTGCTTCCGATATCTATAATATGAACCATATTGTAGAGTCGCGTAGAACCTGAGACAATCCCTAGCGCAGAGAAATTCAAGAAAACATCTGTGGGTATTAAAAAATAATCAGTGCGGTCCCCGTAGAATTCTAATATTCTTGGTCTGGGGTGTTAAGCCAGCACGTATCGTCTTTCCCGAAATGCTTGGGAAAACCTGTGTGTTAAAAATCATCAACCGCCCTTCTACTCATAAAGCTGTCATTTCGGGGCATTATTCAGAGATTATAAAACTTTTTAATTAAAGCTTACTTTCTACTGCATATCTTCTGCTTCATTTTATCGTTAAGGTCAGTCTGTATTGCTTTTTAATGTTTAATTTTAGATGACATAGTATAATATATTTTTTGTGGTTATACATACTAAGAGATTTTTCTTCGTCAGTGACACACTTTTAAAGTTATATATTTTCTCTTAACATCGGATAATTCGAACTTTTTTATGAGAACGTTTGAGTTCGAATTAATGAGCGTCCACTGTATTAAAGTATAGGTAGAAGGCCCTGACAAACGTAAAAATTAACAGAAATCTGCATACAGGACTCCACGCACCATAAATACAAGATTCTGTAGCAAAAAAATTAAAGTATTAAAATATAGGTTGAAGGCACTGACAAACAAAAAAATTAACAGAACTCTGCAATTAGGGTTCCAAGCACCATAAATGCAAGATTCTGTAGCAATAAATATCTCCATAATTAATATCTCCATAAAAAATATCTCCATAAATGCAAGATTCTGTAGCAAAAAAAAATTAGAGTATTAAAATATAGCTAGAAGGCACTGACAAACGTAAAAATTAATAGAAATATGCAATTAGGACTCCACGCACCATAATTGCAAGATCAGTTGTTTTCAAACAACTAATATAAACATTGTTATATTAGTTGTTTGAAAACTAATATGACAATGCTTATATTAGTTGTTTGTTAGCCAAACATTTTATTTTTCACACATTCATAAGTATAATTCTTATGTTGAAAGAGTCAAAATATAGAGATGAAGCTAAACGTAAGAGCAACGTATGGTAAAACATAAATATTGTATGGAATATGTGAGATTAAGAAATTAAAAGACATGGAGTCTTTTTAAAATCAAATTAACAAAAATTATTGCTTTCATAGCACAAAAAATATTTTTTTGGTAAATTAAGGTATAATTAACGTATAATTTGGTAAAATAAAGTTATATAAATATGGTGAGTAAAGTTTTTCAGTTTGTTTATTCTATTCTCCTCTTTTTTGAGGGGAAGATGAATTTATTTTAAATGTATTCGAATTGAATTTAAGTAAATGAAAAGTGAAACTAATAATATAAAAAATTAGACTATATTTAGTTACATTAAAATGAAATATGTTAATCATTTGACAATATTAAACCAGTTAGGTATATAATGTAAAAAAATATTGTTATTACATATTAAATATTATTTCAAGAAGGGTGGATATTGTTCTGAGTTCAATACATTTACTGCAAAAAGCTATAGTACCAATAACGCATAACCAAATCTATAAGTTGGACACATTTCTAAAGAATTGGAACCATGAGGAGTGTGATGTAGGTAAAACACACTTAATAATTAAGATTATAGGATATAATTAATAAATAACGCACGTTGTAATGTCTGTCTTTAAATATATTTGCATTGTTAAAACTCTGTAAGCCTCTACTCAACTTGTTCCAACTAGCGGCGATCCAATTTTTAATTGCTTGATTATTACTGAAGATTATTAGAAAAAGTGCGCAATTTTTCTGATAATGGGAGGTAGCATGAGAGTATATTAAAATATTGGATCACGGCAAGCACTAATATTTGATTCCTTAACTTTAAATAACTAGATATGACTGTGACATTTATTTTGAATTTTATTCCTCTACTTGTTAAAGTGGCTGGTATATTGTTTTTTTTTTGGTGGCTGGTAAATATTCAACATATTTAATTATTAATTTAGGAGTGTTTTACTTTTATTTTTTAATTAATAGTGAATTTTCTATAATGTATCCATACCCTCGTTTAAACTGGGCTGGTAGGGCAAAGTAATCGATCCACGAACTCTTCGCCATTTTTGCAGTGTTTCGCAGCACATTCCCAGAACTACACCGGATAAAGGGATTAACAAAAGTATCCATTTCAAGAAAAACCCCTTTTTTGCAGCTGGCCAAGAGATAAGCGAAACAACCGTCTTGATGAGGGGTAGGCGCATGGATACGCCGGACATAGACAAGCGCCGAGTTTGGTCCCGGAGTTTTAAAAAGAAAATCCCGATTTGATGCAAGATCAAAGTTTGAAAAAAAATACTATACAGCCTATCATTTTATAATCCGAGTCCCTCAAATTCTGGTGGTCCCGTTTTCCTGTTCAAAATCAAGGAGCGAAGACGCCCTCTTTTCACCCACGCGCAGCCATACAAAGGGGTGAGAAGGTCATCGAATGGAGAATTTCGGAGGGGGGAGTGAGTTTTCGGCTCTCTCTCTCTCGACCGGCGACTTTGAAAAGTGGGGCAGCCCTCAACTCTACTAGCCCAGAGATGCGAGTTCAGAGATGAAGATGATGGTGCCTCAGCGGACCCCTGATGTCTAAGGAAGGATAGAAAGACTCCCGAGCTATGACAAGACCTGCTGGCCCATGCTCTTATTAATTCAGCTAATGAAGACGGTACCGTCCCCCTTTTTTTATTTATTCGCTGCAGCTATAATGATGTTTTTCCTTAATTTTTTTTATTTTATTTAACTTATAAATTAATGAATTAAAAATTTTTTGGTTACCAGCCACTTACGCGAATTTGTTTAAATTAAACTATAAGATGAAAAAAGTGATTATGATGTAAATTAGAGGAGAGTGTATCCTCAGTGTGTAATTTGCCTATCGGCAGTGTAAACTTAATGGTCAACAACGTTTAAATAAATTATGTTAATTTTGGGTATAAATTTTGTCATGTCATTCAGTTGCCGCGTACTTTTTCTTCGTTCCTTTTTAGGTAATTTTTATTTCAGTTTTCTTTTTCAGTGAATTTTTATCAAGTTAATTTAAAATAATTTTCATGATTCAACCCTCTACAGCAGGGGCATCAGCAAGTGAACCAGATATTTTATTTAAAGGGTATTGCTCCCATTAACAACGTAATTAAGTAATATAATTCATTAAATTATTCCTTTTTAAATACTTCTAACAGAGTATGAAAGCTTTATCAATCTTGATGTTTTATTCTAATTTAATTCTTCCCGTTTTAAAAGATATAAAGCGTAACAGGAGTATCTAAGTTAAAAGGATTCGAATGTAAATATTTTAAAATTAATATTTTAAAAAATATATTTCATTTGAAGCATTGAGCTTTTAACATATTTTTTTAACAAAAAGGACTAAAATAATACAATAAATATATTTCTATTTTACAGGGAAAAACATATAAAGATCCGTTGCATCTCTAATAGAAATAGAGCACAAATTATATAAACTGCATACTTTTGCACATAAACACTCATAATATCTGTGATCAAAGCTGTTATCAGGTGCTAAAGCACAAATAATTATTAAATTGAAAAGTGAACACAGTAAAAAAGGATTAATGTAAACAAAAAAAAACAATAGGGATAATATTAGCAAATTTTTTTTTATTTTTTTTTAAATTTCCAATGGCAAGTATTACAGGACAACATAAATCAAAAAGGCAAAATTACAAGAACAAGATAGAAAAATGACATCCGTTAATCCATCATCTTATGTCTGGCAATCCAATAGCGCCCCCATAAAGAAACGGAAGGCAGAGCAAGGCAAGAAGAAAGGTGAAGCATGTCCATTTCTTCCTGGTTGTTACACAGGAGACAAAGAGGGTCGGGAGGCAAGTTAATTCTGTGGAGGTGCTTGCGAAGCCAATCGGGGCCAGAAAAAGCGGTAGCATTGCCACAGATTTACCTCTAGGTCACTCAGGGATATCATGGACATGGACATACCAGGGCTTGTGATCGCTTCTAGCAGCAACAACCTGTGAGAAGGAACACCTGAGGGTCTTTTTGACAATTGTCTGGATGGAATGGTAGGCCAAGTCCTGGTTGTTTAACTGTAAAACAGAAGCCCCCTTTTTCGCTAGGAAGTCAGCAACCTCGTTCCCCTCAATTCCGCAGTGGGCCGGGATCCACTGTAAGACAACAGTTTTATTATGGATGCCGGTTTTGTAGTTCATTTTGCCGTACTGGCCGTTTCCCAGAGTGCACCACGAGGAGGTAGATCTACGTTGCACTCCATATTAGCAAAATAACTTTTAATAAAACAAACATTTAATACAAACAATAAAATTACAAATAAATACGCTGTAAAATTATTTTTTTTTTCAAAAACTGTTATTACAGGTTATTACCTTAGCATGTCTGGATAAACAATGTTAAGTGTCCTACCATTTGGAGCATAAATGCTAAGATTTTGCCTTAATTCCTACTCGTGAACAACCGACATACAGTTAGTTGACCATGGGAAAATTGGGGTATTGTAAGTCGAGACCTACAACTTTTAAAGACTGACCCTGAGCTTTATTTATTGTCATGGCGAAACTCAATTGAACAGGAAAATTGAAGGCGTCGAAATTGAAAAGGTAAATCTGATGGGATTATCGGAATCCTTGGAACAAATACATCTTTTCCTGCGTCTTGTCTACTCATTATAGTCTCTTCTATAACGTTCTTCACCAATCTCTTTACACATAATCTTGTCCCATTACACAGTGAATGTGGATACCAATTCCCGAGAAGTATAATACGTGAAAGATTTCTCTTTCACGTAACCAACTATGATCTTTAAAATGCCGAGAGAGGTTGGGAAATACTTCTTGTAACAAATCTTCATGATTTTCAATTAATTTTCCAATATCTTCAACTGCTATAAGTCCATCATCGCCATGAGACATCAAGTTTCTATTTTCCACTATAAAGGCTGTTTGATGTTTTAAGATGTGGCAATTAAAGCGCTATAAATAAAAGAATAAAATGTTACTACACAGCAAATACAAAATAAACAAAAAGTGAACACAGTAAAAAAGGATACTTAAAAACACACAAATGGAATAACAGTAATCAAAGCTAAAATCAAAGTGGTAAACTGCCTACATTAAAAATGTCATTTTTTTGCAAGAATCGTGTAATTCAATCTTTTCTCTTTTCAAAACTATTTTGATTTTCATTCTACATCAATTAGAAGCAGCGTGATCGCTATTTAAAAAAACATCTTCTGCTACAAAATTGAAGTGACAAACAAATTTAAATGCGTGTTTCCCAGAATTATGTTTTTTAGCACAAATCTCTACGGTTATCATTGTATCTCACATAATAATGTATTCATTTTGATAAAATTTTCAGGAAATGTTTTAGATGTTATTGTTAATGAAATGAGGTACAATAATTGGTGTATAATAAATAGTTTTTATATTTGGGGCTATTTTTATAAGGAAAGGAATGGTGAATCGGGGAAAATTTTCATATTGTAACATAAAAGTGCGTGTATTATTTTTGCATTTTAAAATTTTCTCTTAGATTGCAGGTCATTTTGAAGATAACTGTCTTATGTATCATGTGTGAGAAGGAAATTAAAATAGTAACATTAGGATTTTGTGCAGAGTGATAGGCGTTTTAGCTAAATTTCAGATTAATATTCTACGTTCGGAGTCAATTTTTTTAAATAATTTTTTAAAGGTTTTTTGGTCTTTTATAGTAAAATAGCATTTAAAAATTAAAAAAAAGAAACAAAAATTAACTGCAAAAGCATACTTTTTATATAAATTGGTCAATTTGAAGTACTTTTTATTGAAATTTAGCTAAAACGCCTATCACTCTGCACAAAATCCTAATGCTACTATTTTAATTTCCTTCTCACACATGATACATAAGACAGTTATCTTCAAAATGACCTACAATCTAAGAGAAAATTTTAAAATGCAAAAATAATACGAGCAATTTTATTTTCCAATATGAAAATTTTCCCCGATTCGTCATTCCTTTCCTTATAAAAACAGTCCGAAATAAAAAACTATTTATTATACATCAATTATTGTGCTTCATTCCATTTTAATTTAGTTTCTTTTTGCATATTCTTTCTTTTTATTTCTCTTTCTTGATTTCTCTTTCTTTTCTTGAAACTCAAGTTTCATTCAATATTTTCTCTTTTTGAAAAGAGAAAAGATTTAATCACTTAGCTGTTTTGATTTTTATTCTACAATAATTAGAGTTATAGCTATTTAAAAAACATCTTCTGCTACAAAATTGAAGTAACAAACAACTTTAAATGCGTGTTTCTCAGAATTATGTTTTTTAGCACAGATCTCTGCGGTTATCATTATATCTTACATAATAATGTATATAATTTGATAAAATTTTCAGGAAATGTTTTAGATACTATTGTTAATGAATCTTAGCATAAATGTTAAGATTTTGCTTATTTCACTGCCCTTCAAAATTATCCAATAATAGCACAATTTCCTTTTGTTTTATGTGACTATCACAGAAATATTCCAAAGAGTTTCAAACAGAAGCATAAAAAGAATGAGTAGGAAAAAAAAGTAAGTAAATTAAACAAAAAATGACAGAATACAGAAAAAGTTAACACAATTTCCTTTTGTTATATGTGACTATCACAAAAATACTCCAAAGAGTCAAAGGTAATCCGTATACTGGGAATTAACCCAGTACAAAAGGATTAATGAAAACAAGAAAACAACAGGAGTAATACACTGAAGTGCCACTGAATTAGGGATAGCAAAGCCTATGCAAATTATGTAGCTCTGCGCATCATGTATGCGCAAGTGATGGCGCTGTGGTAACTGCATATATAGCGCGTACTGTGGTTGTTCTGAATTAGTTGTTGGAATTGCCAGTATGGGTAAACTGCCTGATTTAGACGCCTTCGATCGCGGACAAATCGTAGGTGCGTGACGCATGGGCCATTCAATTTCCGAAATCGTCAGACAGCTAGGATTTTCAAGGTCGACAGTGTCAAGAGTATACCAAGAATACATGGATGGTGGAAAAAAAAAACTAGCGATCGGGCAAACTGCAAAGGACAATTAGCCTTGACAGTGCGTGGTGAGAGACGGCTCAGGCGTATTGTACGTAGCCAGCAAAGCCAAACATTAGCTCAAATTACCACCCAGTTTAATGACGGTGCCAGTCGTACAGTCAGTAAACGGACTGTGCAACGCTCGCTTCACCGTATGGGTTTCGGGAGCCTTCGACCTACGAGAGTACCATTGCTCTATACTCGCCATCGGGCTGCACGTCTTGCCTGGGCAAGAGAGCACAGAGACTGGAGTGTAGAGGACTGGAAACGAGTAGCATGGAGTGATGAGTCTCGATTCCGACTACTTAACGCCGACGGGAGGCTGAGAATATGGCGTCAGGCTCATGAAGCCATGGATCCTGCATGCCTGGCTGGAACTGTACAAGGACATAGTGGCTCAATCATGGTCTGGGGTGTTTTTTCGTGGCACAGTTTGGGATCTTTGGTGCATGTACCAACCTCCCTCAATGCAATTCGGTACGTAGAGTTGCTGGGTGATCACCTCCATCCGTTTATGCTGTTCTGTTATCCGCACGGTAATGGAGTTTTCCAGCAAGACAACTGTACCTCTCACAAGTCCCGGTTGGCTACTGGCTGGTTGGATGAGCATTCCTCTGACTTCTCTGTCATGAATTGGCCACCTAGAAGCCCAGACTTAAATCCTATTGAGCATCTTTGGGATGTTTTGGAAAAAGGCGTGAAAGGCCATCACACAGCACCAAAGAACCTTACTGAATTATGGACAGCTTTAGCCAATATTTGGCAAGCCATTCCCGTGGAACGTTTCCAGAAACTTGTTGAATCTATGCCTCGTCGTGTGGCAGCCGTTATCAAGGCTAGAGGAGGCCCAACTCGTTACTAGGTAGGTATCCCTAATTCAGTGGCACTTCAGTGTATTAGAAAATTAACTTTAAATAACACCAAATAACTACAAAATAACAATATTCCATGCGTTCACTTACCTTGTAACATCTAAAATTAACATCCAATATGTGCGCCATGAAGCTACGAACATGATGTACGCATGAGCAGTTCTGATGAATGATTGATTCCAACGCCTGGAGATGAAATATTATTAAAAAACTGCATTTATTTATAATTATTTTAAAGCTTCCAAACTTATCTTAGAATTATCCTAAGGCTTCAAAACATAAGTATACGAAGTTTCAACCAGATTCGTCAAGAAATGTAGATTTGTCTACGATACACACATACATACATAGAGACACTTTTCTTTATTTATATAGTTATATATATATATATATATATATATATATATATATATATATATATATATATATATATTGGCATTAATTGCATACATTGACCGTTGTATTTAATTTGAATGTACTCCGTAGCAAAGTGCGGGTTTTCAGCTAGTAGGTATATATAATTGTGTATCAAGCTTTCGATAAGCGTTTTACTGTCTAACTTTGTGCCAAATAATTTTTCCTCTTGGATTTCAAGGCGAAAACACAGATGTCACAAAGTAGCCCCACTCGGCGCGGCAACTTTGTGACACATTTTAATTTTAACTGAGAAATTAAAGTTAAAATGTGTCACAAAGTTGTCCCTCCGAGAGGGGGCTACTTTGTAACATCTGTGTTTGCGCTAACCCGGATCTTTAATTACCATTGAGAAATTAAAGATCCGGGTTAGCGCAATACATTACTGCGTAAGGAAAGGATGTACCAATGTTTTGCAATTGTTCGTTTTGGACTGCTTTTAAAACTGATCAGTTGGCACAGGAAGAAAATTAAAATCCGTCACAAAGTAACCCTATCTTACGGTATTTCATTTTATAAGTAGGTATATGGAAATAAAAAAATAAGTGGTATAAATGGGTTTATTACTTATAAATACTTAATTTAAAGTTTAATCAGATTATTTGTTGAACTGAATTAGCGTGTTTTACACATTTTTACTTAATGCAGTAAATAATAAAATATGTAAAAGAAATTTCAAAGTGAAGTCGGACGCACGTGCAACCGCGGGCACAAGTTTGAGAACCACTGCTCTACACAGATACAACTTAATATATAATTTATTATATGCCGGGCAATTTTTGTAGCTTTCAGATCGCGAACTTCCCCAAAGTGGGCATTTTGATCTTAGATAAGGCATGATCCTCCATGGTTCCTGCGCTGTTCATTGGTTTACATATGGTGCTTCCATAATAACAACAATAAAACAACAAATTCCCAGTGTAACAACAGGGTACACTGGGAAACCCAGGTAAACAACAAATTCCCAGTGTGGATGGGCGAATGTCCTCAGGACAAGTGTCTGCTGCGTTCGAAGAAAAAATAATGCTTACTTTTTCTATAATTTGATTTAGGAGAAGATTTTTCTATTCTTACTAAATTATTCACACACACACACACACACACACACACACACACACACACACACACACATATATATATATATATATATATATATATATATATATATATATATATATATATATATATATATATATATATATTATATATATATATATATATTATATATATATATATATATAATATATATATATATATATATATATATATATATATATATATATATATATATATATATATATATATATATATATATATATATATAGTGTGGTATATAATAATAACCTAAAAGATAACTATAAACCATAATGAACAGTGAGTGATATTACCACTATTTCAACGGATGTTAGAGGTCGAGATATTCTTATTTAACAAAGTGGTAAATGCGAAAAAATAAAAATATTTAAAACAATTAAAAAAATCACAGAACTGAATATTACCTTTTTTTTAATTTTATAGGGTGTCTGAAAAAAACTTGACACATTTTAAAAATTTATAGAAAAAAAGAATACAAGGTAAGAACTGGAAATTTACAGATGTGTTACCACATATATTACAGTTTTTTTCTGTGTCAAAAAGGTTCGACAGAGGGCACTAGTTGTTCCGTGAAAGCGAAAGTTGTAAAATGGCTGCTCCATCAGAGAAAGGAATATGTGTTGACTGGGATTTCGAAACCGAGTTTGTTACGCAAGTAAACCGCCACAACGTCAGAATTAGGAGATCTGAAAACCCACATCATGTCATTGAATATATTCAGAGACAGTCCTAAAGTGAATGTGTGGTGCCGATTAATGGCAGATCAGGTGATTGAACCATACTTCTTCTACGAACAAACGGCAACAAGAGAACTTTACTTAGACATGATTCAGATTTTTGCTGCCCCACAAATTTCTTATTTACATCCCAAATTCATCTGGTAACAAGACGGTGCACCGCTTCATTGAAGTATGATTGTACGCGACTTTTTAAATGAGGAATTTCCAAACAGGTGGATTGGACGAGATGGTCCCATCCAATGGCCGCCTCGATCTCCAGACATTATACCTCTTGACTTTTTTCTTTGGGGATTTGTCAAAGACAAAGTTTATTCAACAAAAGTGGACAGTCTTAAAGAACTCAAAAAACGCATAATTGCTGCAATTTCATGTGTTACAGAATCAGTTTTGGAACGCACATGGGCTGAAATGGATTGCCGACTGGATATTTTCCGCGCCACAAAAGAAGAACTATTGAAATTTATTGACTATACCGAAAAAAAAATTAATATATGTATATAACGTAACACGTATGTGAATCTCTAGTCCTACCATGAGTACTTTTTCTGATATAAATTTTTAAAATGCGTCAAAGTTTTTTGAGACACCCTGTACATATACCTACAATCCTTCCTTATTCGATAACACATATCCAAAAGTTATTTAAATTATACCAAACTATGTTCATCAACTGTGAAATATTTCAACTTTTAGTTAAAACGCTATTTCAATCTTGATGTCATATAAAACGCCCAATTTTACAATCTGTAGATTTCCCTAGAAATATATTTCTTTAAACTTGTTTCAATTTTGGTTTCAGATCGAGGTAACATAACGCTAATCTCGCTGAACACAATTTTAGGAACGTCCCTAAAGAGAGCTCATCAAGTAATGGTTATTTTCCTTTCTCTTGCAATAACAATGAAAGACAATTTACCCGACGATTTAACGTGTTTGTACTGCACATTATCCAAAACCTAAAGAGTGATTTTTTTATTTTTTTTTTAGATTAGAATATTTGTCCCTGATATAATTCAGCATCTTTTATAGCATCGTAATGTGGATCAAATAAAGAAAGTTTGCATGTTTGCTTTTTACTTGAACATATATGTTTTATACCCTAAAGCACACAATGCTTCTTTCATTCAGGATTTTTCTATAGAATTTCCAATATTTTCTCCCGAACTCTGATCACGATATGTTTGCATTAGATCCCTTTAAAAGAGCAAAAGGTAAATATTTTCTGATTGTTGCATGCATTTCCATGATATCTGTTGCATGCATTACCGTATTTCTGAGCTTAAACAGCACGCAGATGCAACTGATGCAACCTCGGAAGATACATATCGGATAAACAGAATACAAAAATTCTACGTTTCATTTCCGCTGAAACTCTGCGTTGCATCAACTTGCGTTATTGCTTTGCCTTCATAAGAATTTGCGAGAAATCTTTTAATTAATAAGAAATGGAAAATTGAGGAACATATTTTTTCCCTTGTAAATCTTTGTTCTACTTGACACGGCCCCTAAATCCTAAATTATTAGAGCTAACAGACGGACTCTCGACTGCGTATTCAGGATTATTCCGTAGCGACCGATCCGCAGGTTGACACACGAAGGTTGACTAAGAGGTCTGAACGGTTATACGCATATTTGTGAGTTATGAATCCCTCGTAAACACGTATTGTGATAGCTCGAGAAAACGCCATCCAGATTAAGGAGCTGTTATTTTATTATGATGAAATAGATGATTATATCGGTAATTTTATAGAACTAAACAGTGAAATAACAAATAAAGATGTGCAAAAGTTAAACAGCGAAAGTTGTGAATTTTATGGAAATACTTTTTTTAGCACTGTTCTATTTGAACAATGAGACCAGAAATGCGTTTAGAGCGAGAAACTTTGCTACGCCGCATAAGCACAATAATTTTGAGGATGGTAGGGAATTACGTTCCTCTGATTGAAAAGCGAGCGCCATCAGTCCCATTTACAATTTTTTCAATATGTGTATTGTTATATCAGTTGATGATGGCCGTTTTGCACATCTGGGGAGCGTACTACTTCTATTGTTGTCACTACTTAGCAGATTCAGCAATGTTGTTGAGAATCCTCTATCCCGTTTTAATGGAGATAAATGCGATCATTTATCAAGTATTGTTCCTTTTAAGGTATAAAAAATTAAAAGCTTTCCTGAAAGATTTAGACCACGCCACCGAATATAAATTACTTCGTAGATACCGATGCCATGCCATCAGAACAATTCTTCTCTTAATAATTTTCAATTTTTTCTGTTTATATTTATCGAGACTCAGCTCATGCAGCATAGTTAAAAACTATACCCTGGCTTATCGTCTCAAGCCAAAAATGTGCTACCATATATATTTCATTACGAAAACTCCAGCCTTGGATACAACCATTTTTGCCTGGCCGCACACGAAGATAATCCTGCAAGTATTCTCCATGACCTTTACCGTATTTACCATAATCTTCACTGAGTTTTGGATGGCCAACGTTATTCGTTCGATGTCCATAACTTTCGAAAGATCCCAGGAAGCTCTCATTACCGTGTTGAAAGAAGTCGTGAATATCAATGGTAAGCGGAAGATTCAAGCTGTTGCTGAACAAGGTCAATACAATCTCTCTGCTGAGAACAAAAAGAATGGAAATTTCCACGCTTGGAGATCGCGCCATTTCCATCTGCGCTTGACGGCCCAACGTTTGGATTCTACTCTATCCCCTTTTGCGTTAGTACACACGATATGCACACCGACCCTCCTTTGTCTTGCTGGTTTCCAACTGCTCCAAAAGAATCAAGAGCCTTTCATGCGGCATTATGACAGTAAAGCTATATCTTACTACTTGATAGTGTTCTGTTTGGTTAGATTATGGATGCTGTGTGATGCTGGAGAAGAACTTTCTACTCAGGTAACATTGAAAAAAATTTATTTCCAGATTAAAATTATAGAGTCATTATTATTAATATGTCAGTTTTAGCAAGTGTTCCGTCTTTACCTATAATTACCTATCTTAATGTGTGTGTTTGTGTGTATTATATAGCCATTGTCGTATTTTAGATATTAGTTTTCCGCGAGAAAATAATCCAGATTACTTTTCAGAAAGTAAATATTTTTCTGAATATGCGTAAATAAATTAGTTTACAAGTGTATTCTACTTATATACTTTAGTGAAATCTCCAGTTATATTCAGTAATCTATCTGAAACTTTAGTCAACATATATTTACAAAGTCACTCATCTTCTAACAGGTCTGCTTTTAAAAGTAAATATTCGAGTACTTATGTATTCTTTGTTAACAAATGTTTTCAAAATTCATTTAGACGACATAGCAATCCATTACCATTTTAAACCACTCTTCGTCGTTTTTTCAGGTTACATATCGGCCGTCATAATTCACAAGAGCAATCTCAGAAACAAAGGGAAACTTCCTTTTGGAATGCGATGATTGAAAATTCATATTAAAATGATGCAGTAATAAGAATGTAAGATAATTAATCAACTGGCGTGATGATTAATAAGAATGTTGATAATAGTTATGTTGTTAGAGTTACTAGCTACATTCAGGAAGTTCTTTCATTATTTCATCTTAAGGAACAGACTGGCTGAATTGAAACAATAAAATCTGTGTAAAAATTAACATAGAAATTATAACAAAATGTTCATTATAGCCAGTCATAAAGCCCTATTATAATATGATGTTATTGCATAATTATATACAAATAGATCTCATATAAACTAACCCTATTACGTTTTCTATTATTTGCTTCCCTTTCAGGTTGTTGCTTTGCCATGTAAGTTGGTGAAGGCGCAAGTTATTGGACTTCCGAATGCTATACGATTTCAGGTAAAGGAACCGAAAATAAATATTTCTTTGCAGTGTACCTCTGTTGTAACATTTTCGCCAATGAACATACGAGAAATATTTAATATTTACAACCTTTATACACAGAATTTTTATACAAAGTATATACAATTTTTACATGTACTTCTAAGACCACTTTTCTGTCTTATCCCGAGAGATTAAGTTGGATTATCTCTAACTATCACCAGGGCAGCTTGCTCTGCCCAAAACCGGAGTCGCCCTCCAAAAATGAAACACCAAACTGAGTAGTGCTCGCACAACCTCTCTCGTCGAGTGTCAGTTCCTATCTCCTCTCACTCCACACTGGAATTCCGTTGGGTCTAGGGGTTACCCACTCTTAACAGCTACAAGCGTATGGATGTTTTTAGACGTTCGGAATCGGCTTTAAGCAGTAGGTCTCAGTCTAATTAGCCATCGCATAACAAAATTGACCGTAGTGCTCCAAACCAAACCTAAGTCTACGGCCACACGAGCGATTTTTCCCTGAGAAACACAGCTGGAAAACAAGCCCCAAAATATAGATAAGCTTCTGTAACATAGGGGTGGCCAAACACAGCTGTTTTTCCCTTTAGCGGGGGAGTTGTCTGTCGCATTCTCAAGGTCGGCCGCTGGAGGATAGAACCAGACCTATTTTTTCTAGCTGGATTTCAAGCTAAATCGGTGGCCACACGTGCGTGAAAACACTCGCTGGTAGTATTCAAGACGTTTACGTAAAGATAGGGTATAATGTACAGAGCCTGATTATAATAATTTTAATCCGATTTTTTTTATTATTCCCATTTCTCTTGCTGCTATATTCGTGTGTTCTAGTAATTTTTTATACTTAAATTTTTTATATTTAAAATATCATGGATTATTACTTGGATAGCGAACTTTTGATCTTAGAAATAGAAAAATATCCATGTCTTTATGATGCACGGACAAAGGATTTCAAAAACCGGGAACTAAAAAGAGAAACATGGATGACCGTAACAAAGAATGTTATTGGGGAAAAATGGGACCAGATGGACGAAAATGGAAGAAATAAAATTGGTAATTAGTAAAACAAATTAAATTTTATTTTTTAAGTTACAAGTTATAACCTAAGTTGTAAGTAGGTGATAGTTATAACTAGATCGTGGATTATATACAATTGCATACAATATTTTCTGATTTGCATGTGTCTTTCTATTAAGTATATTATAAATAAAAATTGCATTCGCTTCAGAAAAAATATATTATATAAAAGTTATATCCCCGCTTTACACATCTGAACAACAACAGAAAAGGTGACTGCCTACGTTCGGAGCCAATTTTTTTAAAAAATTGTTTTTTTAAGGATTTTTTGGTCTCATATGGTAAAACAGCATTTAAAAATAAAAAATAAAAAAGAACTTTCCTGTAAACACCATACTTTTTTATAAATTGGTCAATTTGAAGTAATTTTTAATGAAATTTAGCTAAAACGCTTATCACTCTGAACAAAATTCTAATGCTACTATTTTAATTTCCTTCTCACACATGATATATATAACAGTTATCTTTAAAATGACCTACAATCTAAGAGAAATTATAAAATGCAAAAATAATACAGACAATTTTATGTTCCAATATGAAAGTTTTCCCCAATTCGTCATTCCTTTCCTTATAAAAACAGCCCCAAACAAAAAACTATTTATTATACATCAATTATTGTACGTCATTTCATTAACAATAGCATCTAAAACATTTCCTGAAAATTTTATCAAATTATATGCATTATTATCTGAAATATCATGATAACGGTAGAGATTTGTGCTAAAAAACATAATTCTGAGAAAAACGCCTTTAAAGTTGTTTGTCACTTCAGTTTTGTATTAGACGATGTTTTTTAAAATAGTTATAACTCTGCTTCTAATTGATGTAGAATGAAAATCTAAACGGTTTTGAAAAGAGAAAAGATTGAATTACAAGATTCTTGCAAAAAATAAAATTGACCAAAATGGTAAAAAAATGGACGCATTTAAAGCTGTTTGTCACTTACATTTTGTATTAGACGATGTTTTTTTAGAATAGCTATAACTCTGCTTCTAATTGACGTAGAATGAAAATCAAAACTGTTTTGAAAAGAGAAAAGACTGAATTACAAGATTCTTGCAAAAAATTAAATTGATCAAAGTAGTCAAAAAATGGCATTTTCAACGTAGGCAGTCACTTTAAGTATATTATAAATAAAAATTGCATTCGCTTCAGAAAAAATATATTATGTAAAAGTTATATCCCCGCTTTACACATCTGAACAACAACAGAAACCTTATTTTAAATATGTTCTTTTGTTCAGGTAAGTAATATTTAGATCAATATTTAGATAAATAAGTAATATTTAGACCTATTTCTATTTGAAGTGCATATTTATATTTTTAAGTGTATATTTGCATGGATATTTTGCCATTTTTAAGTGCATATAATCCGCTGTCTTGTTATAACAAGAGGGCATTATACAAAACTTGCTAGTATACAATTTTAAAGAATTTGATACAAAATTATTGCTGCTATTAGTTAGTAGCTTGTACTGTGTACTCGTAACAAAAAAGTTCCTATTCTGCAATGTTGCAAGAACGATTTTGCCAGGGCACTGAACCTGCAGGAGAACAGAAGTAACTTTTGAAACTGTCTCTGGTCTCAACTCCAATGTTGTTTCCTCTTGTTCCAATTGCAGGAATACTTTCTAGTGGGCATGACAGGGTGTCTTCAAAATTGTAACCATCGCGGTGTCTTACGAAATTGTGAAGCACACAGCATGCTTGTATAATGATGTCGGCCATATCAATACTAACATCGATTGCAACGATCGATATCAATACTAACATCGCATTACAGTATCACTTTTTCTAATTGCAACTTCAACCTTAGATAATAGAGTTTCAAATGAAGATATCGACATTCTATAATACTCAAAAAACTTGTCTGGGTATCCTTTCAGCTTACTGTGTAGAAGTGTAAATTTTCCCTTTACTGATCTCTCACGAGGATGTACCCAGTACTTTCTTTGACGTCGACGACGTTGTCGGCGAACAATTAATAAAGCACATAACGCGTTAACAGCATTTTCATTTATTGAAACTGGATTCATGTTGTACTGCAAAGCACAAACGACTGACCTCGCATGAAGAAACCGCACGTGTGGCCGGCGTAGATTTTCAAGATGCGGGTAAAGTCCCAGCGGGGGAAAAAAATGTCACATGCACGTGTGGCCGGCTGGTGTAGATTTTCCAGCGCGGGGAAAAGCCGTACCGGGAAAAATCGCTCGTGTGGCCGTAGCCTAAGAGTGGAACTCGAACCCAGCTCGGTGCCAGCGTCTTAGCCTTTCGGACATCGTCCGGCATCTAGGGTTAGGACTCAAATGTGTCCAAGGGGGGGGGGGGGGCCGCAAGCTACACCCTTTTAAGGAATGGTCCCCTTTCTAAGAAGCTGGGATCTGTGACGTTACATTGTCTGTTCTATTGTTTCTAAATATTTTCCTAAATTGCGGCATATCATGTTATGTACGCAGATCATTATCTTGCATTGATACTCAGCCAAAAACTAATTTCTGTAGGCAAACGTAAACATATTATTGCATTCATTTATGACTAAATACTAAAGTTATAAAGAGAGCAGAAGCAAAAATTGTAATTTTTTTACATAACGCGAATCGAGAGTAAACAAGAAAGGATAAGTTTTTTTTATATGATTCATAAATGTAATAAATATTTGGGATGCTTTTAAACTTTTGACAGTTTTCATCAAGGGAAAATCACGAAGTATATTTAAAATAATAAAAGAAGAGAACAAAACTCCGGAACATGAGAAAGTATAAGCGCAAGTTTTTCGATTGGATTTTGGTTTGTTTGTTCTCCTAAAGTATTAACATTGCGAAATAAGGGTTATATGCTTACTTCCCACGGTTATGGCCATTCTGTGACTGGATAGTTCTTCAAGAGTGCATACAATAAGATTTTCACATTATCTATTGGTCACAGCGTTAAAAAAAGTAAAAAAATAAAAGTTAAAATGAATTGGTCAACAACACTAAGTTTCAAGTAAAATAACAGAATGTTCTTTTTATTCTTAACGAAATACGAGGGTCATTTCAAAAGTAATGTTCAAGACGGCACCATTTTGCATTGGATGATACAATTAAAAAAATGACCATTTGCAGTTGAGGAGTATACTTAGAGGAATAGTCATGTGTGTTTAAAAGTTTCTAACGTGTTTTGTTTTGAAGTGACAAAGCTTTGAAATGGAGTCTGCAGGTGCCTCTGGTACTGTGAGTGTAGAAGACCAAAGATCATACATCAAGCTTGAAAATTTGTGATCGGTGGGTTCCTCACTGTTTGCTAGCTGAACAAAAACAGAAACGCCTGGACATTGCAATGTTGTTGAAACCTTTGGGCAGTCAACGTTTTTCCACCTTAGAACAGATTACTTCAGCCGTTACCCGAATCATTAGAAGACTTAACAAAAGTAGCATGCTGTAAAGAATAAAAAATCTTCCTAGATGTTTGAATTCTGTTATTAACTAGCAGGGGGGATATATAGAAAGACTGTAGAGATAAAATGTCAGAAATCAAATAAGTATAAAAGAACTAGTTTAGTGTACATTACTTTTGAAATGTCCCTCGTATTATTCACAGTCAATTCTCTAATAAATACTGTATGGTTATAAGTTTTAAAGGTATCCTTATTTATTATTAAATGCCCACTGTGTCTCCTATACTTGCTGAGCATTCTCGATTACAGATATTTTATGACGTTTTATCAAAGCAGTCAAAGGGGCGTCACAAATCAAAACATTTTAATTTTACTTTTAAACAACACCAAATTCAAAATATCCTTAAATGTTTTGGCATCTTATATCGATGAAAAATCTGTTGACAGTTAAACTAGTATTGCGAGTGGACTTTCATGCTATAAAAAATTTCAATGATCGACTAAGAGCACCATAAGTATTTATTAGGTCTATTACAGACTTAATGTTATTTTTATATTTGAAAATAAATTTAATTAAATTTAATTACTAAAGGGTAAGTTTATATATATTTTTTCTAATTCAAAACTTTATTCTTTTATTTTAAAGCATGAGATTTTAATGTTATGTTGCCAATTTTCAAATAAAATATTCGGATTTATTTTGTTGTTTTATTTAGATATTTCTTTTGTTAGTGATCAGTAACTTTTCAGTTTCTTTTTTAAACTCTAAATCTTACTTTCCTTTCCTTTGAGTACGGTTTGTTATCGATATGTTCTTGTTTTGAAATCTGTCAAAATAAATTCCAATATATATTTAATCAACACAAAAAAAACAAAGAAAAATTTTAAAATGTGACATAGGGGATAAATGAACTGAAAATATAAAGCTAAATTCAAAATATAAGATTGGGGAGGAGATCAATCAAAATTTCCTCTGTCGGCAGGTCGATTGTAGTCGATCTATTGGCTACCACTGCGATATAACAGAAAAAAACTGAATTAATCGAAGCCTGAAACAATCCAGAAATATAATTAACCTTCTTTTATTCACAATTATCTTGAATTATTATTGATACGTTCTGAATACTGATCAGTTTTGCCTGATTATATATATATATATATATATACATACATACATACACCATGCATAAGAAAATAATATTGCCTAAATGCATAAATAAGTTGTTCCCTCACATGGATAATTTAAATGATTGTTGCAGGATAAGGCTATTAAGTTGGTTAATTACTCTAATACAAGGGGATTTTTTAATTCCACGCATTATCAGAGACGATGGACTATGAATAGTTACGAAGTGTATATTTTACTAAGAGTATAAGATAAATGTGAGTAAATGTGATAAATGAGATATAGAGTATAAGATTCTATTTATTAATATATACTTTTTTAAATTTTTTTGATGAATTATCTCATCAACTTGAAAGAAAATGAAGTTAATTGGAAGTTAACTTGCATTTAACTTTTCATTCCCGTTCCGGCCAATAGATGGCTGCACCAGTCTACAAAACAAATTAACTGAAATGAAGTGAAAATTAATTTAATTCTGCTTAAAGACGGCTAAAAGTATTAAAAAAATGCATTGTCATCGTGTTCTGAGCTATTCTAAAAGTTTCAAATGTCTAGCTAGTCGGGAAGTTAGTTAAAAATCGATTGCAAGATTTGTACTTGACAAACACACGCACAAACAAACACACAAACAAGAAAGCAAGTTAATAAAAACATGGTAAAAATACGAGAAAAACTTCTAATAACATGAAATTTTCAATTGATGTATATATTCTATTAAGGTAGGAATATGTTACCCTAAAAATTAATTAAGGAAAACGACTTGCGTGTGAAATGAAACTGAGAGTAAGTAAATCAATTTTATTCTGTTGATAAATACACTCATGGACAAAAAAATTAGCGCACCAAGAAGGAGTCGTCAAAATGAAACGAAATTTTACATACGTAATGACTACTTTGATATAAGTAAATGATACGAAAATCAAAGAAAAAGGATAATTTATTTCAGAGAAAAAGGCAAAAGAACGGAGGAGTTAATACTCCGTTGGACCCCCTCTAGCGCGAATGTACAATGCAATACGATCGGGCATTTAGTCATACAAGTTCTGTATGATGTCTTGAGACATTTCGTTCCATATTTGCTGTAACCTTGCTTATAGTTCGTTCAAACTCGTGGGATGCCCAACTCGTCGTCCCAAATGATCCCAGATATGCTCGATTGGAGACAAATCTGGGGATCGGGCAGGCCAAGGAAGGGTAGTAACAGTGCGGAGACAGTCTTGTGACACCCTTGCCGTATGAGGCCGAGCATTGTCTTGCTGAAAAATGGCTCCTGGGAGTCGTTGCATGAGTGGCAACACATGTGGTTGCAGGATTTCATGAACATACCACTGGGCTGTCATGGTGCCACGGAACAATACTAGGGGTGACCATGTATTGTAGGCAATGGCACCCCATACCATCACACCAACTGTGGAAGCGATGTGTCGCTGTACAGCAAAGGCAGGATTGAAGCGTTCACCACGGGCTCTCCACACACGAACACGATTGTCATCACTGCCGAGATTGAATCTGGATTCGTCGCTAAAGACGACCTGGTTCCATTCCGCTGCAGTCCAGTTTCCTCGTGCGCGGCAAAACTCCAAACGGAGGCGTCGATGGGTGGGCGTCAAGGGCAGCACACGTAATGGGCGCCGCGATACCAACTGTCGCCCCAGGCGCCTTCGTATGGTTCGAGAAGACACAGAGGCCCCTAGTGAAGGTGCTACATGTGCCTGGATGGCGGCCGATGAAGCAGTTGGCTGTACGCGTGCATTTCTTACGATGTGGCGGTCTTCTCGACGACTGGTCTGTCGAGGGCGTCCTGAGCCTGGTCTTCGTGTACATGACATCTCTCGGGTCCACTGGTCCCAACACCTCCTCACAACACAATCAGAGCGGCCTAATTGACGAGCTACTCGCCTAGCTGACCACCCAGCTTCCATCATCCCGACGATTCTCCCCCTCTCAAACTGCGACAACTGCTTATATTGTCTTCGAACACGGCGTAATGGCATGTCTATCTCAGCTCTTCCTTTGTAAATGATTCAGCACACTCAAACAAGCTTTGGTTACCTGTTTTATACTCCACAGAGTACGATGTTCAACGCCCTCTACCGGCTATACGTAATGCGCAATCACGCTGCATTTCTAATTATTTGCATATCTCCCCGACATATACCTTCATTGCAAGTTTCGTTACGATCCCGCAATTATTTCTTGGTGTGCTAATTTTTTTGTCCATGAGTGTATATTTTTAATACAATAGTCTGGCTTTTCATTTAAATATTTATTTTCCAGATAAGACTGCTGGCTTCAATAAGCCCAACCGTTGCTACTGCTTGTCAGTTCTTTGCTCTCACTCGGCCATTTATGCTAACGGTTAGTACTAATCTAACAGCTTATTATCAATAACATTTTTATAGTATATTTTGTATAATCCCAACTTTACCCTAAATTTAAGGTCTGTGGGGATAAATGCGTTTGATTAATATCCACCAACATTATTCTACAATATATTAAAACATTTTAGTACGGGCTATTTTTAATTAGAAATTTAAAAAATGGCTGATTAAAAGCTTATAAAAAATTCTTTAAAAAAATTAAAACATGTTAACGTTAAAAATGTTGGTGGATTTTGTTGCCTGAAGTATTGTAATCACATATAATAAACAATTATTACTGTACCTTAATAATTTATTTTGACAGAATGTGCACAGGAGTTGACTGCAAAATGCTCGATTTTAAAAAAAATTCACTTTTTATGCATAAAAAATAGTTTTATTTTTTTAATTACCTTGAAATATTGATATATAATAAACAGTATTATAGGCAGTTACTCAAAAAACTTCATGTAAATCAAGCAAAAATCATGAGTAGTACTTACAATCGAACATAGGTCTAAAAATGATACTTTTAAATGTACGTAAAAGTGACCACTCCCCTTGGGGATTATTATTGTGAATATTATTTATACCAAGAAGAATTAATAGAATTACAGATATCTTAAGTCACTTTCCTTTCATATTTTATTACAGAGATTGTAAAAAAAATAAAAATAAATAAATAAATAAATAAATAAATAAAAATTGACATTTCTCATAGCAGTTACTTTGTGTTTAATGTATGGTACGTACAGTGGCGAACCAGGGGGAGGGGCGGTCCGCCCCGGGCCTCACTTACTAAGGGGGCCCTACGACAGGGGCCTTTTCTAAAATTAAATGATAACTTTACTACAAAAAATTACATTTTTAATTTTTTTAAAAAAATCAGACAAGAACGGTATTGTTTTTATAAAATATTACACTTGCATATTTTAGCGACTTCCAACATTTCACGTGCCCCCCCCCCCAACTTAACTTGAAATAAATTAAAACGTTCGAAGTTAAGTTAAAACCATAAAATTGTAGAAAACTTTTAAAAAAGCTGGGTTTTTTGCCGCTTTTTCAAACTGTGAAACTGAAGATTCCGATTATGGCTTTAGCCTTAACATAGATTTTAACAATGATATGATCCATAGCATAAATTCGATGCTATATTTTTTTCTGATTTTATTAATATTATATTTATTTATCTCATTGTATAACTAACTACTCAAACATGAATGAATTCTATTTTTATTCAATTTCAAAAAATCCCAATATTTCATATTTTAAGGACCGTTCGGTAGTCAAAGCGCTGAGGAGGGCCCTAACTGAATTCAATTCGTGCCCCTCCCCCCCCCCCCCCACCCCAAAAAAAAAAAAAGTTAGAAGCACGCTACGCCTATGGTGCTGAGAGATCCCATATATCTGACGCTGAGTTGCTGAGAATGGCCCGACATTCTTCGTCGTATTCCAGAACCCACGAACTTTTCTTGATGTATTTTAAAATTTTGCACGTAACCGTATTTATCCTAGAAGTACAATAAAACACATGAAAATCATTAAATAGGCTGATAGTCTTTATTTTAGTCAAAGTCCTTATAGACCAGGCTCTGATTTTCCATTAGGCCTGGAACTAGCAAGTTTTTTTGGGCCCCCGAATGTTGGGGACCCCAAAAAACTTTTATTTTAAAAGAAGAAAAAAAAAGAAAATTTCCAATTCAGTTTTTTTTATTTTACCTTTTTCAATATAAATTTTTATTATATATCCTTTCAAATTTGATTGATTGGTTCATCATATGTATAGTTATATGTATAGTTCATATGTATGTTATAGTGTATATAAGGGATTACTAAGTTTTTCTGGTTGCATTGTATTGGTGTTTTAATTTAATAAAGAAGTTAAAATGTTGTATTGCTTTTTGTTATTTGATAATGCTCTAGGCTTCTACTTTTCAAATAGCCAATTCTCGGTAAAATGATACTTTCACAATGATTCATGATTATTTTTTGTGTGTGTCAATTTTGGAAATTTTACGCCCACATCACTGTTAGGGGGCCCCCATCGCCCCATCCCGAGTTGTGCCTAAAGAATTTTCTAAATCGGGCCCTGTTTAGACTGGTTAGTTTTCTGGTGTCAGAAGTCCTGATTTAAGCATTAGGTTGAGGAAAAATTGACGGATGACGACGATGAGCCTGGAAATTACAGGTAAACCGATTTTTTGTGTCAGATTCTGGCTTTGGCCTAAAAAATTTGAATAATGTTGTGTGTTTTGGAAAATTTGGAAAATTGATCGATGCTGTGGAGAATCTGTGCGACGAGTCTGAAAACCTAGATACAAGAGGATCAGCTCAGATTATAATGGCAAATGTTTGCGATTTTAAGTTTATAGCGTTTCTACGCCTGTGGTCAGACATTTTGGAGGAAATAAACCACACTCAACACTACCTGCAAATTCAGGGGATTTCCTTGGACAAGGCTTTAAATAAACTAAGAGCATTGGAGCTTTTTATTAAGTAAAGCAGAGAATCTTTAGTTAGTGATGCTTTGGACTTCACTTCCCAGAAATGTGAAGAAATGGGAATTGATATTCAAAAGAGAGGCAGAAAAAGAACGAAAGAGATGATGCCGGGTGAAAAAGCTAAAGATGAGGGTTTATACACTGCTGGCCACCCAAATTGCAACACCAAGAAAGACAATAGATATCACGACAAAATTTATTTTGTAGATAACATGTTGACCAAGTATCAAATGATTAAATTTATAGACTTCTGTGAAGTGTGGTTCCTGCCAAAATCAGTAGCCAGAGTAACCGCCATTGTTGGAGATCACCGCTGCCACACGCCTCGGCATCGATTCAAAGAGACTTTGGATGAGTTCTTGGGGTACAGCAGACCAAGCAGCTTCCACACGTTGCCAAAGTTGATCTGCTGTGGCAGCTGGGGATGGAATCTGGGTCAGTCGTAGAGCAACCATGGACCACGTGTTTTCTATCGGTGAAAGATCCGGAGAGCGAGGCGGCCAGGGAAGCAATTCAATCTGGCGATTGACGAAGAACCGTTGGACAATGCGTGCCACGTGTGGTCGCGCATTATCCTGTTGAAATATGGCTGTGGGCAAGCCCTGAAGGTAAGGAAGGACAACTGGCTCCAACACCTAGGAGATGTAGCGCTGGCTGTTTAAAGTACCGGCAATGCGTACTAGAGGTGTGCGAGAGTGATATCCAATACCGCCCCATACCATAATACCGGTGCAGGACCAGTGTGGCGGTGCATAACGCAGCTGTTCAGCATCCTCTCTTCACGGTGTCTCCAGACTCGAATGCGACCATCGTGGTGTTGCAGACAGAAGCGTGACTCGTCAGTAAAGACAATTTCATTCCATTCTGCCGTCCACTTCCTTCTGTCATCGCACCATTGGCGGCGGAGACGCCTGTGGTTCTGCATCAAGGGTAGACAAAGCAATGGACGTCTTGAGGACAGACCACTCTGCTGTAAACGGCGTCGAATGGTACGCGCAGACGCTGGATGATGCGTTACAGACTGCATGTGCTGTGCTATTGTTCATGATGTGACTGAGCGATCCGTCACTGCCATGCGCACAATTTGCCTGTCATCACGTGAAGTGGTGCGCTGAGGTGGATGCGATCGAACACGCCGGTCCGTCGTACCCCCCTGCATCCAACGATCACATATCCGCATTACAGTTGTTTGGTTTCGTCCAACACGACTACCGATTTCCCTGAAAGATAATCCACAATCTCGGTAGGCCACTATCCTTCCTCTGTCGAACTCGGATACTTGATCAAAAGATGATCGCTGTTTTCGACGAGGCATAAATGATCGTTTTTTTGAAAAAACCACAAGAAAAACACAATTGCCGAACTTGAAATCGTCGAAATCTCCAAGCCTTAAATAGCGCTTTGAAGTGGCGCCACAGGCGCGCGTGAAGTGCGTCTGCGCTGAAATTCTAATCATTTGCATATCTCACCTCCGCTAATGCATGTTGTAAATTTCATGTTATTTGCATGTTTCCTTCAGGGTGTTGCATTTACAGTGGCCAGCAGTGTATTTACAAGAAGAACTAAGGAGGTCCATGTTCCAGGGCCGACCAGAGACTTTACGGGGCCTGGGGCAAACTTCTGTTGGGGGCCCCAAGAAAAATAAAAATTGCAAAGAGACGAAAACACACATTCAAATTAAGTTATTCATACTTAAAATTTTTTTGCATGAATGATTAACATAATTATTATATTTCATTGCACTGCTCTCTTGTTATATTTTCTGAGGAAATCTAATAAATAATTTTTTTGGGGGCCCCTCCGGCAGTTGGGGGCCTGGGGCAAAGTGCCCCAGTTGCCCCCCCCCCTCTGGGTGGCCCTGCCATGTTCCAGTGTGTAGATAGGTTGTATTTGGAACTCCAAA
The DNA here is from genome assembly GCA_907164885.2 of Dolomedes plantarius. Taxonomy (NCBI): domain Eukaryota; kingdom Metazoa; phylum Arthropoda; class Arachnida; order Araneae; family Dolomedidae; genus Dolomedes; species Dolomedes plantarius. The sequence continues at coordinate 120,815,865 of OU015493.1, read as the reverse complement.
CAAGAACAAAATCCATGGAGAACATTCATAACTTTCATGAGACAATTAGACAATTTTCTGATGCAAAAGTTAGAAAAAGACAATTTTAAAAGGAGGCTTTTACCTATTTGAAATTAATACAGAATTCTTAATTTAACTTGCTTATATGGAATTTTAAAAAAATGTTTGTTTTTAATAAGTTTTCAGAACGCACTTTTTGGAACCCCCCTTTTTGGAAATGCCCCTGGGTCTCATAACATGGTTTCACACAACACGGCATTTTCTAGGTGATGTATTCCCATTCTATTTTTTTCATACTGATACTGTGAATGTGTATTGCCTTGTGAAAAGTAAAAATTTTTAAAGTTGAATTACCAATAAAGTTAACGTAGATCAAAGTGAGGTATTTCTTTGGTTTTCCTTGAAGCTACCTGAATATTATAAGTAAGTATTGGCGCCAAAATGGGTCCTATTTTTTATATGATTTTTATCTTTAACTATTATAGCTTTTATTAATCAAACGGCCAAGCCTTTTACCATTCCCCTTGGCCCGACGAAAAATTCATACAATAAAAACCAGCGCCGTACAATTGATTTTAACCTTGTACCGAACATTAAGTTAGCGAGCTCATGGCTCAGGCGGTTAGAACGTTGGTTTCGGAGCTGTGCCGTGCGGTACATCATTGGTTCGATTGCTCGAACCCAGGCCTTGACATAAGACCTTTTTTATTAATTTAACGCTTAAACAGTAATGATCATTGCTCACCTCGTACTGCACGAGTTCGCTCCCTTATTCTGTCAATTTTTTTCTCTGCACACAGGGGCTTGCCGACGGGGGGGGGGGGAAACGGGACAGGACCCCCCCCCCCACAGAGCTAAAATAATTTTTTTAAATTTACAAAATAATGCAAAAATATTTCGTATAGGCCTAATAGTAATTGTGTTATTTATTCTTTACCATTACGATCTTTATTGCACTTACATTTTTAGCGATCTTTATTGTTACAATTTTAGCGCTATACAGTGCCAGAAACAGTATTTCTAAAGGCAAATGCCGAGCGCTGTTTATACACTTCTACAGTACTATCCGCGAACCGCGTGAGTGAACCGAACCCTTGCCTATCAAAGTATTGAAGGCGTCTTTTTTTCAACAGGGCACGCACGCACTGTTTCGTCGCGTATCTGCTTTAAAAAGCTCTTCTTGTTAGATTTTCATTCCAATAATGACGGGGGCGTCGCTTTAAATATTTTATCCGAATTCATAGATATATGATTTTTAAGAAGTGGCATCTAGTACTCTAGATAGCCTAAAATGGCATTATTTAACACCTAATTTTCAAAATTTTCCGGGGGAGAACCCACCGACCCCCCCCCCTTCGGCTGGGGGGTATACCCCCCAGCCGAATACCCCCCAGACCCCCCGGAAGACACCCCTTTCTAGTCCACCCTGATAATAGAGCGTCAGGGAAATGGACGAGCCCTAGCACATGGAGGCCTTGAACCCCCAGAACAAAATCCTGAGCACGCCACTGCCTGCACAGGTCAATAGCCTGAGGAGACTGTCAGATTAAGGCAAAGAAAGGCTATCTGTCATTAGAAAAAGTTAAAAATTACCTTTTTTTTGGGGGGGGCAAAAATAAATCCGCCCCGGGCCCCAGATGGTCTAGGTACGCCACTGGGTACGTACCGTGATACATTAATTCACGCTGCCTTTTTAGCTTTTCTTCAAGGTTATTCTGCCCTACTCATTCACAAAATATTTTGTAGTTAATATAAAAACTGAACTCTCGATCTGAATCAGGCCTGCACAACATACGGATCCCCAGCACTCACTCTGTGGCCCGCGAAGCCTTTTGTGAAGATGCATATTATAAACTAGCCGGGCTTCGCCCGGCTAGGATCTGGCTTCGCCTAGCTACGCTCAAGCCATACGTGTAACATATTTATGTACTTCGGGCCCCACAAAAGAAAAAAAAAAGCCTACAAATGTATTAAATTAAAGTGAATAAATTCCTTTCAATTTTCATTCTCGCCGCTGCCGACAGATGGCAGCACCACTGCACCACATGATTTGGTTTCTCAGCAGTGAGTGATTTTAGAATGAAAATATCTCTAAAAATTTTGAATTAACAGAATAAGTGTACGCAGAAAAAATTATCAGTTTTCGAAGCTCTTTCCAAATATGTAACATTTATGTACTTTCATGAGAAAAAAATTACACCGTTTCCTGTATATTTGTCGGCCATTTTTTTTCGAGGAGTGGCCCACCCGGATGAGTTACGGTCACGTGATCTCTCGACATCCACTTGTCCCTTTATTTGTATAGATAGAAGATGAAAGAATCCGGTATACAGATTTTACATTTACAATAATACGAAATTATATATATATATATATATATATGTGTGTGTGTGTGTGTGTGTGTGTGTGTGTGTAGGTAAGTAAGTAAGTAAAGTCGGACCCCATTATAACGAACTTCAAAGGACCAAAGGTTTTGTTCGCTGTATTCGGTGGTTCGCTATACCCGAACTATTAAGAAAAATGCTAGAGTTCATAAAATGTATAACTCATTAGTTGCAATGTGTATTCAATAATGATGTATTAAAAAAAGGATTAAATCTATTAAAATTGATCATTAATGAATTAAATCGACTAAAATCAATTACATTAAATTAGCACGATACTAATTAAATTACGTACAATAGGAAAACGGCGGGACCAAAATTTTTGTTCGTTTCATCCTTGAGTTCGTTATATACCGGGTTCGCTATAACGGGGTTCGACTGTACACACACACACACACACACACACATATATATATATATATATATATATATATATATATATATATATATATATATATGTCTGTGTGTGTGTATTATTTAATTTTTAAAATAACTTTATTTTGTTGGACAAAGTTTATTTCGCGTTTCCATCTACCTTATTTTCTTGCGGCCCTCAGCAGCTTTCCTTAAAATAATAAGATCCTCATCCCATTTGTGCAGGCCTGGTCTAAATGATCATTCTGTGACAGCGATATCTTGCAAACAAGGTGCCCAGATCACAAGAGACATTGGTCGCAGTGGCCAGTTGAGAGGAGTTTCGTCGTGCTCCTGAAATCGCTCATTAAATCTGCAAACAAGGAAATGTCATCACACCCTCTGCTTAGCGGTGAAGTGACCCTAAACCTTCTTAAGATGTTAAGGCACAAACACTTCAATAGCTAATAATTTTCAAACGTAAATGCGTTTTTTTATAGAGAAAAAAAAGTTTTTGAATTTGTATGAAAGTCGATATGTTTTCAGAAAATGGGCAATGACAGAAAAGTAAAATTCAAACACTTTAAATTGGCTAAATTTTTAGTCTGGTATCTCTAAACTTACAGAAATGTGAAAGGAATTGCACCTTCTTTCCTTGAAATCTATCACATAGTTACTTTAAAGAATAATTTAAATTAAAAAAATTTTGCAACTCTGCATGAGGAAATACTACTTCTTTCCTATATGACTGCTCGAATATCTCATGCCAGAATTAACAGAACAAGTTACATCCTGCTACTAAGAGAAAGCGCAAAGAATAGGGTATATTACGGGGTATAATAACAGGATATATTGTAGGGTATATATAACACGTAGGTCATTTGCATAGTTCACCTTTACATTTGTGTTTTCATGGATTTTCTGCCACCTATATCTTCCACGCGTGCCATAGATCATAATAATTTCCGTTTATTTCAGTTAAGACAAGAAAATGACAAGAAGATTCAGTCATAAGTATAAATGTTAAATTTTCTGCTGATTGAATTTGCTGCACTTGTATATACGCAAAATATTTTTAATTTATTTCTTTCGAATTGTTTTCGATAAATGAAACAATTCAGAGGGTTATTTTCTTTTTTTTTAACCTGAAAAGGATAGAACTTGAGGGATAAATGGTAATACAAAATGAATCAGCCCTTTTTCGTTATAATGATACTTCCAGTACTTTTTTTTCCTTTGCAGATGGTTGGTACTACTTTCACATGCCTAGTAGTATTTTTGCAAGTGAAAACAGATCCAGCTAAATTCGCTTCCTACAACAACAGAACTGTGATATCAGGCTGTTAAGAGTTCGTGAAGCTGGAACAAATTTTTTTAATCATCTGTAGATCTTTAAATAAAATGTATCTTACACTTGTTTGTTTATTTTATTTATTGATTTATTTTGAAATGACATAGCTTAATTTTGTTTCCCTAAAACGTTAACAATTAATATTACTAAATGTTTTATGCGTTCATTTTATTTTGTTGGAGTTGAGTTATTTGAGAGCACTATACGGTCACCTTTTGCTACCCAAGGGCTAATTAGACCGAAACCTACCGTTTAAGGTGACTGCCTACGTTGAAAACGTCATTTTTTGACTATTTTGGTCATGTTTATTTATTTTTGTAAGAATCGTGTAATTCAATCTCTTCTCTTTTCAAAACTGCTTTGATTTTCATTCTACATCAATCAGAAGCAGAGTTATAGCTATTTAAAAAAACATCGTCTGCTACAAAATTGAAGTGACAAACAGCTTTAATTGCGTTTTTCTCTGAATTATGTTTTTTAGCACAAATCTCTTTCGTTATCATGATATTTCACATAATAATGCATATAATTTCATAACATTTTCAGGAAATATTTTAGATGCTATTGTCAATGAAATGACGTACAATAATTGATGTATAATAAATAGTTTTTTTTATCGGGTGGGGGCGCTGTTTTTATAAGGAAAGGAATGACGAATAGGGGAAAATTTTCATTTTGGATCATAAAACTGTCTGTATTATTTTTGTATTTTAAAATTTCTCTTAGATTGTAAATCATTTTGAAGATAACTGTCTTATGTATCATGTGTGAGAAGGAAATTAAAATAGTAGCATTAGAATTTTGTGAATAGTGATAGGCGTTTTAGCTAAATTTCATTAAAAATCACTTCAAATTGACCAATACGTAATTAAACTTACCTGTAAGTATGATATTTACAGGTAAGTTTTTTCATTTTTTAATTTTTAAGTGCTATTTTACCATAAAAAACCTTTTTTTTTTTACTAAAGACCTAATTTTTTTTTAAAATTTGGCTCCGAACGTTGGCAGTCACCTTAAAGCCGATTCCGAACTGCAATGAACATCCATGCCAGCAGTGGTACTCGAACCCGCAGGCTCTGAGACCGAATGCCAGCTCCTTAGCCATTCGGCAATCGCCCGGCTTATTTTTTTTTGGAAAATTTATTTAAAACTTCGTTTTAATCTTAAAACCTCGTTGATTTTTGAAGAATCAATATACACCCAGACACTGATCCATATTTCCTTTATTTTGGTTGTCTTGAATATTTGAACCTCTGAGGATACTCAAGTCAAACGCTCACTCTTGTGTCGCTGTTCAATGTTCCCGTTCCGTAACTCCATTGAGCAAATATTAGTTTTTTTATTTTAAAAAATAACTTACTACATCATATAACTCATAACTTTGAACTAAACTCACCTAACCTAGGAGAGATACTCTAACCACACATTCAGTCTAGATCCCGTATCCTTCACCTATTGAGCACTTGTTGATTTTTTTAAATTTAGAAATAATTTAGTACTTCTCATAATTTATAACTTTAAATTAAACTGACAGAACCTTGGAGGGGGACTCTAACCACACATTCAGTCTGGTGCCAGAACCTAATTTTTTTTTCTAACGTAATAATATATCATCTCTCATAACTTATAACATGACTTCAATGTTATAAGTTATAAGTTGAAAGTACAAAGAACTGTTAAAAGTACTCATGACTTAAAGTTATAAGTTATGAGTTATCATCTCTCATAACTCATAACTTATAACTTTAAGTATAACTTTCAACTTATACTTAAAGTGATGCCGTATTTAAAAAATACATTAATTAAATTTTTAAATAATGAAATATTTCGTGTCGTTTCTCAATCTATAGAACTAAATTAAATTTTAGGGACCATTGAGTAATGTCTTATCCATTTTTTAATATTAATATGATTTATTGACCTTCTTAATGTATGACTTTTGCATAAAGTTTAACAGAAGTTAATCAGCACTCGATTCTACTTGATCTCTACTTTGTTTTTCCTAATTCATCGCTGGATGTATGCATGGCTTTGTACTTTCAAAATTCATAATATTTTTTTGTGTTATTTATTTATTCATGTCTGCCACGCGCGCGGATTCAAAACAAATAATAAACGTGTAGGCGGGAGCCACGAGGGGGCGTCGCCATCGCTTACCCCTTTTCTTTTCCGGAACATCTCCAGATCCCGGGATGGGGCGCACCGTGGAATGTACGGCCATGGTTCTCGCCGCAGTGCTATTTCTGCTGCTGGTTATCGCAGATGGACAGCGAGTCGCTATCAGACGAAGTAAGTCATTCTATAGCAATCCTAAACAACCTTACTAAAATCGGGACTCGGTCGAATGGTACATCATATTCGCGAGCAGTAGCCAATCAACTCCATACTGTCACCGAAATGCATATTACGAAAAAAAAAAAAAAGTAAATTCAACCAGTTACTTCTCGACAACTAATCCGTAACGTTAGAATAATTCTTGCTAGTTCTGTGCTGAAAAAAAGAAACACATTAGATACGCATCATATGTTGTTATTAAATATTTAAAATACTGAATATAATATATCAGACCGAATTATAATTTAACTGTATATCATTTAACGAGCACAGCGCTTTTTTAGTACAGAGTATTCCTTTTGTATTTCGAAACTGAGTTCAGTTATGTTTAGAGAGAAAAAGTATTAAAAATAAATCCGGGCAATAAATGTGTAAATTATAAATCTAACTGCAGATGACATTTTACGTCGCAGATTTGTAAACAAAACAACGTATTCATTTGTTTACACTATTTGAAGTGACCTGAAGGATGATATCTTGATGTTGAAAACATTTATAAAAATGCATATCAGTATTTTGAATTAAATACTGAGTTTCCAGATTGTGATAATTTAATCCGTAATGTGTCTTTCGATAAACTGTTTCACTTTTAGCAGTCATAAAAAGTTGTCTTGTATGGTAAGGCAATTATACATTTCGTAACTGATTTTAAAACATAGATGAAAGAAACAGGAACTACCTAACAATAACTTTTATTTAATAGCATTTATTTATTTATTTATTTATTTATTTGGAGGGGGTATAATAGTCACATTCATAAATATAACACACCGAGAGTTAAACACGAAGAACTGCGAGCTGTGTCATCCATAGATGTTTTCTCGAAAAATTACATCAATGAAACTTGGTTAAACTCAGGTTAACTCAGTTAAGAAGTCTTGGTTTAACTCAGTTAAGAACTTGTTGCTGAAGCAGATTATCTACTTGATACATTCACCATAGCAGTTTCGTCAATTAGTTCTAATACTGCTTTTAAATTAAAAGAAATATTCATCGCTCTATTATATTTATTTTTACTGTTAACTGTAAAGACGTTATATTCAAGTGTGTTTTATTTGTTTTGTTTTTAGTTTTACTCTGGGATCTTTAAGCCATTTTAAATTGCTCAATGTTGTTCTTCAAATTGTGAAAAAAAAAAAAATCTGGTTATTTTTATGATTTAGGTTTTTGAATGATTAATTTGTTTTCCAGAAATTGGCAAAGGAGAAGCGAATAAAAATTAAGATTTAGAAGCCGTCGATATTTTCTTTTGCTAAAGAGCAGAAAAATTTATCAACAAAATTTCTTCCCTTTTAAAGTGAAACAAGCTGAATCTTTTTTTTGTTTATAATCTGGATTTTAATTTACTCCCCTCTTTGATACTCTGAAAGGACAATCCCCATGAATGATGCGGCAGTCAAATAAATACGCTTTGCAAATTTTGTCACGTAGAAGTGTGAGATATACCGAATAAACAAACACTCTGCTACGGTCAAAGAAGTTTATTAGCAGGATGCGAGCAGGAAGCAATCACACTCTTGAACTGCCCTCATCCTGAGGGAACTATCTTATATAAAACTTAAGAACTTTCTAGAAATGAGGTAATTAGAAGAGCAAATTAACATAAGCAGGAACTTTCTCAAAATTTTGAGGAAGGTAAAATAAATTAGAATGAAAGAAAAACCTGAAGTTACTAACTGGATTCGAACCGCCGCCCTGCCGGCCAACTGTCCAGTGCTTTAACAATGTGGACGTGCTGCTACTTTCAGTTACCTTAAGAATGTGGCAATATTATAAATTATTGGATGATTGAAATATATTTTCTTCAAAATATCTTCAATCGTTGAGGCTAACATGTTTTCTAGAGTAATGAAAAATCAAACCATAAAAGTATGAATTTTTTTTCATCTTCAAACACTCTAAATTTTGTACCGCAGTTCGTTTTAGACGATAATTCTTTCCATTGTGTGGGCTGGTTAACTAAGTTTTGTTAGACACCGGTAAAAATTTCACATTTGGAAGTCTTTATACTCCAACATACTTTTCCGCTATGCCATGACGAGGAGTCCATTAAAAGGACGAAACCTGGGGATACGAAATTTTCGTATTTACGAAATAGATGCGAATAAATGCGAAATTTGCCGATATGAGCAAATAAATGCGAAAATTATTTTTTTACTATTTTTCGGCAATAGCTCGGTGATAAACGGCTTTTTTAAGCGAAATTAGGTAATTATAATAATAATTTATCAACATAATTGCTTATCTAAGATCATACACTGTCTTTAACTCAGAGATCTCACTCTCGAAATTTGCTTATTACATATTGCTAAAGACTTAAGGAAGAGAACGCGGAGACTTGCTGTGCGTACTACAATGTTAGCTTCTAAGTAAAAATTTTGATACCTTACCTAACCAAGTAAGTAAAATTGCGATTTTTTAAAATAAATGCGAAATTTTTGAACTTATATATTTTTTGCGAATAAATGCGAAATTTTTTTATATTGTAATTTTTTGCGAAATTTCGATATTTTTTATGAGAAATTTACGTACCCCTAGCGAAACCTGAGTCCATGGTTGATGGGTACAATGGAGATGTACATCTTTCAATAAATGTATCGTCTAATTATCATTCAGCTATATCTTTGTAATCATACATATTTTAAACTGTTGTCATCCCACATTCAATTTCCAACAACAACAAAAGAATCAGATCTGTAAAGAAATGTAAAGAATATCGAAGGAAATTCCTAGTCAGGCAGCGCTGAATATATATTATTGTAATCACCACGCAATAGTAAATTCATAACCTATCATTAAAAGGTAATTAAGATGAGACATTTAAAATACTATAAAAACAAATTATTTTTATCAATTGGAAGACATTATCTGAGGTTTAATATTTCTTTAGTCAGACATTTAAATTTCCTTTTAAGAGGGAGGAAAAACAGCAAGGTCCACGGAATAAGGAAATTAAATTAATGATGCTAATTATGCTAATCAAGTATTTTTCTCTCTCTCATAATTCTATCACGCTGGAAATTTTTTTGTTGGGAACTCTATCTATAATGATTATTTATAATGCTTCTTTATTTGTCTTTATAATAATCATTTTTACAATTATTAATTCTTATATTATATCATAGAATAAGACACACTCGTTTATAGCATATTGAATGTACTTTTCCGCCACACACACACATATATATATATATATATATATATACAGTGATTTCCGCTTATAAGAATCACGTTTGTTATTACTGTTTTTGATTCTTATAAGCGGTTGATTCTTATAACCGAAACTTCCCTTTGGACAGGCACACATACACAAATATATACTTGTACATATATATAAACACACAGGCACATATATACATAACTTACCATTAAATACTCTTTAATTTACGTTATTTATCATTTATTAAAATTATTTTTTATAATTTTAAAAATACTCAATTTCTAAACAAATACTATAACTCAATTTCTAGAACTATAAGTAACAACACATGATTATAAAATAAACAAGAGGCAGCTTCTCTTTGACTACACTTTGGAAGAGCATCATATCTAATTAACAAGTTCTGTTTTTCAGAAAAACTAAGAGTTTTCCTTGTTTTTATCATATTTGAATTCGACTATCAAAAAGTTCTAACACTAACTGGCAATTTTGTTAGAAAACTAAAGTGAATACTAGCGACGTATGCTTATTACAGTCTCAGACGAAGATTCACTTTATAGCTTACGTTTCACGGTTTGATTCTGAATCAAACCGTGAAACGTTTGATTCAGCAAAATGGATCCGTTTACGTTTCACGGTTTGAAGTGCTGAATCCACTGTCCCGTTTGCGTAAGTGATGGTGGAACACTTCGCGAAAAGATTTATGTGTTTCAGGGTCCAGAAATCCGCAACCAGGAAGTAAGTGGTGAGAAAAAAGGAGTGCCTGTCTGGAGAAAAGTGAAATCGGACCCGGGCGGGTTAGATGCCCCTGGGTAAAGCTAATAAGACATTGTTTAGCAAAAACGTATAAGGAGAAACTCTTATGTTATGTCTAAAGGAATGTATTTTACGACTGTTTTCCACCCCAAAGTTTTATCAATCTTTCTTTTCAAAAACTTAAGAAAGAATTTCGTACCTTTTGAGAGTTCAAGTGGCATTTTTTGGAAAAATGAAAGGAAGGCGAAGATTGCAAACTGATTCTTATAACCGGTGGATTGATTCTTTAAAGCGGAAATTTTAACATGGAAATATTACATTTGTTTTTGTTTTTGCGATATTGATTCTTATAAACGGTTGATTCTTATAACCACTGATCACTATAAGCGGTGGTTACTGTATATATATAGTGCCGTAACTAGGCATGGGCAACAGGAGCACCCGCCCAGGGCCTACTTGGAAGGGGGGGGGGCAAAATGATGCATTTGTTATATTATTTTCTCAAACGTAATTAATTAAGGGACCTAAATGTAAATTCTTGCCCAGGGCACAGGAATGGCTAGTTATTACACTGTATATATATATATATATATATATATATATATATATATATATATATATTTATATATATATATATATATATATATATATATATATATATATATATATATATATATATATATATATAATGCAAATCGCTATTCTCTTAAACCGTGAGATATAAATTTTTTCATGTAAAGACACCAATTTTGTAACAATTATCCTTTAACATTGGCTATTTAAACAACATCATCATCGATCGGGGGAAAAAATGATAAATTTTCAAGTTAAATATGCAGTAAGAAAAAAAGGATAGCTTACAATTTTACCATTAATTTAACTGTAAAATATAGGTTCTTAAACTCCCACTACTTCCCAGTTAATCTCACGAATATTTTTTAATTGTAGATTTTAAAACAACGAGCAATGTGGAATATTTATTTATAGACCATATTTATTACATATTTATTTACCGTACAATCATTAATTAAGATATTTATAGAATAAAGTATTTTTTTGTCTAATTTGTTTTGAAATTTTTTTTGTTTCACATATCTGAAAGAGAATCCATGAACTAAGTAGCAAAAGCAAAAACAAAAGTAATAATAATAATAATCTCCAAAAATTAAAAAGATTAAAAAGACTTTCCTAACGTTCTACTGATACTACTAATGAAGCATCAGGTTTTCGAGTAATAGTATTTCACACAATTAATAAATGAGAATAAGGTAACTAAATTGATGAAGGCCCGAGGTAGACTATTGGTAACGTGTCGGCTTGAGGGTACTGGGATCGAATCCCCACAAGCGCCGTTAAATACTCTCGTGTCTAGGCCGGATATACAGAGGCTGTTCACACATTTTTTAGACGATGTATATTGTATTCACAAAACTAAATTACATAAAATTCTTGTGTTTTAAATGTTTTATTTGACATCCCTTATTCTGAACTATCTTTCGACACCGCAATTTCCAGGATAATAATGCCTTTTGAAGTGTCAGAAGAGGTATTCTATCCCATTCCTCCTGAACAGCTTTCCAGAGTCCTGTAAGGGTTTTGGGACGACGTTTGGATAATGCAGATTATAAAAGTCCGAAAGCACAAAAATCCATAGGTGATACATCGGGAGATTTAGTAGGGATATCAGTGAAGGGTATGGCCTTGATACCAGTTTTTTTTTCATTTCTTGTAGGAAATTTACAGTGGATTTTGATGTGTGACTGCTAGCTTTGTCCTGATGGAGTCTCACAGATTGATGGCACTGTGGGTAAAGCGATGGTATTTCATTCAGAAAAATTGGCGATTTCCTGATAGTATTTGGAGTTAATCTTGACAATTTTTTCCACTCTCTTTATTTTTAACTTGCCATTATAAGAAAATCCAACAACAATCATGAATTCCTTAGAAAAACTTTCTTTCAATTCTTTGAACCATGTACTTACATTTTTTTCTCCCCTTTTATGATAATAAATGGCTCTTTTTTTGTTGCAATCATTTAAATACACCCATGATTCATCTATTGTGACAATTGTTTTCCATTTTTCTTTGGATAAGTGTTTCTCATATAGAATTCTGCAGCGTGTCCTGCGTTCAGCGATATGATTTGGAAGAAGACGATGCACATTGCGTTTTTCGCTTTCTTAAGATTTAAATCAACGTTTATCATTTTGTTTACAGTGGACACCGAGCATTTTAATGATTTTGCAACTGTCCTTTGACTAGGGGGATTTTTTTTAACATTAAACAACGTACCTTTTCAATAGTCGAAGATGCCCGTTTTTTCCTTGGATACTTGTTTGGAATTTTTGTCCCACTTGATGCTCCAATTTGACGTTTTTTTCCTTTCTTGTTGACGATATTACCTATCGACGCTTTAGATATCACAAAACCATGACTCTCACATCGTTTTTGGATAACGGAGTATGCATATTTCTCTTCGGAAAGAGCGTAAATGTAGCCTTCGAACCACTGCTTTGTTAAAAACGCCATTTTGAATAAAAACTAAACTTTCAAGCCGCAGACGATAATTTTGACTTTTAAAAACATAGTACAATTGCAATTATTTCTTTTGCAGCAAACGATTTTTTATTACCGCTTACCAAAATCGTCTAAAAAATGTGCTAACAGCCTCTGTATGCACGTTAAATCCGTAGACTGGAAAATCCTTTTATGATGTCAGTGAGTGGGGAAGGTACAACCCCCCCCCCCCATATGTCATCCCTGAGGGTACTGGGTCAAAATTGTGGTTGCACCTAGCCAAGTCAGACTCTGACTTTTGTGGTGCTATTATAATCCGGAAGCCGCACTACTCAGCCTGAAGCCTATATGGACCTGCTCTGGAAAATCCGGCCAGGGGGCATTAGGAACAACAGCAAGAAATTGATGAAATCATACCTATATGGCTGACTTATATGTCGCTCTCATAATAAAGAAGCCAACAAATTCCCGATGTGGATGGGTGAATATTATAATAGACAAAGTGCTTGCTGTCTCAGAGTTTCGCGACATCGTGAAAGCGCACAAAGAAATGAGCAATTTTAGGCAATAAACAAATCGCTGAAAGAGGGCTTGGAACGTAAAAGGCAGAGAAAATAAAAGGAGATATATAAAAGTGTCGCAAGTTAGGAAGGCAGAATTTATTGAGGGTCATAAAAGTGGACCTCATAAGAAGAGGAGAGTGGTCATCCGTGGGAACAATGAAATGAGGGGTCAGGAAGATAGATACGCCCCTTAACTAGGAATGGTCACCAAAGAAGTAATAATTAAAAACCCAAGCGAATAATGGTGTGTAGATGTTGTGAAAAGGGACTGGAGACACCAATGAAATTTCAGAGTGGGCGGAACGAAGAATTAAGTAATTGAAGACATTTTGAGTAAAAAGGAGAAAAAGAGGCTGCATTTGACGGTTGATACAGATCGATTGAAATGAGTTGACGGTTGATAGAGATTTATTGAGGAGAGAAGGAGCCTGTTGATATAGAGAGACTGAAATGATTTGACCGTTGGTAGACATGGAATGAGGCTGGTATTACGACATGAAACGAATATAAGTGAAATTAGACAGAGCGTTCGGCGTAGCGAAGGACGGCCATTGAAACGAAGTCGCCCATATAGAAAAATATTGAACATGATACTTCTGCCAGATGAATGGGCTTCAATTCGAGACGAGGCCCCAGAAATCAATTTAAGCCCTGCGGTCTCACCTGTGAGATGTTACAGAACACGATGCTACAGACAGATGAATCAGCGTCAACCGGAGACAAGGCCCCAGCGATCAACTAAGCCCTGCGATCCCACCCTTGAGATGTCTAAGATTCAACTGCCAGAGGTATGATGTCCAACAGTGCCCGACGTATCATCAAACGGAGGTATTGTCTGTTTTTTTCCCAATTTGTCGTAAGCCATGCTACCTTGTCCTAAGTAATTAATGATAATGGGGATATTGATAGATGTTGAAGTAACGCTAAATATTGATCAAGTATATATAGGACGATAGTGCGCGCCAAGTAGTAGAGTGATGACAATTATTAATTAAGGGTGTAAAGTATATGTATTGGAAGAATAAGTAGTAATTAATTGAATGTGAAAAATCGATTTAAAGTGTGATAATTATTTTGATTATGAGTGTATACATATATGTGTAGATGAAGGATGAAATATTTAGTAGTATTGTATAGTATTGTTTATGTGTTTAATATTCAATAAATTAATTTGTCATTGCAAATCAGAGTTGTTTCCATCATTTAGGAATCACAATTAATCAATGTACTAACCACATCCAATGAATCATTTATCAATGAATTCAAAATCATAATTATCATATTATTATATTATATATAATACCCAAATTACCAATTTCTATGACTTTTCACTGCCACACTTGCCGAGTTGGAAACACCAATAACAACTTTCAAAACTTCACCTAATCAACTATGGGTGTGAGTGTGTAAAATTTTGAAAAAAAAAACTCTGAAAATCTCAAAGATTTATGAACACCGCATTGTTTTTCAAATCACATTATTAATTTATTTCGAGTACTTACAGAAACATTTTTATAAAATTACCATTTATTTCTTCCATCCAAAAGTTTGATTCACCTTCAGAAATAAATGTTAAGCGAAAACAAAAGATAAAAACACGTGGTACTTTTGAAGGTGACAGGGATTTCTATTAAAAAACGGTTACCTGAAAATATTTAGATGCAAATAGTAAACGGATTTCCCGAAATTTTAAACATAATAAATTATTTAAAAGTTTGGAAAAATATTCATACGTTTAGCTTTCCATACATAGTCACAAACTGTTCCCACACTGCACAGAAACTGCAATTTTCATGTGCATGATCTTTATAGAAAACTTTTTTCTCAGAGAAATATTAAAATTGTATGATCAAAATTTATGAATTCCCTCATTACACACACACACATACACGACTCTAAACTATCGGCGTTCTAAATAAACTTGAGAACAATACTTTTGCTATGTGAAATTTCGTTACATCAGACTCGACTTTTCTAATTTTCCTACAGGCAAAGACATGCAAAGTAGTACATGAAAAATAAAATGTATTATACTTTTTTTTTTATTGATTTAATTTTACAGAAACGCATGAGTGTTCAGGAGCATGGCATCAATGCTAAAGACGGCTAAATATCAAAGTTCCCGAAATAGATTTTTCTTTGCAAAAATACGAAATGAAAATCTTCATAAAAGTAGAAATGGAGATTGAATCTTCACCTCTTTCCATTTCGTTGAATGTCTCTGGGAAAAAGTGATATGGCCGTCTAAGCGAATGCTATTACCTTAATAACAGCAATCTGCAGGAACAATATATTATTTATTCCTCCGTATAAAAAAATTATATTTTCTCGTCCAGCTCTTTCATTTCACGAAAAATAAAATATGCTTGCGTCAGTGTAACACTGTTTCATCCCTTTGTTCGCATCGATCAATCTTGAGCACTCATGTCTAAGTAGTTTTAAAAGAAGTTTTAAAAGAAGATAAAAGCTTTTGATGCATACTTCGGAAATTGAAGTTAGGTATTTTTATTTATTTTAAAAGAAGGACGAGAAAAATTCTAAATTTTGCTAATGTATGATAATACTTTATGGATTTCAAATGTTTCGCCGAAGAAATTTCCTAGAGGGTTTCTGAGATGTTAAATTAAGGTAACAGTTATCCATCAGTAGATGGGGGAACTGTTAGATGGAGCACTAAGGGATCTGGACATGGTTCCTGGATATCTTGAATGGCTATAATTATTTCTAGCCATTTTTGTGTCTCAAAAGTTTCGTGTTTCTTTAGCGCCATGATAGTTTGGTGGTGTGTAAATGAGTGTGAATAAAGTAATTCCTAAGATTGTTAAAATTTTAACATTTACTTGAACAAAATGCCTTTTATAAAAAACCTGCATATGTGTATATACAGGTTGTTATCAAAATAATGGAAACACCTATCAGTATTAGTGATGTTTATGAATATGCTTCGTATTCCTTAAAAAACAAGTCTGGCCATCGGTATTTTTTATATAATATAGTGTATGTATTATTCTACTGTCAGATAGCAGTAATGAAGCTAAGGGCATCGTATTTTGGGGGGAACAACGTAAAATGTTAAACCTTGCAGACCTTGCGAAAAGAGCAAATTGTTGGAGCGTATTTAAATTGGAGTATCTGTTACTGCAACCCCCAGGCTAATGGGTGTTTTTCGAGCTATGGTATCGAAAGTCATGATAGCATACAGAGTGCACGGAAAAACATCCTTTGCCAAACAGAATAGTGGACGAAAGGGAGAGCTGAGTGAAAGAGACGTAATAGGTATTGAAGCGGATTGTGACATGATGAAAGAAAGCAACTGCAACCAAAATGACCGAAGAGCTCAATCTGCATCTAGTATCAACTATTAGAGGTAGAAGGGAACCTCACAAACAAAGCATTTAAGGAAGAGTAGCTATTCCCAAGCCACTTGTAAAAGATGCCAATACAAAATATCGTCCACAATGATGCCACAAGCGCATATCCTGGTCGAGTAATATGTCGAAAAACGGCATTTGACAAACATTGTTTCTTGCAGGAAATGGCGTTCTCCGGTATAATAATACCCCTAAACATACAGCTAATTCTGTCAAATATTGGCTTGAAGAGAATGAAAAAAAAGTCAAATACACTGCTGGCCACTGTAAATGCAACACCCTGAAGGAAACATGCAAATAACATGAAATTTACAACATGCATTAGCGGAGGTGAGATATGCAAATGATTAGAATTTCAGCGCAGACGCACATCACGCGCGCCTGTGGCGCCACTTCAAAGCGCTATTTAAGGCTTGGAGATTTCGACGATTTCAAGTTCGGCAATTGTGTTTTTCTTGTGGTTTTTTCAAAAAACGATCAATTATGCCTAGTCGAAAACAGCGATCATCTTTTGATCAAGTATCCGAGTTCGACAGAGGAAGGATAGTGGCCTACCGAGAATGTGGATTATCTTTCAGGGAAATCGGTAGCCGTGTTGGACGAAACCAAACAACTGTAATGCGGATATGTGATCGTTGGATGCAGGAGGGTACGACGGACCGGCGTGTTCGATCGCATCCACCCTAGCGCACCACTTCACGTGATGACAGGCAAATTGTGCACATGGCAGTGACGGATCGCTCAGTCACATCACGAACCATAGCACAGCACATGCAGTCTGTAACGCATCATCCAGTGTCTGCGCGTACCATTCGACGCCGTTTACAGCAAAGTGGTCTGTCTGCAAGACGTCCATTGCTTTGTCTACCCTTGACGCAGAACCACAGACGTCTCCGCCGCCAATGGTGCGATAACAGAAGGATGTGGACGGCAGAATGGAATGACATTGTCTTTAGTGACGAGTCACGCTTCTGTCTGCAACACCACGATGGTTGCATTCGAGTCTGGAGACACCGTGAAGAGAGGATGCTGAACAGCTGCGTTATGCACCGCGACACTGGTCCTGCACCGGGTATTATGGTATGGGGCGGTATTGGATATCACTCTCGCACACCTCTAGTACGGATTGCCGGTACTTTAAACAGCCAGCTCTACATCTCCGAGGTGTTGGAGCCAGTTGTCCTTCCTTACCTTCAGGGCTTGCCAACATCCATATTTCAACAGGATAATGCGCGACCACACGTGGCACGCATTGTCCAACGGTTCTTCGTCAATCGCCAGATTGAATTGCTTCCCTGGCCGCCTCGTCTCCGGATCTTTCGCCGATAGAAAACATGTGGTCCATGGTTGCTCTACGATTGACCCAGATTCCATCCCCAGCTGCCACAGCAGATCAACTTTGGCAACGTGTGGAAGCTGCTTGGTCTGCTGTACCCCAAGAAATCATCCAAAGTCTCTTTGAATCAATGCCGAGGCGTGTGGCAGCGGTGATCTCCAACAATGGCGGCTACTCTGGCTACTGATTTTGGCAGGAACCACACTTCACAGAAGTCTATAAATTTAATCATTTGATACTTGGTCAACATGTTATCTACAAAATAAATTTTGTTGTGATATCTCTTGTCTTTCTTGGTGTTGCAATTTGGGTGGCCAGCAGTGTATTTGAAATTTCTTTTGTCGTATCTCAAGAAACAAAAAGTACAGTTCACGTTCTTTCTCTGCATAGTGAAGAAGGTACCTCTACAGTTTAAATTGCAAACATAGAGATGAATGAGAGATAATTGTACGTTTTATTAAAAGAAAAAGAAGAGTGGACCAGGAAATTCGGGTAAATGAAGAGGTTGATTGAGGATGAATGTGAGGTTTCAGGTTTGATAGAGGAAGAGCTAAGAGAAGCTGAAAACCAACTAGGCAATGTGAGGTTCGTCAGGTTTTGCGATAAAGCCTTTTTTTTTTTTTTTTTTAACGTAGGATTACGTTCCTCCATAACGGTCCTCCGGAAAGCAATATTTCAGATGTCCAGCGTCAGGAGTTATAATTTTGGCAGCACGCCAAACCCAGCCTGTATCGCTTGGGCAAGCAGTAAACAGTTAATCAGAAAAAAGTACCAACATGCGTCAAAATTTATATATATATATATATATATGTGTGTGTGTGTGTGTGTGTGTGTGTGTGTGTGTGTGTGTGTGTGTATGTATATATATATATATATATATATATATATATATATATATATATATATATATATATATATATATATATAGATAGATAGATAGATACATAGATAGATACATATATACATAACACATGCATACATATATACATAAAAAAAAATAGGTAAGCAACGATAAGTAATCTTACGTTAATAACCCACGGAAGTTTCGTTAGAAGAGACTTCCTGATTTTTTTTCTTTTTAATTAGTTTTGTTTAGGTTCGCTTTTCTATCTGAAATGTATTGTTAGACGGTAAGTCGGTTAAAGAAACCGAGACAGAAGGTGAAAGGCGATTCTGCGGCTTTTGTTGTCGGCAGTGACAATTCGACCACAAAGTGTACGAACGTCTCGAGCAAGATCGCATTATTCAAACAGTAAGCAAAGTTATGGGGGTTTTTGAGTTACGATTTCAATTAAAAGTCATTGATGCTATTGCCTAAAATAAAAGCTGTACTGACCAATAAGTGACAATTGCTGCGATCGACTTTATGCCCTAAAAGATGTCTGTGGTTGACTAGAAAGTATGGGTTTTATATCAGCCCCATGGTAGACTAACTGTAAATATAAACTTTAAATATATACTCATATGTACAGGAAAATCGCTCATCAAAGTATACATATTATTGCTTGCACTTTATATTAAATTAATATTTTTTGTTGTGCTTGTGGAGGCTCTGTGGTGCAGCGGGCTGGTTTTCGGTGCTGAGGGTGCTCGGATCGAATCTCGACGTTGCGCTATTAAAAGACTCCGTTTGTGTCGTCCCTTCATAGGGGGTAATGCTAGTATGCCTATATGGTGCCCCCATAATAAAACGGTTACTGATAAATGTATATCAACTTTCATCAACTTCTACCTACCTGTATCTACATATACAGATTTCACGATATTATTGTCATTCGGTGAAAAAATACCATTATTAGGACGCATAAACAAACGAACTGGACAAAATTTCAGGAAAAAAAATAGTAATTTGGGATCTTTAAAAGTGAGAGCTTGCATCTTTCTTATTCCTTTTAAGAGTGATCAGGCTACTTGGCTTTAGCCAGGTAGAAAAAATCATCATGGCAAGGGCACGATTTCACTGTTCTGAGTAGGATAATCTATCTCGCATGTAGGATAGTGGATCTGAAATTTTTTTTTATGTTGAATACCTGGGTCATTACTAAAAGTCTTACGTACTCCAACGATCAAAATACTAATTGGTTTGCCTAATTCTTTTATTGGTTAACTGATTTTGTCATTTCGCCTATATTCCCTCGAGAGCAGGCGTATTCCTTGAAATTATCACAGTTTGAGAACCCCTGGCCTATCAGAAATACCCGTGTTTAAGCGGAATATGGAAATTATGGATCTAAAAACCTTCTTTTGAGTTTATAGGGATTCCGAAAAGGATAGTATACCTGGGACATTACTAAAAGTCTTACTCCAACGATCAAATTACTAATTGGCTTGCCTAATTCTTTTATTGGTTAACTGATTTTGTCATTTCGCCTATATTCCCTCGAGAGCAGGCGTATTCCTTGAAATTATCACAGTTTGAGAACCCCTGGCGTATCAGAAATACCCGTGTTTAAGCGGAATATAGAAATAATGGATCTAAAAACCTTCTTGTGAGTTCTTTAGTTCTGAAAAGGATAGTACACTGAAACCACCAATTGAAGTTATATTAGCGAGAATTTCCTGGTATTGCGTTGGCGTAATTTAAGTAATCCTAGTCATTTATTTTAAGATATTCATTTTTATGAAGTAGTTAAATTATTAATAATTGCTTCTTTGAAGTAGATTTATTTTAACATAGTTAACAAATAATAATAATGCTTGCACATTGCTTTATTCTAGAGAATGCAAAACGGATTTTTTTTTTTTTTTTTTTAACGGAAGAGAATATTTTCACTTTGTTTAAATACGTACAACGCAGAAAACGAAGTATTTTGAAAAAAAATTGAAAAACAAACATATTTTAGATATGTAAATATTTGTAATGTAAAAATGTAACGAAATAAAAGAGCAAAATGAAACGAAAAAAACTGAGAGGGAAGAAATTTTTACTAGGCAATTTTTCTTTTTTAAGTAGTATAATGAGAAACTTCGTCCTTAAAATTCTAATTTGCTTTCATAATGAGATTTCTGTTTTGATAACTACTTCATCCTTTGTTCTTTAGGATATAATCTTCATTCATAATTAAAGTTACTCTTTTCGTGTATGATATCTTGTTTTGTATCCTTTAATTACACGTCATTTGCAGTTCGGGTAAGGGCAAAAAGAGAAAAAAATAAATAGAAGATAAAAGAAAAACCTTTTTTTCATTTAAAATAAGATATTTTTTAGCTATCGTCATTTCAGAGTCTAACATGCTACTTAGAAAAAATCACGTAAAACTGATTTAGATCAAGGATCAAGAGGAATTTAGAGTTTTCGGAGCTCCATGGTCAAAGACTTTACCTCCAGTAATTAAGTGACAATTGTGATCAAATAATGCTCAGCAAATTAAAAAGTCTTAAATTACGCTCTTACCAGTAAAAATTAATTAAAAATAAAAATACAGTGGGAAAATTAATAAAAGGAAGTGAACAAGAAAGAAAAAATAGAGTTTAATAAGGAAAAAATTTTAAAATAATGATGATAATAATAATAATAATAATAATAATTATAAAAGAGTCGCCAAGTTTCGAACCTTGGACGAATAGTCAGTAAACGTGAGTGAACTAACAGCAGCACTGTGGGACGTTGCCAGAATTGTTAAAGGTGAGAATAGTAAGTAATGAGATAGATGAGAAGTTCGCAAAACTGATGGAAAAAAATAATTTTTTAATATAAAAAAAGTTATAACGGCAGTGAAAATTAATCGCTTACGGCTAACTGATATAGAAGACTATTGACTGATTTCGGGATTTAAGGTTACTAAATAAAAGGATAGACAAATACTTTAAAACATTATTTGAAGTCGTAAAAAAATGTAATAGTTACTACAGCATGATAGTAATCATATTGCAGAGGGTGTTCGCAAAATGACAGCTTCTCATGTTGCCGGGATAGTTCAATTAGTAGAAAAAACTAGTCTTGAGGTAGGAAACCCAGGTGATGGGCGTATATATTACTTAATCTAAGTTATCGAGTGATATAAACAAGCTAGGAATGTATGTTACATAAATACCCTAGGACCTTAGGGACTGGACATTTGATTCCCCATCGAAATCAACCCCATCAGATGAATGGAAACCAAGCTTTTGTATACAGTATTAAATTAAACACAACATCTACAGTGATTCTCCTCCTGGAGGGCGCCCCCCCCCACCCTTGAGGAAGCGGGAGTGAGGACAAAAGCCTAAAAAGAGTGTATTTAGAGTGTATTTTACTTAAATCTAAAAAAATTAAGTAAAATACACTCCAAAAAAATGTTCTGCCCCCCCCCCCCATCCTAGGAGGATGGGGAGGTTAGCAAAAAAAATTTTAGAGTGTATTTTACTTAAGTTTTTTAGGCTCAGTTGAAGGAGAGGGGGGGGGGTCTGAAGGTCATTCAAAAGGGGGCCTAAACTAAAAGGTTGAAAATCACTGATCTACAGAAATTAGTCATCTGAATCTGACCAGGGTCTGAGATATTTAAAAAGTTGAAAAATATCAGTACTCTACAATGACTATTTTGTATGTCCATCAACTACTTAGCAAATGAAGTGTGTACATATTTATATTAAATATAAGAAACGAATCGGTGTTTCGGAATCTAATGCTCCAATATCCGGTATCAGTCCTAATACCCTTTTATCCACAGATGTGTTCTTTGAATATAATTTGTCATCGCAATTTTAGAACATTTGTAGAAACATGGAATAGCTTAATTTATCGAATGGTAAAATTTTATTATGTATAAATCACGTCATTCTCTGGAAACAGTAACAGATAAATCTATCGGTTACAGCTGCGTGAAAATGCGATATGTATGTTTATATATACGTATATGGCATTCAACTAACTGTTCAGGGGAAAACAAAACAGTTGCAGTTTCGCTCCTTTCTCAGCACTTTACTGTTTATTCCTTTCTCAGGAACCTTTATGAGGATTAAACCAGTACAAAAGAAACACTTGTTCATATCTCCTAAAATGCATGTTCATGTCTGTTTAGTTTGTATCGACACCTTTATATAAGACCCTCTTCTACAAACGTGTTTTCATGCATGTTTGTGACGCTTCCCATGATTACAACGACTTTTCATAAAACATTTAACATTTCCCAAGCACTTAATATTTGCGACATTCATAAACGTATGATAGTATTTCCATCCATCCATCTCATACTTCAGTAAAATACTCCATCTCATTCTCCAATAAATATTAGCTCTCGATATTGTGTTTACTGAATATTCAAACCATTGTTCTATTATTTGTGTTTTTATCAATATTTATCCTTTAAGACCAAGTTCTCTAAATATGAAAAGATCACTTTATGAAAATTCTATTCTCCCTGACAAAAATTTAAGAAAATTTAAAAAAAAATCAATTCATACCTTCAGTGAGCCTAAACAATGCTTAAAGAAATGACGAAATACTTAATTCTTTCATTTAAGAAGAAATTCTGCTGCAATTGAATTGATTTGATACAGTTGGATTGTCTAAATAAGTAGAATTAACGACAGAAGGAAGACACACACAAACATTATTCATTGACACGTTGATTAAAAATGTTGAAATCTTACTTTGCCAGCTTGACGCATGTCGAATGTAACATCCATTTGGTTGTTCAGACAGCGTAGAGGTGCCGGAAGCTTAATCAGCTTAATTGAATCTACTTGCAGAGAAGGACAAACAACTCTTCCCCGGCTATTTAGCTGTGTCGAAGTGAATCTTCTCTTAATTTCATCCCTATCTCTGATCAGAAACGCAGTCGTCAGACATGTTACTTAGTACTGTTGATTTAAAAATAGAAAAAAAAATTAAATCACGCGCTTTTGTTAAAGCAGTATACTGAACCAACGAGGTACAAAATGGGAAGATTGGAGTCATTCCTCAGAGCAAAACTTATTTCGCAATGAATGATAATTAAACCTAATTAAAGCTTTCAATACGCGCAGTAGAAGATTATAATGATACAAGTTGGTACCCGTCAAAACATGACGGCTAGATAGTAAATAAAATGCACTAATACACAAATTATACCCAACACATCATTGTCAAATGTTGAAAATCATATTAATGCATTATTATGATTTTGTTTCTGCACATGCTCAGAAACAAATTAATGTGTTTAAGCGGCCTCGTGCTTAGTGAGTATCTAAAGCCAGATTTTAAAATGTCACGGAGCATGCGCAGAAAGCAATTTTTTTTTTATTGTAAATTATCGCTAATTAAACAGCGTGAAATAAACAATTTCCATCAGGTTTAATCTTATATTTCACAAACATAATTTTCATAAAATAAAAATTGCAGAGAGAGACTCTTCGGAGTAAACGTGTTTATCATTAAAGCATGTCACTGAACATGCGCAGAAACAGTAAGCTTCTAAAGCCAGATTTAAACATGCCACTGATCATGCGCTGAAATCAATTTTTCAGTTGTAAATTATCGCTAATTGATAGAAATTGCGGTTACAAAAACCGAATTTGACAAATCTGCAGATTACAATCTTTCGTTTAAGACCAAAATGAAGTAAATTGATGCCGTAGTTTTCTCTCACGGACTGCCCCAAAAGTCGGCTTAGCCACTTAAATATATAGATCTATTTGGTGTAAGTATCCATTAACGGCAGAGATAAAAAATAATATATTTTGATGGATCTAAAATAGAATTCCAGTTTAATTCTCTGCGCACCCTCTAATGCCTAAATGAAGCTTTTCTTGGACAAGTCTGAAGAGTATACGTCGTTTGGGATAAAGGTTGGGTGTTTATAACAATCATATCAATACAGTATAAAAATAAAATATACAGTGTGTCCGAGAAATATCTTTATTATTCTAAACATTAATAACAAAAATACGAACAGATAAAATTTAATGCAGTTTGCGGCAAATGAATGGAGAAACCTAACAGTTTTGTTTTTTTACGGTACCTTCAATATATAGCTCTATGTGACGGTACCTTCAATATATCTCTAATAGCACGAAGAATGTTGAGCCTGTAGTCGATTTCCCGCCAAGTGTTTTTTAACATTCCCGGTGTAACAGTGAGGATTGCGGATTGGATCCTTTCCTTTGAAACGGAAATATCAGAAACAGGTGTTTAATAAACAATGTCTTTAACGTAACCCCACAAAAGGAATCCAGTGGAGATATGTCGGGCGATCGCGGAGGCCAAGGTATTGGTCCTCCACATCCAATCCATCGTTCGGGAAACACCCTATCAAGTGATTCACGTACAGAATGTGTCCAATGAGGTAGCGCACCGTGCTGCTGATATAAATCATTTGGCTGTAAAAGTTCCAGTTGTGGAATTACTTACAAATCAAGACGATCCCGGTACACATCACTGTTAATCGTCCTCTCTACAAAGAAGAATGGGCCGATTACAGCGTCATGAAAAATGGGGCTGTCTCATTCATGTTCGACTGAAATGTGTGGGTTTTCAGAGCCCCATATCCTAACGCTAAGGAGATCAACCTTTCCAGACACATGGAATGTGAATTCATCAGTGAAGCACACTCTGTTCAGGTAATTTTCATTTTCTGCGATCTTATCCAGCAAAGGGCAAGCAAAATGAAATTGGCGTGTCAATTGATACTAGAAAAGACTGTTAGATTTCTTCATTCTTTTGCCGAAAACTGCATTTCATTTGACCTATTCGTATTTTTGTTATTAATGTTTAGAATAATAAAGATCTTTCTCTGTCACGTTGTATATTGATTCCTTATACATATATTGATTCCATAATTGATAAATCTGGAAATAACAAACTATCTTGAAGTTTGTCGTGATTTCCTTTTCAAAGCCTGTCAATACGTTTACCGCATTAAAATATTGAACAAGAAGGAAGTTAAGAAAATAGATCTATACATTGGTATATTTATACAATTATGAATACTTTGGGGCAACAAGTTATAATTTGCTACATTCAGTATTGTAGATTAATATCACGGTTTGGTGAAGATGTAATTTCAATTCAGTGGATTTGGTGAAGATGTAATTTCAATTCAGTCAAATTAACGTAAGTGAAAATAATCATTCAATCAATCATTATATAAGTAGGGCACACACATTCTATAATCCTGTCGATGTCGTTAACTATGGCGATGCGGAATCCTAATTCGCTATTCGCGTAATCTCGGGGGCATCCAGAAAGTCATGCTGTGTCACATATATTTACTCGAATGATAGATGTTTGATTCATTAACTCATATCTGGAGTTTACTGAACCGTTAAATTTAATATGAAAGCACAAATCATTCGTATATATAGTCTCGGGACAAATTAGTGACATTAGCTCTTAAAAGTGGGAAAACTTACGTTTTTAATTCCTTTAAACTATCCACCCAACTGAATTATCTTAATGCCCAAAATTCTCATTTGAGAAGAGCGTAGTGAAACAAAGTAGTGTCTCTTTTGGACATGGACCATATTACTTGAGGTCGAAAAACACTTCTAGTATGACAACCCCTATAGTGCTAGTGCTCATACTGATATCTGAGGCTCTGATGATTACAGTTTATTATAATAAACGACTTACCAATTTATATTCGGAGTGTATTTTTATGATTTAAGCTTCCAAATTCAGAACATTCTTCACATAAACCGATACTGATCTATCTCAGTTGATCCCATTGGCTTACCCCTATATGGTGTATGTACTAGATCTTGAGCATACCAAATGAATTGCATGTTCATCTGTTCTGGATGATGCCAAAGTAGGAGATTCGACGAAGTACATGCTTAAGGTTCTATAATACTACCAGGAACATGTTTAAATTTGACCTTATTTATGATTAATAAAATTAACATAGTTTTGAAGCATTTTCAAAGGCAAAAAAAATGTACTATTTGGTTGACCTTACAAGAAATTTCGCCTCTCTGATTTCGGTCAACGGGCAAACGTTTCCTATCATGTATTTCTTTGAAATCAATGGAATAAAAACAAAATCTGGATCAGTATTATCACTGAAATTTTAAGTTTTCTTTACCTGGGTTTCTTAACGTGAAACTAAAGTAACTCAATTTGAAAATCTGTTTAGGGAAGATAAAATTCTTTCCTTTATTTTGTATTCTATCATACTAACTATAAAATATCTAAATATTCTAAAATTAGTATAATATGAAAAGAATTGAATAATAAGCGATCTATAAAATATAAGCAATTAAATTTAAAATATGTTCTTATCAGTCAAAGGCTTAAAATAATCCTGAAAAGTTTTAAAATTGAAAAAAAAGGTCGATGAAATAATTAGTATACTTACTTGTTATCAATTCAACTAATTCACTGTTGCCTCCATTCGAATTTCAAATGCATACTTTTTTCTCAGAACTTCCAAAGAAGACCCGGACAACAGCTAAACCAAGATCTATCACAAGCCCAGCATATGATGATATTCACTATGGACCACATGGATTTATTTTACCAACTGGTAAGTATATTACACCTCTATTTCATAAATATCCTGTATCAAGAAATAGACAACCTCTCAATCTATAGTTGAACAAACCCAATTCCGAATTATCAAATACTTAGAAAATGTGATTCTCCGATTTATACTTACAGGTTCTCCAGACAGTCGTTGCTCGCCACCAGATGTTTTCGTGAACGGTAGCTTGGTGCAACACGATTTTGACGACGATGTCCGTGAAATACAGTTCGAAGGTCAAGTGGGACCAGATGCCAGAACGACTCCTTGCAAAATTCGTTGCATAAACGGGGCTTGGGTTGGACCAATATGCACAGAAGGTAAGTGTGCTCAAACACCGAAAAAGTAATCCCTACTTTGAGGAAAGTATTCTGCGCACTTTTAATAGGTGTACATTCATTGAAAAACTAAATTCCAGAATGAAGATTTCGCATGCAAACCTGGATGGTGATGCGTAACCGAAAAATAACTTAATATTTTTTTTTTATATCAGTGGCTCCTTTTTACATTGCTGTCGTAGAAATAAGAGAAAATTTGTACCAGCATCATTTCTACTTTCATCCCCTCCCCCCCGTATCATGATTTAAAAGCTTCAGATTATCACCTGAAAATGTTTCACACTCGTTTGAAATTCCTCCGAAACAGAAAACCATAAAACTTTAATTCTGTTTGCCTCAGAATCTGTTAATCTGCTGTGAGATTTTCTTAACAATTATTTAGAATGACAAATTTAATTTTTTTTAAATACAGTGATGATCATATACTAAACCCGCCACAAAAAAAATCTAATTTAGGAGATTAGGAGAGTAACTTTCTAATTGAAAGCTACCCATATGAAGTACAAAATGGTAATATATACAGCTTGTTTTTCCATGCTAAATGAAATAGTTTTACCAATCATCTTCCCTTTTATATCTCTATATATACATTTTCATTTGATGTAAATGTTCAATTGACTAAAAACTTTTAAATGAGACGGAACTAACTGTAGATTTACCTATGCAAACCAGTTTAAAATTGATTTTCATTTATAACACTTAGAGGGTTTTTTTCTCCGAAATCCCAGTGGTCCATCTAAAAATCCACAGGTAGTCATCATTAAGTAAGAATAATTTAAACTCTACTCCGAGTTACACAGAACGGCTATTTACTGACAACTGTTGTTTATACCTTGTCAAATAGCAATAACAACGTCCTTACTACTCGGTTATTACCTTAAACTTAGCTCTTTAAATCAGACATAGCAATCTAATAAGATTTGTTTACAATGCTCACTTGATTCAACCCATTTCTCATTCCTAAATTTTATTCTTTCTACGAATCGATTGGGGAGTTGTGCGACATTACTAGAAAGCAGCCATAAGAGACACTACAAGATTGAAATAAATGATAGCCAAAGGAAACAGAGAGGTGAATAAAGATAAAATATACTCCCTTCATTGCGAACTTGATTTGAAGATAACCTTAACTTAATTTACGTGTCATTTGCAATTCAAGAAAACTTCATTTTATCCTTTGAAATTTCATTTATACTTTCGTTTCTCTATTTATTTAATGAACTTTATTTAAGCACTTCTATGAGGTCAAAGAGGGAACAAGGGCGGTATCTGGGGAGGGTACGATCCCCCCTCCCCAGATACCTTCCTTGGGGTTGCTCGGTCAAAATTTCGGTGGCATCTGGCTAAATCGGAATTCGACCCTTGTGGTACCCTTATAAACCGGAGCAGCACCCCTCAGCCCGCTGGCCTATATGGACCTGATCTGGTATAAATTCCGGCCAGGGGGCATTAGAAACAACAACAACAACAACAAACTATATTTAATGTATTTTATTCTGTAATAAACTTCAAATTAGGTTTTACTGAGCCTCACAAATTAAATATCTAAATGAGAGACTACATCTCATTGGAAGAAACGTTGAACCTATTACTTCTTATTGCATGACTTACGGATCTTTTTTCTTACAGGGGGCAGTACTGTTCGAAAGGATCAAATTTTACGTCGATGCACAGCTCGTTTAACGGATGCAGAACTGCTAGGGAGAGTGGCTGGAAAAGCTTTGCCTCCGGATACTGAAGTCTCGGTTCCTCACGGTTCAGAGCTCCGGCTCCGATGTTCTGAACCGGGTCTGTACAAATTCGTGGGTAACGACTCGTTACTGTGCGACGATGGCGAATGGAATGGAGAAATGCCTTACTGCGTGGCTACAACTCTTCATAGAAATTTTTCAAGTGAGTAAGATAGGACGGTCAACTGCTTGGTAAAAATTCAGTAGAACCTTGTAACAGCATGTAAAACTTTTTGGGACATTCACTTGCAGCAGGGGATTAAAAACAAATCTGCGATCATTGAACACCCACACCGAATTCTTTGGTCTGGGACCATAAGCTCACGTGTCTCATTTTTCCCGAAAGCGTGGGAAAATCCGTGTGTTAAAAATCCTCGACCACCCTTGAGCTCCTAAACCTGTCACTTGGTGGTCGTTATTAAGAAATTTTGAAGTTACAGTAGCAATAGGTTTTCACTTAACGACCCATCGGACCGAGGCCTGTCATCGGGAGCTAATCCCCCGCTCCTTCGCTCGAAAACAAGAGTTTTCTCAGAAGACTCCCATGTCGCAGGTAGGGAATTTTCAAAGGATATATATTCCAGATTCTGCTTTTTTTTTATTTCGAGATAGAGTCGGACGTACCGGCCACACGAACTTTGCCTCCCGGAAACTAAACAAGTTGCGGGGAGAAGTCGCTGTTAAAATATTTTGTAACCAGAAAATTTGTTAATTTTTAGCAAAATTGGCCTGTTTTTTTAATCATCAGAAACTACTCGGACATTGCTTACTATTTGCCTCGAAATCAATCAAACGTCTCAGTTACTAGCCAGAAGTTGTTACAACCTCCCTAATCAGAAAAATAGTGACTTGTACGAATCCCTCGAAATTTTAGAAATGTAGGCTGCAATGTGTAACGATTACGCAATGGATCAAAAGGACTAGACTTTTTACCGTTTGCATAGTAAAAAAGATTGCTGATTTCAAACACTACTGTTAATTTTAGGCACTGAAATGCTTCTACGATGCACTTTCAGTTTCATACCTAAGTACACTCCTATTTCGGCTAAGATGTTGGCCTTCGGCACAACTGCGGATTCGTAAGGTCTGTATTGATATTTGTAGCTTTACGGAATCATCTTTAAAAGTGTACACCTCGATCTTTTTTATTCTGATATTCAAGACAGAAACAAAACACTCCAAAAACTAATCAATTCTGTGCTTTGTGGAACTTGGAGTAACCAATTTTCTAACGTACTCATTTAAACATTCATTTATTTTACTTACTTACACACACACACACACACATACATATATATATATATATATATATATATATATATATATATATATGTGTGTGTGTGTGTGTGTGTGTGTGATAATTTTAACTTATCTTTTTTAACTTTAATTATACATTAATTATACATATACTCATGTATCCATTTATACAATACTTCTTAAAATTAATATCTTTCCCTTCCTTTATTTCTTCGCCTTTGCTCCAGCATTTTGATGTATATAACATTCCACAGAATATGACTCTTTTTCTTTGAATTTCCCACGTAATTTTGAGCTTTCTGCCTGTTTTAACTATTCTGTGAAACTTCAGATTCTGGCCTTAGTCCTGGGTTTAAGAAATATATCGCCCTGAAGTCCTTTCTCATTTTGCATTTGCATTAATACTCAAATCATAACTTAGACTAAATATATGAAAGATCAGATTTGTCCAATATCCTGTCATGCATGGGCCAACAACCATCCCCCCCTCCCCAGAAACTTCTTTTAGTTTTCAGGAGTATTTTATTCCAAGTGAAAAGGTTAGATACGTAATAGGCGGTCACCTAACCCAGTCATGTACTAGTCCTCTTAATTTTGTAGGGTAAGTTTCTCTACGACTTGCAGTGTTGTTCTGACTGAAAAAAAGAAATTCGGTTAAGATATGCTTTTGAATGCTTTCTATACAATAATGTAATTTTGTACATTAAGTTTTTACGAACTAAATAAATAATACATATTATTTGAAGATCAATACTATTTTTACTTTTGTGGAAGAAAAATTATCATCTTTCCGAGATTCAATAAAGCTACACCTCTAAATTACTGACTGCCTATGGCTTGAAAGTGCTCTTAATGGGGTCTGAGCCACAAAATTCTTAAAAAAAGCACATTTTATTTTTACTTAAAACGTACTATAGAGCTTTCAGAATCAAATAACATAAGCAGAGTGTACCTACGTTGGTTACAATGAGAAATTCAATACTTTTATGCCGCTTTGTCAGTGCCTACCCAGCTGTACAACTGTACCGTAAGTCTATTTATCTCGGAATGGGATTTTTCCTAATTTATCATGAGGAAATTTTGTACAACGTTCCTTTGTTCTACTTCCATTAATCTCTCTCTTCGGGACTTTTGATTAACAATAAAAATTCTGAAAATATTTTTACTTTAAAAAAATTGCTCTGAGAAATTTCTTTTTGCTTTATAATGATTAAAAATTATATATATGTATGTATGTACAGTGGAATATCGATCTATCGTTTTTCAAAGGACCGACTGAACTGAACGATAAAAGCGGGAAAACGATAGATGCGGGAACATGACAAAGCAATATGATCGTCGGAACTTGGTGAAATAAACAACACATACGGGAAAACGATGTTTCGGAGAACGATCGATCGAGACTCCACTGTATATATATATATATATATATATATATATATATATATATATATATATATATATATATATATATATATATATATATATATATATATGTGTGTGTGTGTGTGTGTGTGTGTGTGTGTGTGTGTGTGTGTGTATTAAATATATGTATATATAAGTATATATCTGTGGCTTGGTACATGAAGTGTCTAAGTCAGTTTTCTCCAAGATGACTTTGTTTGCTTATGTCTCTTTAAAAAAATATTATTTTCAATATAAAAAGTGTCTAAATCTTTCCGATGCTTTAAACGTGTTTTTTAAACCATTGTACAAACTTGGGTACTTCTTACATTGAAAACAATATTCTTAAAGAGACATAAGCAAACAAAGTCATCTTGGAGAAAACTGACTTAGGCACTTCTTGTGCCAAGCCACAGATATATATACATATATATATATATATATATATATATATATATATATATATATATATATATATACAGAGAGAGAGAGAGATACATAGATACATAGATATATATAGATATATATATAAGTCCTGAAAATAAATAATTTTTAAACCTTTACTATGAACATCGGGGAAAATTTTTTACAGATAGATTAATTAGTTCAGCATATATGTCAAAAACTAACAACCTTTGACGTTTGAATTTAAAATTTTGTAAGAAAAATTTCAAAACATTTTAAGCATATTTTGTTCGCATGATGTTTTTTTATGTATAGATACATTTGAGGGAGTGATAAAAATCATTACGAAATGAGTTGTAAATTTAAAAAATAAAATTTAATTTTGTATCCCGGACTCTTGTGAATCCTACTGTGTATATACACATCGTGGCAGCAAAAAAAGTCACTGCATTGTAAACCATTTTTTCATGTTCCGTAAGCCATTGAACAAAAGTTTGCCATTTCAGAAGACAACCAGAATCTGTTTTGGGTCACTATGGGTTATTTCCCAATCCTTTAGTCCGGTAGCTCATTAGGAGCCCTATAAAAACAAATTGCATTAATATTGAGGTGTCGGTGCCGTGAAATGCTCTATGCTGTCATTAAATATTCATTAAGACTAGATATTGTCTAAATTTTCTGTCGACGCACTCTGATTTAAATTGTCCTTACATTCAGTAATATAGATATACTTTCAGTCAATGTTTCTTTATTTTTCAGTGCAAGCTCCGCCAACCATACTGTATCACGTAGTCTCAGGGGATGCAGGTTTAGACGAAGACGGTCAAGTGGTCGTGTTTCCTGGTACAATTCTCAACATCGACTGCATATATCAGAGTAAATTTGGAAATCCCCACTGGGCCTGGACAGCTTCTCATAGGTATATCTGGATTTACTTACTCATATTTCATGTAATACAGCCAGTGCGCCACTATTGATTACTATATACTAGCCGCTGCGCGACCAGCATGGTCGCTTTTAGTTTTATATTTTCTTTTGCAAAACAACTTAATGGAAAGTAGCATATGTAAGGACTGTTACTATTACCTGTTATCATATACGTTGACATAAATATACGTTGTTAAGGGGTATTCTCCATAAGGCTGATTCAAAAACATCGTGATTAAAAAATATGAATTTCCATTACTTCAGAACAAAGTTAAAGATAAGACTGAGAAACCAAACACCAATGATTTTTAAAATTTCATCCCTCTCTGTATGTACTATTTTTCAATATTAAGATATCTACACTTTATCATTACATCAAATAAGAAATTGTTGGGAAAAATTTTTTCACTTAAAAAAGGAATAAAAATTCAGCAAGTATTAAAATATAGTGTGGATTACATCATTCTCTGTACGTACTATTGTTCACAATTCAGAAATCTATACTTAATCATATCAAACAATAAATTGTTGGAAAAATTTCTTCACTTATAAAATGGAGTAAAAATTCAGCAAGTACTGAAAAAAGTGTAGAAATTAATTATTACTGGCTGTCGGTTGCTATGCCGGTGACGGTTAAGCCTAACCTCGCGATAATTTATGCTCTCTCTTTAACGCTCTCTTGATGAATTATTTATTCTTCGCTTTCTTTCTTGAGACTGTTCCCAATTTTCACTTGATCGTGCAGCTTGCTTTCGAGCATTCCTGATTTCAGTGCGTAAACCCATGTTGACACGCGGTTGCAAATTGCGCCGCCAATGTTTACATCTGATTGTTGCAGCCGTTGCCATTCGGAGTGTAGAAATATCGTCGATTTTTGTGCCGCATACTTACGCGTTTTATATATATAGACAATCGATTACTTCTTACAATTTCATTTAATATTTTTTTTAATGAACCACTCAGGTTTATGGTCATAGATTGATGAACATAATATTCAAAGCATGGAGTTTCCTCGTCCGATTTATTATTAAAATAATGAAAAGAAATAAATATAAAAATTCTTCAAATAAGATGTTTCTAGTCTTTCTGACTGATGTAGTTAAATTCTTCTGCAATCATTTTTTTCATGTTGCATTTCAATGAAAAGATTAATAAGAAAACTAGCTTATTCAAAAATCCACAGGTAGTCATCATTAAGTAAGAATAATTGAAACTCTAATCCGAGTTACACAGAATGGCTGTTTACTGACAACTGCTGTTTATACCTTGTCAAATAGTAATTACAACGTCCTGACTACTCAGTTATTACCTTAACTCTTTAAATTAAACAAAAAGTCAGTAATATAGAAGAAAGTTTTATATATATATATATATATATATATATATATATATATTTGGGGGGTGGGGGTGGGGGGTTATAGTTCAATGTGAATTTTCAATGAAAAAAAAACAATGCTTTATTTAACAGAAGTATCGGTGCTTGTAACTTTTTCTTAAGTGAGTATCAGTTAAATACGAAAATTTGGGCAAAATGGCCTACTAATAGTGAATAATGGGGGAACTTTTCTAAAGGTAATTTCATATTTATACATTCGAAAATGTATAAGATACAGTTCTTTGCCCTTTACCTAAAAAAAAA
Organism: Dolomedes plantarius; assembly: GCA_907164885.2. Lineage (NCBI taxonomy): Eukaryota > Metazoa > Arthropoda > Arachnida > Araneae > Dolomedidae > Dolomedes > Dolomedes plantarius. The sequence goes on along the minus strand of OU015493.1, from coordinate 120,780,620 downwards.
AAAGAGGTCTGATGGAGATTGTGTTCATCTTGATTTGTTAAGTGTACAGAATGTTTTTTGTTATTGAATCAGTATGGCATATTTTTTCCAATACTTAGGCAGTACCCGAGTGCTTGGGCTATCCCTGTAGAAGAGAAAAGTTGGAAATTTCGCCTGTCCATCTATTACGCCAAGGAATATGATTCTGGTACATATATATGCACTACTCCGCAAGATATAAGCAATGAGATAACAATCCTCGTTAAAGGTAATAACTCGAGCTCGTTCTTAATTCCCCCTTTATTTATTTATTTATTTTTTCAGTGAATGAATGAAGCAGATCATAATCTATAATTACTTTCCTCTCTAAAATTCTGCTGGTTTAAATCATTTATATAACTGGCTATAATTAATAGTTGCAACTGACATCATGAAAACATCAATCACTATGCATCTAAGAAATTAAAAAAGAATTAAACAAGTTATTTAACATGATAGATTTTCTTTATACCTTACATTCCATTAAATGGTTTAGTACATTTTGAGGAAAACTATTCTTTTAATTCTAATTTCAAATGTATAAAATACTATTTAAATTTTTTTTTAAAGTTCATTACTATATTATGAACTTTTCTGCTGAATTTCCAAATACATTCAGCTGGAATTTATACCAGTTTTTGCAATTGATATACACCTCTTTCGAGGAATTCATACTTTTTACTGATTTAAATGAGCTTTTTTTTTTCTTATCGGCATTATAACTACATGAATAGTTATTGCTATTCATGTCTCTTCACGTGTTTCACTTTACTATTAATACATTCTACATACATAAATTGTTTCTTTAAGTTTTGTTAACAATTATTCATATCAATTTATTACCTAAATTCTTGTAGAAAATTCTCTCTTTTTAAACACTTGAAGTATTCCTTCTCCTGCCTATTTTGAAGTGACACAATTCCCACTTGAAAGGAATATCCTCTGAAAGAGAAATATTGCTAATCACATGATTTTTCACTCCTTCCAGAGGTTCATTGTCCTGGTATTAGTTCAGTTGATCACTCGCGGGTGATGTCCGTCGATGGATCAAGGATGCACTCTCGTGCCCGCTTCGCTTGCCTAGAAGGATTTGGCCTCAAAGGTCCTGATCAAATCACGTGTCTACCGAGTGGACAATGGTCTGTAGAGGCTCCTCATTGTGAAGGTAAGTTTAGCTAACTTTTCTGGAAAACAACTTATTAAATGCAATGGTCCACGTAGTTTAAGACGCTCTCTGGGGGGAAAAAAAACATAGTCTGAAGTAAATTTATATCATTGAATTATTTGATTAAAAAGAGGCTTTAAATTTTCTATAATCACATATTTTTAATATTTTTAATTATATTGTTTACGTGTTAAAAAATATGTGTTATGATACAGTTAAATAAGGTATCAAAGAGTCTTACAATAAAAACTCCTTCAGCAAAAGACTATATTTACATTGCTGACATTTGTTTCTACCTGTATGTGTGAGACTGGCTTTTCAAATCTGGATTTTTAAAATAGTTTGTAAAAATTTGCTTATATATTATTTTCTATTTTTTCATATTTTTTTAAATTTTGCTTCTACCAAAAATGTTTCGTTGGGGTCCAGTAATTTTTTTTATTTAAAGAAGTGGGTCGCGTCCAATAAAAGTTTGCGCTTTACTGGTCTACGTGATAACTTCAGAGTTTACTTGTGGTCCCAATATTCCCATCATAATTTTTTTTTGTTTTTTTATTAACCCATAGACAGGGTGTAAAGATTTTCTTCGGAGAATACTATATGTGGTGCACAGCATATTATATTATATACATAAGGATATGTTGTACACATACGATAAACTTTAAACACCATTATCCCTTCGGCCGGAACATGATTATTTTCCTGCATAGTGGGAACATCTGCCTGTGAGGCAGATATAGATGGAATACCTCTTTCTCGGGTTTTCTTAATAAGAAATTCAGAGGGTATTTGGGGTTTATTAAATTTCATGGTAGCCACAATCGCCAAACCATTTCTTCTTAATTCTTGACCAGATTCTATTGAACAGAACCAATTATCACAGATTATACACAAAGGTTCGTTTTCTAGAGGCATTTAAGAAAATCAGTCTTACTCAGCTTTCGTTTCAAAACAGGTAACATATAACAGGGTTTGGCCAAAGTCATTCCAAGAACCTTCAAAAATTCAAATCATGAAAGATTTTCAGCCTTACTGTACATTTTATACAAAATTTGTGAAGAATATCTGCATGACAGTCAGATATTTAAACATACTTTAGTGGGGATATCTGTCTAGTAGACAGACAATGATCTAGAAAATGGCACGTACCTGAAGGTTGGCGTCACCATAGTGGGACCATAGAAGGTTGGCGTCACAAATCGCCCTTCCAAACTGAAGAGAAGATGTTGACTGAAGCATATGTAGATTCATAGTACATAAGGTCGAGGGGTGGAGGCAGCTTTGGATAAAGAAACCCTAGCTGTCTAGGAGACAGATGTTCCGACAGATGTTCCGAAGGGTTATATACATCTTACAGAATATTGAACACATGTTCCTGTTAAATGTAAAAGTCTATCTAGGTTTATCAATGTTAGCAACTAAACTAAAAATTACGCGCTAAAATTTTTTTTTACAAAAATTTTCAGGTAGTCTCCTCCAACGAAACTACCGCGGGTTATTAAAGTAGGATTACTTAACGTTTGCTTGCCTTTTTTTTTTAAACTTATTTTGGTACTTTTCTGTTTTAACTGTTTACTGCTACTGGGTTTGGCGCACTGCCAAAATTATAACTCGCGACGCAGGACAATTTTTTTCTCTCCGACGGACCGTTATTGAGGAACGTAATCCTACGTTAAAACTCATTACATTTTTTATAAAAATATTTACAATAAAATATTTGGTCTAAAAGTGTATACGATTTATTATTAATATGCTCTAAAGTAGCAAATGAAGTAAGTAGGTGGGTACATAGACAGAGTATTTCAGGAAGGAATAATGGACCTTTAAGTTGTAACTTTTTAAAATGAATGAGACTTTTTAAAAATAAATTTGCAATCAAATTTCTTTTTGATTTTGATTTTGAAAATTAATTGAAAATCAACTTTAAATAACATATCTCGGTACCTCGTCTTATGCGGTGTGATGTTATTAGTGCTCTATATTTATAATTATATTTAACTCTGATACTATAATTATATTTAGCTCTGATTAGCTCTCGCGATTTGCTTTCTTTTCAGTGTTGAAATGCCCACCGCTAAGTTCTGACAGTACGCACTTGATTGTCAGTACACGCAACCGCACCTTCGGCACGAGGGTTGTATTCTCGTGCCCAACCGGATTTGAACTCGCTGGAGCACCGTTCATAACATGTTTGCCAGGAGCAAATTGGTCGGATTCAACTCCTACTTGTAGACGTGAGTATACTGTATTCTCTAGAATTTTAATCGGCCGAATTTCCTAATGTATCTTAACGTCAAATAAATCTGGAATGAAAAAAATAAGTTATGTTTGAGCAACTATAATGTAAGTGAAGCACGACTTCATAGCATGCATACGTTAAAACTCAGTGTTCGGTAAAAGGAGACAATAATTCCTAATTAAATTACTAGTTCTCATAAAATGTGATAAAACGTACATTATATGATAAAAAATAAATAAATATTTATATAAAATGTATTTATTCCGCTAGTACATCAAAAGTACATTAAACTTGCACGACTTCATAGCATGCATACGTTAAAACTCAGTGTTCGGAAAAAGGAGACAATAATTCCTAATTAAACTGCTAGTTCGCATGAAATGGGATAAAACGTATATTATATGATAAAAAATAAATAAATATTTAATATGAAATGTATTCATTCCATTAGTACACCAAAAGTACATTAAACTAGTACATTAAAACTTACACTAGTACATTAAGAGTAAATCGAAAAATTTTGCCTTCTGTCAAAATATGATAATTTAATGCATCCAAATATTCCTTTCGAGAGGAAACTATAGTCATAAAAACGTGCTGCAGACTTCCTCGAAAACAAAACAAAAATCCGGATTTTGAGTAAACGTTGGTTGTCCGTATCAAAAGTTATCCGTTTGATGTTGGGTGATACACATAGTTTTCCCACGGTCATGACGGATGGTGGCCGAATGGCTAGGGCGCTGGCATTCGGTACCAAAAGCTGTGATTTCGAATCCCACTCTTGGCATGGACGTTTGTAGCCGTTGGGAATAGGCTTTAAGCAGTATGTCCCGATCTGGTTACCCCTCGTATAGCAAAAATTGACAGTAGCGCTCCAAACCAAACCTGCAGTCATATAAAATTCTTAAAAGTACTTTTATATTTTAAGTCCTTGTTAAGTCATTAAATTTTTAATGACGAATTAAAAAGTCCTTAAATTTTTAATTCATAAAACCACGCATTAATTGTAACTCCTTTATTTTTGACGGAAGTTGAATGAGGCTAGGTATTGATTTCAATATCCTTTGAGCTGATGAACAAGAGGAATTTTGAAAGTAAAGGCAGACGAATTTAAAGTAAAGAATTTTGTGTTGTTTGTTTTAAATTGCTGACAAACATTGGCTATTTACCTGTCAGTGATTAAAATTCCTTGCTACAGCGAGGAGAGCATTAGGGCCTGTTCACATAGAATCCGTCAGCGTGAACGTTAAAGATTCCGTGGGCGCTGATTGGATAAATGGGTCAATGATTGGTATATGATTGGTTAAAGAAATTTACGCTGGCGCTGACGAATTCTATGTGCACAGGCCTTTAGGGAGATGTATTACAGCTTGGAAATAAAAGATTACAAAATTTGTCGTTAGATAAGGTGATGATCATTTGATGTAGAAAATCAGTGTCAATTAAAGTACAGATGAAGCTGCATAATTATCAAATACTTTTAAGAGAACCACCATCGTAGTCATTCACTTTTGGTTTTGCTGAAATAAGTCATTTCCCCCAAAAAAATTTGTTACATATATTTGCATAACTTATAAATGATTGGCTTTGGCATCTCTAATATTTGAAGAGTTTCGTTTTACATTTATTCATATTTTATACAAAAAAAAAAACTATATCATGCGCATTGTTGTCAGGTAAACCAAATTATAGGGAAAATTATAGAAAAATGTCCAATTTATAACTACATAAATAAACGATACTTTTTCGAAAAAAGAAGTTTAAAAGGACATTTAGATAGGTCCCGAAAATTTCTTTAAAAGGTATAGTTATATGCCCTTAACTTTTGGATTAGGAAAAGAGTGTAACCTTGGGCACAAGCAGAGTGTTGATTTTTCAGTATTAAGACAGATCGTATCAAAGCAGCTGGAGTAATATTGGTAATAACTGTGTCGGTGCAATGGTCTCTTTTCTTTTAAAAAATTAAATAAGTAAACACATTTTAAGTAAATAATTTTGGGAGATTCTGACCCGCTTCTCTGCATTTATCCTTCTTTTTTTCCAATATTCTTTCATTTCTTGTACCACATAGTTGAAAATGATTGAATAGTTAGTCTGTAAACTACATTTTCAGGTTATTTTTTCACGCTATTTTATTTTTTAAAGCTTATATGAATTAGATTTGTGTTTATTTATTGGAATGCTTTGTTTAATGGTTAATTCATCACATTCCACACTTATGTGTCACCTTGGCAGAAATTTTGAGAATATATATGTAAGATAGATTCGGGTCCAGGGGTTTTAGGGGTCATCGTAAAACTTTTAAATCATTAAATCACTCTAATAAGACGAATTACTATAAGACGAACATTATATCTAAACAAAACATTACATTAAACATATGACAGATTATTTGCACTAGGGCAATCCTTAAAACACGTCAGTATATCATCGTTACAAATAGAGTACGTCCTTCGTGCAGCGTCGTTATCTAATTAAAAAAAAGTCCCTATCTGTCGTTCACGGGGAGTACGATCACAGGTGGCGCTGGATCTTACAGAGGCGCCAGCGGCTGTCACATAGACCCCCACCCACCCACACCCACACACACACACACACACACACACACACACACACACACACACACACACACATATATATATATATATATATATATATATATATGGTTATTCAGTCAAAGCAAACATAATGATGATGCAGAATGTACGGGTGTCCGCCTTTTATATTCCCGTAGAGATTAATAATTGAAGTAGCTTTGATTACGATACCACTGGTAACCTGTATACTCTTATGTTATTTCTTCTTTTAGCTATAAGGTGTCCACCACCAGTTTCACCTATAAATGGAAGAGTTGTGGATTCGGGACGTCATCTGTCAGGTGATTTTGTCCAATATACGTGCAATGCTGGGCACGTGATTGTAGGCGAACCATTAGCAGTCTGCACGGATCATGGAGTATGGTCACATCCAACTCCAACATGTAAGTGACGTCAAATAAGCATTTTATTTGTCCATTTCTTAGTAATAATATCCATTTTATTTAGAGAAATTGCATATTCTTAAGTAAAGATAGACAAATCTCTCTATTCTAAAAAAAAGTAACTGGCGCTGCCGCTGCCGGCAACGCCGCTGTCAAAAGCTTGTCACGCTATCTCCTCCGAAACCGCTGGGGGTATGGGGTCGAGACTGATATCAATCGATGCAGAACAATGTGGGGAAGAAAGTAAGACATGTCTCATATTCGTCGGACTTTAAGTTTTTTTTTTTTTTTTTTTTTATGTTTTGTGGGAAAATATTGACTTTTTCATGTTCAGATTACGATAACTCGCCAAAAAAGGATCGTAGAATTTTTTTTTTTACAATCTAAGACTACAGACATTTCTCCTTCAAACAAGACCTCATTTGTTTAAAAATAATTCAAAACAGACTGATATTTTTATTAAAATTGAAAACCCACTTTTTGGAAAAATTTATGCGTTTCGAGATATATAAATTCGATGCTCTCAGACTTATTATGTTACAAAGAAAATATTTATATCAACTGGAAGATGAAAGCTTTCTCATTCATATAAACTTCATTTCAAGTCTCTATCTTAAAATTTCGATTTTTAATTGATTTTAAAGAAATACTTCAAAAAAATCTTCTCATTCGCTTCCTTTGCAGAAGGACATGAAAGAAGATCCAATTTTTCACCCATAGGCGGGCTTCATCCATTTCGCCGGGAGGGGGGGGGAAGCTTCAACTGTAAACAAATGAATGACTCAATCGCTGTAAACAACTATTGAGTCATTCATTCACCTGATTCACCAGAGGAGCGAGCGTAGCGAGCCTAGGGGCGAAGCCCCTAGTACTAATACAAAAACTGTCTCATAACAAAACAAAACAAAAATCTCACTCGATTACAAATTACTTTTGATTTTTCATGAAGTCTTGGAAATTTATTCCATTGAATCTAAGACACAAAATGATGAGGTTCAGACTAAAAAGATATCAAAACCAGGGCTTGAAATGGATATGAACCAAAACGAAAAGTTCCGATCGAATTGGTCTTCGTGGAATTTTTTATTTATTTATCCTTATGAAACCATTATTTTGGGATGGATTTGATTTTGCTCCTAAAGATTTTTATCGTTCCGGATATACGGTTTATACGACCCGGAGCAATTCATTTGTTCCGAGTAAGGAATTGTTCCGAGCCGGAACAAAAAATATTTTTCCCAAAAGATTTTGCTCCTTTTCTTCTTTATCGAATTTCGAAAGATTATTAAGCTATTCCGATAAGGCTAAAATTTGAAATTTTGAAACTTTCAAGATACTTCTGTACAGGTAATTGTTTCAGGCATCCAAGATCCCAACGTTACCCAATAAAGTAATAATCTATTCTTTAGGTTAAATAGTTGAATAATAAGATTAGATTGTTGACAGTTTTCTTTCTTTTTTTTTCAGTCAGAGCTTTTTGTGCACAGTTACAGATAAAGTCAACAGATAATTTGTTTCGTGTTAGACGGGTTATTTTCCCAACAATGTTTTTTCAAAACTATTTTTGAGTTAAAATGGAAATAATGTGTGTTGAATTCGCTTCATGAACCCTTATTTGTTTCAACAATATTGGCTTTTTACCATTCCGTATAGGTACATATAATTTCATACCCACAAGGCATTGATTTTTTGTGTAAGAAATGTTATATATTTCTTCACGGCATGGTATCTATTTTTAATTTTGAATACAAAAAGAAAATATCACAGAATTCCATTATTATCCTGTCTTTTTTTTCTACTCCTGGGAAGTATTTACGCACCTTAGATCAGTGATTCCCATCCTGTGGGTCGCGAGGTGATTTCAGGGAGGTCGCCAAAGCTTTAATGAATTAAGTAATTGTTTAGAAAATTTCACCGAAAACAATTTTCGATATTTATTTAACAATTTTGGGTGAGATAATGAAGAATTCCTAACAGGTATTAATTATCTACTGTATACAAGTTATAATCCGGAAAATAAGTAGCGAAGCTAGAATACACTGTTTATTGACAGTACAAGCACATAACGCTTACGCATGCTCTCTAACTAAACAGAATAACAGAATCCAAGGGCGCAGTGGCCCGGTTGGCAAAGGCAGCGAGCCAGCGATCTGAACATCTCGGGTTCGATGCCGGTCGCTGACAAATCCCCCGCCGTGTACACTAATAGCGGCTAGTGCAAGAAAAATCTGTCATGGCTGTAATGTCCTCCAAGTTCCCAAATTTACCTCTGGAGGTGCGGGGTCAAGTGTTCCGGTCTCGTCACTTGACTCGGTTCAAAACTACGGGACCGGTCCTTTAGCCAAGTCGGACTCCGACCCTTGTGGTGCTATTATAAAACGGAGCTGCCCCATTTTGCCCAATAGCCGTCATGGACTTGAACAAAAAATATACTGTTGGTCAAGGGGCATCAGTAACAACAAAACAGAATCCAATATCAGTAGAACGCTAAAAGTAGAACCAAAACTAATTTTGATTGGATGTTGAATATGTGACTGGGTAGCACATATTTCAGTCTTGGAGGCTGCGATCTCCCAATAACCATCAAATTCTGGGACCGAAGCGTTTGTAAAAGGTCTTGTTCAAAGTGCAAACTCAGTTAGTTAGAGATCTACTGTCTTTATTTAGCGCAGCGCTTCTTAAACTTTTTTCATTCATGACCCCTTTTTATCCTCCAGATTTTTTCACGATCCCAGGAAATAAGGATATAAAGATAAATATTTTCTCAAAAATGATTTATTTCTTTGGTAAACAATATATATATGTAAAATAGTAGTATATATGAAAAATAGTAGTTGTGGCGAGCACGGCGGCAGCGATTCACAGTTTCGCTGCGAAAAGTAGCTTCGCTGAATTCACTCCGATTAATTTAGTAAATAAAATAAAATATGTCTTAGATACTCGCGAAGGGCGATAAGAATTAAATTCATGCATCAGAATTAAATTTTCGCAATCCCAAAATTTCGCTTTGGGATCGCGACTTTAACAGCGTTTCTTAAACTGTGGTTTACCGGTAAATGAAAATCGCGGTTATTTCCTGCGCATAGTAAGTACACAAATTCTAAACTCCAGTTTCCCTTTCATTAGTCTGTGCTGTGCATTTTGGCATTATTATTGAAGTTTCTCCAATTAAATAAAGCAATTTTATTTAGGTAAGAGATTTCCTATTTGTACTGTTATATATTTCTGAATCAATACAGAAGGTGAACATTTTTTTTTTCTTGAGGTTATATTCTGTTCTTGATTTTACACATCTTTGACTGAGGTAGGTTTCTTAGTGTTCTCCATTTCTTAGAAAAAAGAAGAAAAAAAAAGAAAAAAATCTTATCCTGTTTATACCTGCATGACAATCGCTGCAATTCATATACACTCGTCAAAAGTGAAATTGCACCACCATGAAGGAATGCGCTAGCGAGGTGAAAATAACAGGATCGGTAGACATCAGAGACATATGCAAATGATTAAATGCGCGTGCGCATCTGGTCACATGATACCCAGATTCTGGCTGTAAAAGCCAGTAGCTGGCCCGCCAGCTACTGGCATTGATAGCATGTAAAGACAAGCTATCAATGACAGATTATTGTTGTAACGGAAGAAAATGCCTCGGACACATCAGTGAGCTGAATACCAGCAGTTTTTGTCTGAGGAACGAGAGCGTATCCTAGAACTGCATGAGCTCGGCTTGTCCCTGCGCTCAATTCCCAGTCGTGTTGGACGAAACGTCAGTACAATTCAGCGATGCGTGGCACGATGGACGCACGAACATCTGAGAACACGGCGAGTCAGTGGAAGACGAGAAACGAAGAGTCAGTGGATCATCCAGGTGAACGTCAGATCGCACTGATAGGCAATTTCGGCGAATTTTACGTGGGAACCCGTTCGCCACGGCAAATTATATTCAAACCTACCTACCATTGTCAGATGGAGCATCTGTCTCCTGCCAAACCATCCGTAACAGGTTGCATGAGGCAGGGATGCACGCACGACGGCCAGCCACCGGGGTTCCTTTAACCACTCGACACAGGGCTGCCCGTCTGCCTTGGTGTCGACGTGATCGTTACTGAACGAACTAATGGCATCGGGTATTGTTTTCAGATGAATCCCGATTTTTTTTATGGAGGAATGACGGCCGTGGACATGTGTGGCGGCTTAGGGGAGAACGTTACATGCAAGCCCATACTGTCGAACGTCACTTTAGCCGCACACCGGGCTTCATGGTTTGAGGTGGCATGTTCAGACAGCGGACAACCCTTGTGAACATTACTGGCAGTTTAACATCAGCCCGTTGCGTAACACAAGTTGTTATGCCTGTGGTTCGGCCACTTGTGCAGCCCGCCCCCTGCACGCTATTCCAGCAGGACATTGTCCGGCACATGACGCACGTCACACTATGAACTGCCTCAATGGAATTCACATCCTTCCCTGACCGGCAGCCTCGCCCGACCGCATATTCTGAAAGACTCACGGTTTGGGCACTCAATTGCCGGTTTGACGAAAGCATCAGTTTCGCCATCTGTTGACATATATAGGAATCTTTTTATTATAAGTTTTTTTTTTTTTACATTTACGCAATTTAGTATGTTTTAAAATCTGAATTACATATAAAACACAGGATTTAAAGAGATTTTAACAAAATAAATAAATGAATAAATTGAAATAAGTATATTATTGAATTTTAAATTTACTTTCTTCAAATATCCACAATAATTTTAATTTTTAAAATTTTAATGTTAATTAGAAAATAAATGTATTTAATAAGCTTTAATTAAAAAAATTAAGTTGCATAAATTAAAAAATTTAAAGTTTTAAATTCCAATAATATAAATTTACTTTAACATATAATTTTAAATTAATCAAATTTTTAAAATATAAAAATTTATTTTAATTTGGTTACATTTTTATGCTAAATTATTGAAGAAATGAGGGAATGATGCTGAGTATGAAGGAATGACAAATCTTTTGATCTTTCTTTGCTGTAGATTTTTCAATTCCTACTATTAGTTCACACTCTCTCTATATATATCTTGTTCAAATTTTCAATCGTTAATAAAAGTACTTTTTATTCATCCACTCAAGTTCAAATACATTTTTTTAAACTTGTAGTGGATGACACTTGATGTTAATACAGTTTTTTCAAATATTAATTCATTAATTAAATGTAATTAATCAAATTCAATTATCCAAAAAAATTTCAACAATAAGAGCTAGAGAGCTAAGATTGGTGGCATTTTAAAGCAGTTTTCAAGACCTTTTTCAATGATATATAACACAATTAGGGCTTAGAAAAATTTATTTTATTTGAATTTAAAATTTGAATTTTTCAAAATGCGCCACTTGAAAAATTTTCAAATTTTTTTTAATAATACTTTATATAGTACTGAAATGATTGTATAAGTTTGAAAGGGGGATCTGTATGGGTTCATGTTAAAATATTGCATTGAATACAGTATTCCTGATTTGAAATCACGAAATTACTTAATACAATATGTTTTAAAGCCTAGAAAATTAGAAAAAAAAATTTAAGATGTGTAAGTAATAGTACTTGTTTTGTATAATTGAAAGTAATCATATTTGTTTTGAAAAAGATATAGAACCATTTTTATCAGACTGTATATACTTCAGCACATACAGTACTAGACTTTCATTCACTTTCTTGCTTTCAGTGCAAGATTTTCAAATGCTCTTATTTCCAATTAAATTCTGAAAATAAAACAAAAGCAAGTCAATTCCTACTTAGGTCAACAAAGAAAAAATTTGAGTGTGAACTAATAGTAGGAATTGAATAAAAGGATTGTCTGCCAGAACCTTGCAGACTAAGCGAGATTAGGAGGGGGGGAAAGAGAGAGAAAAAGTTCGTCAGGTTGGGGATTCGATCTCGCAACCTACAGGACGGAAGAAATCCACGATACCACAGTGCTACCGTTTATACAGTAACAAGAGGGAAATTACTATTCAAGAGCAAGAGACGCTCTAGGTCTAAAACTAAAATTGATTAATTAAATTTAATTAATGAATTAATGTTTGAAATAAACTGTATTAACATCGTGTCATCCACTACAAGTTTAAAAAAATGTATTTGAACTTGAGTGGAGGAATAAAAAGTACTTTTATTAACGATTGAAAATTTGAACAAGATACATATAGTCTAAAACTAAAATTGATTAATTAAATTTAATTAATGAATTAATATTTGAAAAAACTGTATTAACATCAAGTGTCATCCACTACAAGTTTAAAAAAATGTATTTGAACTTGAGTGGATGAATAAAAAGTACTTTTATTAACGATTGAAAATTTGAACAAGATATATATAGAGAGAGTGTGAACTAATAGTAGGAATTGAAAAATCTACAGCAAAGAAAGATCAAAAGATTTGTCATTCCTTCATACTCAGCATCATTCCCTCATTTCTTCAATAATTTAGCATAAAAATGTAACCAAATTAAAATAAATTTTTATATTTTAAAAATTTGATTAATTTAAAATTATATGTTAAAGTAAATTTATATTATTGGAATTTAAAACTTTAAATTTTTTAATTTATGCAACTTAATTTTTTTAATTAAAGCTTATTAAATACATTTATTTTCTAATTAACATTAAAATTTTAAAAATTAAAATTATTGTGGATATTTGAAGAAAGTAAATTTAAAATTCAATAATATACTTATTTCAATTCATTCATTTATTTATTTTGTTAAAATCTCTTTAAATCCTGTGTTATATATGTAATTCAGATTTTAAAATAGACTAAATTGAGTAGAAGTAAAAAAAAAAAAACTTATAATAAAAAGATTCTTATATATGTCAACAGATGGCGAAACTGATGCTTTCGTCAAACCGGCAATTGAGTGCCCAAACCGTGAGTCTTTCAGAATATGCCGCCCGACCTCTCTCCCATCGAGCATGTGTGGGGTGCCATCGGACTTGCGGCGCACAGGGCACCGTAGCCGCATACCGTAGAAGAACTGAGAGCTGCAGTGGACTCGACTTGGCAAGGAATATCTCAGGATACCATTAATAGCCTCATAGACCAGGGGTTCCCAACCTTTTTATAGTACTGTACCTGTAGGTTGTAAACAATTTGATGACGTACCGGTAGACCAAAAATTTTGAAATGGGGGATAAAATGCAATGGAGAACATTTGTAATAAAGACAAGTACCTTGGGATATATTTTTATTGCTAAACATATAAATAAAATATAATAATCACTTTAAAAAATATATAATTAGTGAGAAGGTTGTGCCTGTTTATTATTAACTAAAGAAGTAATATCGGGCTCAATGTTTGTCAGTTTAAGGCGAAGATCCGATTCAATGTCCAGCAAAGCTCTATACTTGGTTTTCCTCGCAGTCATTGCAGAAAATCCTTTTTCACATAAATGTATGGTCGCAAATGGCATTAAAAATTTTACTGCTTGGCAAGACACTTCTGGGTATTCTTTACGAGTAGATAGACAAAAAGTGAATAGGTTGGAGCTCTGAAAGCTTAATTTCAATCCACTGTCACTGCTGAGGTCTATAAAAGACTCCTTTGCAATCACATCGTCTGGAACCCCCGTTGTGAATGCGAAAGGATTTCGAATTCAATTTTGAGCTGTGAGATCTTCACGAAAATAATTTTGGAAACATTCATAAGTTCATGTTGGATGTTTTCTAATGTCGCTCATCACATCGTCTTTTATTGACAAATTATTTTCTTCGATAAAGTTACAGAGGGAAGGAAACATGTTAACATATTGTTTTTCAATTTGCTGTTGCATGAATTGCAATTTTCTCTTGAACGCACTTATTTTGTCATACAAGTCGAACACAGAATTGTTAACTCCTTGCAAACTCAAATTTAGTTCATTTAATCTTGAAAAAAATTCTAAAAGGTATGCTAGTCTGCATAACCATTGCTCATCAATCAAATTATCTCCGTTCAAATATTTTGAATTGGTCAAAACCATATAAATTTCATCGCGTGACTCAAACAATCGACTGAGGACTTTACCAGGTAACAATCACCGTACTTCGGTGTGAAGTAAAAGTGTGGCATAGGCACTTCCCATTTCACCACATAAAATCGAAAATAAACGCGAATTGAGTGCTCGAGATTTGATAAAATTAACCATCTTTACCGACTCATCTAAAGCCTCTTTTAAATTCACTGGCATATTTTTTGTGGCCCAAGCTTCACGGTGAATGATGTAGTGCGTACACTTGCATTTTGGTGCCACTTCTTTAATTTTGGTTACCAAGCCTAATAATTTTCCAATCATCGAACGAGCACCATCGGTACAAACTCCAACACATTTTAGCCAACTTATGTGATTTTTAATGAAATAATCATTAATTATTTTAAATATTTCTTGCGAAGTTGTTCTTGCAGTTAATGGTTTGCAAAATAATAGTTCTTCTTGTATTTCATTGTTGAAATCAAATCGAATATATACAAGTAGTTGTGCCAAATTGGAAATATCGGGACTTTCATCCTTGTTGGAGGGAATAAAATTGGCTTGCTTTTAATCTTTGGATTAAAATATCTTCAACATGTGATGCCATCTCATCTATTCCCCGCTTGACAGTATTATTAGATAATGATACTTTATCAATTTCTTTAGCCGCTTTCTCTCCAAGGACAGATGCAACTATATCCTTTGTTGCAGGCATCAACAATGTTTCACCAATTGTATGTGATTTCCCGCACTTAGCTACAGAGGCTGTTCGCACATTTTTTAGACGATTTTGGTAAGCGGTAATAAAAAATCGTTTGCTGCAAAAGAAATAATTGCAATTGTACTATGTTTTTAAAAGTCAAAATTATCGTCTGCGGCTTGAAAGTTTTGTTTTTATTCAAAATGGCGTTTTTAGCAAAGCAGTGGTTCGAAGGCTACATTTATGCTCCTTCCGAAGAGAAATATGCATACTCCGTTATCCAAAAACGATGTGAGAGTCATGGTTTTGTGATATCTAAAGCGTTGATAGGTAATATCGTCAACAAGAAAGGAAAAAAACGTCAAATTGGAGCCTCAAGTGGGACAAAAATTCCAAACAAGTATCCAAGGAAAAAACGGACATCTTCGACTATTGCAAAGGTGCGTTGTTTAATGCTAAAAGAAAATCCCCCTAGTCAAAGGACAGTTGCAAAATCATTAAAATGCTCGGTGTCCACTGTAAACAAAATGATAAACGTTGATTTAAATCTTAAGAAAGCGAAAAAACGCAATGTGCATCGTCTTCTTCCAAATCATATCGCTGAACGCAGGACACGCTGCAGAATTCTATATGAGAAACACTTATCCAAAGAAAAATGGAAAACAATTGTCACAATAGATGAATCATGGGTGTATTTAAATGATTGCAACAAAAAAAGAGCCATTTATTATCATAAAAGGGGAGAAAAAAATTTAAGTACATGGTTCAAAGAATCGAAAGAAAGTTTTTCTAAGGGATTCATGATTGTTGCTGGTTTTTCTTATAATGTCAAGTTAAAAATAAAGAGAGTGGAAAAAAATGTCAAGATTAACTCCAAATACTATCAGGAACATATTTTATAGCCAATTTTTCTGAATGAAATACCATCGCTTTACCCACAGTGCCATCAATTTGTGAGACTCCATCAGGACAAAGCTAGCAGTCACACATCAAAATCCACTGCAAATTTCCTAAAAGAAATGGAACAAAAAACTGGTATCAAGGCTATACCCTTCACTGATATCCCTACTAAATCTCCCGATGTATCACCTATGGATTTTTGTGCTTTCGGACTTTTAAAATCTGCATTATCCTAACGTCGTCCCAAAACCCTTACAGGACTCTGGAAAGCTGTTCAGAAGGAATGGGATAGAATACCTCTTCTGACACTTCAAAAGGCATTATTATCCTGGAAATTGCGGTATCGAAAGATAGTTCAGAATAAGGGATGTCAAATAGAACATTTAAAACACAAGAATTTTATGTAATTTAGTTTTGTGAATACAATATACATCGTCTAAAAAATGTGTGAACAGCCTCTGTATATGCAAACTAGCTAAATATGATGCTCTCACATAATTAGTATTTATACTACTAAAAGTTTTGACAATTGATTTTTGAGAGCAAAACTTTGAATGCTTTCTTTTTAAAAAATCAAGAGTTTTGTCTTTTACACTCGAATGTTTGCTATATAAATGCCTTTTCAAAAGAGCTGACTTCATAGTCTCGTTTGATAAGAATTCAAAACAAATCACGGACTGTGGAATAGGTTCAGCTTCTGTTCCGGATTTCATGGCGAACCCATACTTCATACAATCAGGATCATACTTCCTGATCCAAGTTCGCTTCTGCTTCTTCGTCTTTGCTCAATTCTTGTGATTGATCTTCCTTTGGGTTGAAATTAGAACTTCTAGATTGCTCTAAATATCTCTTCATTGTATCGAGGTGCTGTAAAAATAATAAGTAAAATGTTACAAAAACGTAAAAGTATAATAGACTTATTAAAAATGATTTTTTATATATCCTAATTTATTTACGCGAATCGACCCGAAATTTGAATTTTCTTGTTAAAAAATGTAATTTTTTTAATTATTCTCTTTTATTTAAAACTGATTTTGAAAAAATAAAAACATGAAAACTGTCAGTTTTTAATGCTGAATTCATATCTAATTTTGTTTTTCAATAATTCTGTTTGATAACAAAGTTATATTAATCGCTTCAAATTTACATTGGAATCCCTATATATCAATTTAAAAAAGACACCCGGTATACATATATAATTCAAAATAATTATTGTAAAATGTAATGATTGCATGTAAGTAATTTTAAGATTTTGTATCTAAACTATAACCATGACTAATCATACCCTTTGTAAATTTTTTAGTGTTCTTAACAACGAATAAGTTTATTTGTATATAGTCTGAAGACGAATACGAGATGTATTCGAAACATGTAGCCAAGCATTTATTAAAATAAATTAGGATATATAAAAAATCATTTTAAATAAATCTCCCGAGTTTAATACACTTACCTTAACAGCTTCTTAATATTTATTAATAATACAATTACTATTGATTAATAATATGCAATTAATTTAAAGATGTTTGAAACACAAAACACAATTATTAGTAGAACTCAGACACAGTTATAATTCGCAAACACAGTTATATACATAGTTATAATTCGCAGGCGAGTGCCAAATTTTTAAGGGGCGGTCATAGATAACACAATCAGGTGTAGACGGCATCTTTTGAGATTAGGTAAATCCCAATAAAGTATTACAACACAAACAATGGATAAGAAATTCCAAACTAAAATATTAAAACGTATGGATTGTTAGCTATTATAGTAATTTATTTTCTTTTTTCGTAATACAGATTTTTAATAGATTTTTGTTTTAAATTGTAAAATCATTCGTGTACCAGTAGCTGCTTGTCCACGTACCGGTACTGGTACGCGTACCCAAGGTTGGGAACCACTGTCATGGACAGTATGCCTCGCCGTTTAGAGGCCTGTATAGCTGCCGTTGGTGGTCACATTCGATACTGAGTAAATAGTTTAATTTTCCATATCTTTGTTTGTTTCTTTAATCATCTGCATATGTGTCTTACCTCTATCGATCCTGTTATTTTCACATCGCTACGAGCATTCCTTCGTGGTGTTGCAATTTTACTTTTGACGAGTATATATTGCATCATATATATTGTCGAATAATATATATTGTGACAAATTTACTATTATTTGGAATTCTAAATTTACTTATAAAGTAGAAGTCTTATTATATTTCTACTTTTCCCTTGGAGAAAAGATGCAAATATTCAGATGAGTATTTAAAATTTGGGTTTACCACCGTAGTCAGAAATGACATTGAGAAGCCACAGTGTTTTGTGCAACGTTGCCCTCAGTGCAGAATCAATGAAACCCATTAAATTGAAACGTCGCTTAGTGAAAAAGCATTCTGAACATATCAAAAAGGATTTGGAATTCTTTCGACGTCATGAAGCTGGTGTCAAACGTACGAGATATGACCGTACAGGAAGCTTTCCTCAACAAAGTGCATCCCTGATACAAACATCATATGAAGTCGCTTTGGAAATTGCCAAACAAAAATAAGCCCTACACGATTAGAGAAACATTTATCAAACCCTGTTTGCTGAAGACTGTAAAATTAGTTCTTGGGGAGACAAAGATGCGACAAATATCTTTTTTCCAACATCATTCAGAGACGCATTTCCGATATGTCCGAAGATGTCAAAGAGTAAGTGTTGAAGGAAATCAAAGTTTCTCCCTTGATTTCTTTCCAAGTTCATGAATCAACGGACGTAAGTTCTTGTTCTCAATTGCTTGTTTTCGTGAGATATATTCATTCAGAGGACATCAAATGAGAATTCCTGTTTTAAAGCGCACTCGAACTACAAGTGAAGATGTTATGGCGGAGATAAAAATCTTGAGGACAAGTGTCAGTGGAAAAATGTTTGTGGCGTTTGTAGTGATGGAGCTCCTTCTATGTTGGGGTCGGGCTTTCATGAAAAGGTAAAAGAACTTGCTAATGAAGCAAAGGCTACACACTGTATCATTCACAGATATCGCTTGATAGCAAAACTTTACCAATTCCTCTGAAAAATGTACTTGATTCAGTAATAAAAACCCTCAACACCCGTCTTTTTACAGAATTTTGCAAAGACATGAATGCAAATCCTAAAATTCTGCTGTTTTGCACATCTATAAGCTGGCTATCAAAGGAAAACGTTCTGAACCGTGTTTATGAGATGATGGACAAAATCAAATTGTTCTTAGAAGCTCAAGAAAAATACGAGCTTTTCTCTCATTTCCGTGATAAACTGTGGAAGAAAAGACTTGCTTATTTAGCAGATATTTTTGAACAGTTGAATAATTTCAAACTGAAGCTTCAAGGAAAGGGACATGCACATTATCTGATTCCACGATAGTCTGAGGGCTTTTTTTTCGAAACTGCAGAACTGACCTCAAAAAGTAAACCAAGGAAACATTGCAATATTTGAAAAATTGTCCAGAGATGTTGAGGAATTCGAAGAACTCGATGAGCATCTAAAGTCGGATATTACAGGACACCGTCAATCTCTGGAAAAAGAGTTTCAACGGTATTTCCCTGAGCTCAAAAAAGAAGTGCACTTGCACGAAACCCATTTTCTACTTCTCTAGACGTGATTAGTATTCCCGATGAAATACAACATGAGTTTTTGGATCTTCAGAATGATTCATCGGCACATGATTTGTTTAGAGAAAATCACTCATTCAGTTCTGGTGTGCTATGTATCAATCCTACCCACGAGTATCCAAACTTGCCTTTCATATTTTGGTGCCATTTGAGAGTGATTTTGAGCCTATCTATGTGAGAGTGGTTTTTCAGCCCTTGTCCATATCAAAACGAAGTTTCGAAATCGACAGAGTGTCGAAGATGATATGAGGCTAGCTTTGTCAAACACCCAACCACGAATTTCGAAGCTGAGTATGCAGTTGCAATAACAACCATCACATTAAAATGATTTCATTTACTTATTTTTTGTTAAATTAAATGTTCGGTTCAAATTAAATTATTGAAAATTCAGTTTAGTGTTTTCCCTATTATCTCAAAAGACCTTATTTATAAAAATATACAGAGTGTGAAGGTGGGGGGAGGGGCGAGATGCCTGAAAACCATTGAAGGGGGTCGCAACTCGAAAAAGGTTGAGAAACACTGCCTTAGATAACATAATAAAGTGACGAGAACCCTAAATCACATTTTAGAATGATGAAATAGATTCCTATATTTCTTTTTCTTTTTTAATTGGGATAATTCAGAATTCAGAATAATAAGCCGACCACAGCGTTTAGCTTATACGGCGTTGTGAATCTGAAGTCCAGACGCCGCGCATCAATTCTTGCATACTGAACCGATGGTTATGCACCTGTTCGGGTAATTTTCACGGGCCTGGGTGTGGGACAGTACAGATCTGCCGACCAATTGGGATAGCCCGTGGCCCGTATTAATCGGAGTAAAATTTCAAGGATCGAAATTTTTTCGCTCTGAGCTGGATCAATTCAGGAGGACAAAAAAAAATTTCGATCCTTTGGATTCAATCCACAAAGAAACTTTTCCCGAGAGATCAGTTTTCTATTTTTTCTGGTTTGGATAGAAATCTCTTGACTCTAAATTGATGATCTGTTTGACTCTTACTATTGATACTATTTGACTCTTAATATTTCTATTCACATCAGAGATATTTAAATGGGAGCAAAAAAGGATACGTTCTTCGGATAGTTATCTTCAAGCCCTGATCAAAACTTCTACAGTGTCTTAGTTAATATCACGACAGTAAGATTGATGAGTCAACCTGCAAATTCAGAGCTTGATAAGTGCCCCGCATTGGTAAACAACTGATTCAGAGCTGAATGTTACTAAATCACAACGCATAGTGGGATGTTGTTAAACGTATATATGGCAACATTATAAATCAGTGACATATAGTTCAAGTGCATTATAGTTACGTGTAAAATTAGCAAACGTATAGCATCACAGCTGCGATAGTTTAAGAACAAATCAGCTTCTCCTAGTTTATCATGTTCAGTGTAACATGTGCTAGATGGTGTACTAAAAACACACACACAGAGGACGGTTTTACAGTTCAGAGGAAATAAGAAACACATAGCCATAATCAAGATTTTGATATTTTAAAATGACCCCATTTTAAGAATCAACTTTTCACAGTGACGTATCGAAAGGAAAATTTAACAAGAAATGTTCAATGAGGAATGTCTCGAGCAGGGGTGGGCAACCCTTGGCACGCGTGCCAAATGTGGCACACTGATGACTTTTTCCTGGCACGCGAAACAAGTCCTTGTCAAATTTATTTTCAATTAGCACATAATTATGTCCGTTTAAAAAACCTTGCAGCAGTGATACTATCCATATTTTCTTTTTTATACATCATTTTTTATGCATCATTTATAAGGTATTTAAAATCAGTAAAAGATTATCTATAATAACCCCTTTTACTGTGTTTCATACAAATGTATAACTAGGGAAAATATTGACTGTTGAATCGAAAAAAATTAACTATAACAGTTAGCGTTAACTTTTTGTGTTGTTGCTAATAATAGTGTCTTTAAATTGTGTTAATATGTATGACAGTTAAAATTATACTTACAGGCTATTACAAAATATTCACAAAAACACTTTTTTCATGAAAACCTGTAGCAATTTTTTTCATTTCAGTTGTTTTACATGATTTATATTATCACTTACAAATCAAATAAGAAGATATCAAATTATATGTTCTCAAGAAATTTTGGTTGCACATGGAAAAATTTTGTGTCAGAGGTTTGGCCAATTTTGGCACGCAGTCTCCAAAAGGTTGCCCAACCTTGGTCTAGAGCCACCCACGGTCTGGGGACAAACTCTTAGGTCTTAACACCGGGCCTAGGGTACCTTAACCCCTCTTTCTCTGTATCGTCAGGCGTGTGTTTGATACAAGACTACCTTCAAAACCAACCATTAGTTCAAATTTCTTCTTCCCTTTCAAGGGCTGAAGAGTTCTCTACTACTGAATATGAACCAGTTTGTATAGTATGTGCTTTCATTTACAAGACAATGTTTGATTTCCACATTCAAATAGTTTATACACTTAATACTCCTGTAGGAATGAGTACTCAATCAATTATAAAACATACACAAAAAATGCATTATTTTGTTGAAAGTTTAGTTGTTTTGGAGCAGCTCTTGGTTATTGTTAAAACTGTAGAAAGAACGAAATTATTTCTGCATATATTAGATATCTTTAAGTGTACTCGTAAAATGTCTCTAATTAGTGAAAATAACTTTCATTGAAATTTTATAGGTAAAGCAGCATGCGAATTCCCAGGAGAACCTTCAAATGGACATGTCATTCCAACCAAATTCCACTACGGCATTGGAGAAGTTGTTGTCGTGGGATGCCAGCCTGGTTACAGGGTTCTTGGATACCAACGACTTCGATGTACAGCATCTGGTCACTGGAGTACCCCCCTACCACACTGTAGGCCCTACTTAGCGCAACAGACGTAGCTGACTGTAAATAGGTAGGCTGTGGTTGGTTAATCAACAGACCTCAGCATACAAAGCTACCATACTTCAATACACTGCAACCGATGATGGAAAATCGTGCGAAATGTATGTATGATCAAGTAGGGTTATCTTTTGGGTACCTACAGAAAAAGCACACACGTTTTTAATGAAAAACTTTTACTGACCTCTTTGTTAAGCAGTAAACTCTGCATAATGATAGTACAAAATTTAAAGGAGGTAATATCGGAACAAAAATGTTTTTACCAATCTTTAAACATAAATACAATATTTTTCTAGCATTCAAATTGAAATGCATTAGTTTACATGTTCTTTTTTCTTTTCCATCGGAATAATTTGAAAATATCTGTCCTATTATATCAAAGCTTAAAATAAGCAAATTAAAGTTTAATTTGATTTTTCGGTATAGATCAACTGTTCTATGAACCCAGTGAAAAATCACCAACTTTAAAATTCAAATATATAAGCAAGAAAATCTTATTAATTTTTTGTATGAAATCTGTTTTAATTTATGGCAAAATTAGTGATCCCCCCCCCATGTTTAAAAAAGACAAAAAATGCTCATTAAAAGAAAAACTACTATTTTATGTATTAACTTGAAAGTTGCTAACAAAAATTTTAGAATGTGCAAGAAAAGTCTTTTATTCCAGCTGTAATTTTCCAATACATCACCTTTCACCTTTCATATCAGTATTTCCTAATTATGTACACTCTCCCCAGCTACATATATCTAATAAATGTACCAAACATAGTGTTAAATATAGATTACCTCCTACCTTTGATTTCTTACATAACCTGCAATTAACAGATGGATTTTCAGAATGTTTTGCTGGCATTTATAATTATTTGTTACACCTATAAAGAACACCGAAATAAATCTCTTTCTCATTTAATGCTTCCAAATAAAAATGTTAATCAACTCTCCTTTCAATGTAGGTCCAATAAAGACTTTGACCATGATGTGCATAATTTTGTAGATATGTTTTTATTAAATCAATATTGATGAGTTTTGTGTACATGTTTTCACAACCTTGTCTGCCTGCTTTAAATTATTTAATCTTCAGTTACAAAATATTAAGATGAATACTTATACAGCATTATCTGAATAAGACTTTGTTCATGTGTTCAGTACAATTACCCTTCCTAACATAGAAAATCTTTTCTATTTTTGTTTTCTTTTTACATGTTGTTGCTGGATTTTTTTAATTATATATATATATATATATATATATATATATATATGCAAATAAATCTAACAAGTCAATTTTTAAAACAAAAGCTGGATAGCCTAACCAAATACTCAGTTGAAGACTTATTAATCTGATGGTTGGTTGGTTGAGAGCGCTCATTTTTCAACAGTCATTTTTTGCTACACAAGGGCCTACTGCTTAAATCTGATTCCAAATAGTTACAAACACTCATGCCAATAGCACAACTCAAACCCACTGACAATGGTAACAAATGCCAGCACCCTAGCCATTTGGCTATCATCTGGCATTTATTCATCTGAAATACTGAATAGTATTTCCTTCATATAAAGAGATAAAAAATTACAAAGTATAACTAATTTGTAAAGCCTAATTCAACACAGAAAAACATGGCATTCATTTAGTAGCCAAGTTGACTGGAGTGGAAACAACAGATTAAGAGCTTGTTCATCTGTTGTTCATTTTCCATTCCCTACATTCTCAATTTATCTATAAGAGAGTGAACTGTAATTCCCATGATGACCCACCACATGTGTAATATAAAGACTATCTATATTCTGACCTATAAGTAGCCTTCCAATTGAGACAGTGGAACCATAAAGCAATAAAAGAGAAGATAAGAGTAATAATTCAACAAAAATAAAATTACAAATATTGCAATATGATCAAAAACTAACCAGCAGAATAAATTAAGAACAAAATAAATTTAAACCCTAATACTAAATAAAAGGAACTTTCCTAACAATGAAAAAACCCACATAAATTAAAAATGGATGAAATAGTTACAATCATATATAACAGAACAGCAGTCCTCTACATTCTGTAGAAGAGCTAGTGTATTCAATTTTATGTATTAATGCAATTGTGAATGAATATACACAACACATCTCATGAAAAGATATCTTAAATTAGTTCACTTACAGAATGTTTCCTTCATATAGCTTAGCGATAAGATATTGTGTATGAGAATATATAAAGACTCCTTGAATGAACATCTCTCACCCACTCGAACCAATAAAAACAAAAGATAGATTAAACAATAAAATAAACAGGTAAATTATATTCATCTGTTGAAAAAAAAAGGGGTTTTGGAGGGGAGTAGAAAGGAATTAAGGAAGAGCTGTAGAATAAACATCATAAAGGGATAAACAATAAAAATATTATGCACATAAACTTTAAATGGAAATAATTATTTATTAGATATTTAAAAATGTTGAGGGTATATAGCATTGGTGCACAAACTTTTCTAGAACATGACCCATTATCTTTTTATAAAAAATCATGTGACTCAATGAAAATTTATTGGTTATAACAAATTCTTTTTAAAAATTACGAAAATTTCAACAGAAGAATAGGAAAAACTAGGCAAGCAAATTTTGAGAAATTATTTCAAAAATCAATGAACTGTAGATTTTGGGTTTATATTTACTTTGCAAAATAACAATAAAAAAAATGTCTTCCTTACCATCTACACTTTTGCCAATCCTTGTGTGACTAAAAGTCCATATTTAAATATTTATATGCATTTGTATTTCACTTAGGTAAATATTAACAAAAATTAGAATTAAAAAAAGAGCATGATTTTAAAATTATAAGTTTCCTATTAAAACACTGGAAATCATACTCTTGATTTTTTTTATATGAAACTAAATTATTCATGAAAAAAAATTAATGAAGGGTGAGCCTGGGCCTCAGATAATATTACTTTAATACTCAGGGAAATATTTGAGAATGCTACTCTCTTATCAAGATTGTTTCGTAATTATAGCTACTAATTTTGAAAACCCAGTCTTGCACATATAAGTAAAAGCATATGGAAACAATGTAACTTTCCAAGACTGACACCTTGTTTTAACAATATCATATTTGTAACATATAAAAAAATAAATATATTAAAAATATGTAATAGAAAGATTAAAGCATGTTTTTTATTTAAATAATTCAGTATGATATAAATTTACTTTAGACTACCCGTGACCTCTCCAACTATTTTCACTACCCACAGTTTGTGCACTGCTGGTGTATAGGATACTGGAAGATGTTACCTTCCAAATTTCCTAGGATGGCATTTTTTAAAGTTAGTGGTAACTGCTTTTCATATTCCATTCACTGTGTTGAGTCTTCATTTAAAAAGTACTCATTTTTACTATTCTAAGACATCATTAGTCATGGGAAGCATGCCTGTTCCTGACCTTTTCTGAAATATGCTCAAAAATAAAGATATCAAACCAAAAATTATGGCTGACACTTCCGTCCCACTCCTGGTATTCTGGGAAATCTCCAGGTAGTGCATTCACAATTAAAGGGGACAGAGCAGTCCAGGTCAACATCGGTAGACTCATGAGTGGACATATCAGGAGCCTTACTTTTATCAATGGACAGAAAACTTTTCGAAGTTGCACTAAACGTACTTCAGCACCAGCATCACCTGCCCACCTATTGAATTGTGTGGGGCTGCTGCACGAGGACCTATTTACTGAACCTCTTCTCATGTATGACTTTTTGAGAGTTCGTGACCTCTTGGTCTAGCCTTCGGCCAGACCTTGAGGAATAAGCCACAACACATCTAGAGCAGGTGTGTGAAACTTGCAGCCCTCAATGATTATTTCTGCAGCCCAGGCCCAGTCAGTATAACAGTATGTAAATATCGTGTCACCTTATGCACCTTCTGCACAGGTGCACATTTCCCCCCACTAGCAGAGTATTCTAGCCGCCGACTTCCACAAGCCAGACCAGTAGTCTGGTCAGTAAGTAGTCTTGTACAAAATAATTTGTTTGGTGGGTGTAAAACATGTTATACATTTTGCTTTTGGAGAACACTTATTAATTTGTATAATTATTCAGTGTCTGGTAAGTTAATGTTCAAGACCAAAAATTGTCAGGAACACAGTTTTTATTTTTTTTTAACACTATACTTTTCAAAATAAACCCTACGTTTCTACAAAGATATTTTTTTATTTATTTATTATTTTTTTTTTTGGGGGGGGGGCACATAAACCTTGTTTATTTGGCCCATGTCAGCCTTTGAGTTTGACACACTTGATCTAGAGCAGTGGTTCCCAACCCATAGAAGTCTGCGGACCACTAAGCCAGAAACTTAACCATGTGCAGACACCCCCCCACACACACACACCGACTTGAGGGGGGGAACCTTCCGGGGGGGTATGTTGGCATAGAATATCCCTCAGGCAAAAGGGATACAGGATTAACATACTCACATTCTAACGTATAATATTCTAATAACAAAATAATTATGTTAAACTTTTTAAGAAATTTTATTTCAACACCTGATAGACATTGGATATATTCCGCCTATTTAGTTTAATGAACACTGCTTTCAAAATTCCCATTTATTTGGCAACTTGCTGGTTTGGGGGTGGTGCTGGACCACCCCCAAGGCTCTCGCAGACCACCAGTTGGGAACCACTGATCTAGAGGCTTTGAAAGAGAATGACACATGACAACCATAAAATTTCGGGGTCGTTAGTTTTTTTTTTTTTTTTTTTTTTTTTTAAGGTAGTGGCCTGTTTGGATCACTGACAAGAAACTTTATCCTGATACAAATCTGTGTTTAAAGGTTCAATACAAAGGGGAAGTTTGTTTATGTGTACAGTTTAAAACTGTGCTATTAAATAGACAGTGTCAGATGATCGGTTGAATTTCATACAATATTCTAGGCAAAACAAGGCAAATATATGCTCCTAAAATTGAAATGAAGCTAGTTCTATTAAGTATAAATAGTACTAGACATTGTAGAAATACTCTTGTTCCAACAAATTTCAATTGCCTGTA
Source organism: Dolomedes plantarius (assembly GCA_907164885.2). NCBI lineage: Eukaryota > Metazoa > Arthropoda > Arachnida > Araneae > Dolomedidae > Dolomedes > Dolomedes plantarius. The sequence goes on along the minus strand of OU015493.1, from coordinate 120,753,139 downwards.
ATTTTTGTGTTTTAAAATCACTTTAAAAAAAAATAACACACTAATAACACAAGAACATGTTTATATATTTTAAATGGAACAAGTATATACAAATATGAACCCACTTTGAAATCTTCTACAAAATCAATGGTATAATCTTCCATGTCATGTACCATTTTTAACATAAAGAAAAAATAGTTCAGAGAATAAGAGTGATAGAAGTTGGTTTAAAGGTTATATTAAAATAACAAAATTAAACATGAAATAAAATATTTAGCTTTGTAAAAACTGAAGTACCAAGGAATTTTTTAATCTGTAAGCTCCAAGCATATTACAACTTACACAAGTTACAAGTGAGTACCATAATATTTATATGAAAAAAAAATCATAGCAGAAAAACAGGCATTTTGAAGCATACAATACTGATTAGTTTACAGCAAGGTACAAATATTAAAGCTGACAGCTGTTCAACTACAAATAATATTTTCTAAAAAGATTATATAATTGCCATTAGAGGTATAAAAAAAAGTTCACAACAATTATAGCTATTGTTAAGTTAACTAAATTAACTTTAAAATTATTAGCAGTACTCAAAATATTCATAAATTTACAATTAATTGAATCATACAGGAGAAAAAAGAATGTAAAACATATGAAATAAAAAAAATTAAAAGAAAGCATTTTTATATACATTCATTTCCTAGTAAAATGAACTGTTGCATAACATTTTAAGCAAGAAGAGAAAGACACAAAAAATTAACCATTTAAAAGGAGTTCATTGAAACTACAGTCATACAATAAAAGAAATAATTTTCAATTACTTTTCCCCAGATTTTTATTAATTTCACTTTCTTGAACATTTATTAGGCACTCTCAAGTGTCAAATTTTGTAGTTCTTCCTCTAATTCTTTTTTCTTATCACTCAGTTCTTGGTATTTCTTTTGCAACATTGCTTCTCTTTCAATTTGTCGGTTCACATCTTCAGTTAATGACTGGAAAATAGATAATATGTATATTAAATACATATTCAGAAATTCACAAAAATATATATTCAGAACTTAATATATATATGCTTGTTCCATCACCAACAACCTTCTAAAGCTGATTCACGATTAAAAACTCTACAAACCATTATTAATTTGTAACAATAACTGCAGTAACAGAAAAGTAACTTGCATTCAAGAAATTCCAATGAAAATAGTGTTTTAAACTTTTCCAGTTACCACTTTTTATGAGCTAAAGCATGCCTTATTCACCATAATTTCTATTTAAAAAGAAAAAAAACCAACATTGTGAAAATCTTCATTTGTTTATCCCATTATATGGGTAGAAATAATTATTGTTTATCTCTACCAAATAAAATTTAAGCATGATATTACAAAGAAATACCTCTTTGAAACATATGTGGCTTTTCAATCCTACTCAATGCGACTGTAGAAAAACTATAGTTCCCATACAACAAAAAAATGCTCTGACTTTACTAGGTTTTCTCTGATTTTTTACAATAAACTGTCCAAATTTTTATAATAAACTTCTACTTAGTTGATTATAAATACCTCGTCGAAAGAGATTTTCATCTTTTTCTCAAAATACCTGATAACTAACCTCCAAATAACTGACTTGCAAATGTCTCACAACAAAACTAATATCAAATATATTCATTTTAGAAGCTGAGCTCAAGAACAGAAATATATATGTGGATGCAATGTGTGTGTGTGTTGAATTTACTTAATTCTGAAAAATATTCATTTAATTTTACACAAAAATTTAGCAGTTATTTATAAATCTGTCACACCCCTTGAAATTTTAATAAATCACACATGCATTCAAATCATTGAATTTGAATTTTGAAGCCAAATTCAGGTTATTAAAAGACAACAACTGACACGGAAATGATAAGTATAAAATTATAAAATAATGTTAAATTGTTTCATGAAAAAAGATGTACAATGAACCAATTGATTATTAAAATGTAAGCGGATAAACAATTTTATAGCATGCTGAGAAAACTGCTTCCAATGAATCATCTTCAGAAAAAAGTATAATAATAAATTTTCATCTGAATGGATAACTACTTTAGGAATAAATTTTAAATTTTCTCAACATCTTAATGATTTTTTTACATTAATATATATATATATATTTATTTTTTTAAGTTCTTGGCATTACAAAGCTCTTGTTCTCTGATTTGAGCAAAGGTTATGGAGGAGAAGATCTTGGTGAATAATGTTTAAACAAATCAATTCATGAGCAACTTTAACTTTTGAAACTTGGGAATGAATGCCTTAAACTTTAAACATAGGAAAATAATAAAATGAATGGGTTATAAAAACAATTGAAGATTTTTTAAAGCAAAATACCATTTAAGTACATCTAAAAAATAATAATTTCACATGTATTTAAAACCTCTAACAAACCAAAGCAAATTTAAAACTCATAAATAATACTACCAAATCACAGAAAATGTTATCTTTCAATTACTGATATTAATCCATTACTTTAAAATGACAGAACAAACAACAAATACAGTTTATCACAACTCTTGTGGTAATAGCATGCTAAATGATAAATGAGATGTGGGGTAGACTGCAATTGACTTATTGTAAAATTAAATCCTATTAATAACTCTTAATTTTTTAAACAAATTAAACCATGTCCCCAACAACATAACAAAAGTTAAAATATATAAAACAAGGGAAGAAATAGAAATATTTATATATCTTCAAACAAAAAGTTAATGACATATATATTACTAGCTGAATACCCGTGTTTTGCTATGGAGTACATTCAAATTAAATACAACGATCAATGTATGCAATTAATGCCAAAAATATATATATATATATTTATAAAAAAATCATAAGATTTTTTACAGAAAGTAATGTAGAAGAAAATATTCAAATTAAATACAATGGCCAATGTGTGGCGATGAAATATTGGTGTATATGGGGTGTAATAAAAACTTCATTAATAATTAACTAATTAATGTAAGGATACCTCTTTACAATCATTAGTTTCAATTAACAGTTAATACTACGTTTCAATTAAATTTACTTCAATAATACCATTAGTGGTTAGTACATTTTAAGAGGATGGTAAAAGTTGCGTTATGTTTTTATAAATGCAATAACCCATAATAATAATTAAAATTTACTGACGTTCGACTTACTGTTGCATCACTGTGGTGATTAATGAGCCACAAAGAAAAATGAAATTAAATCTAATAAAATTACTTATCTAACATTGGAGCACACCTAAAAATAAAATTACTTCACCTAAAAGAAAACTCAAAATCAAATCTGCTGAAATTTTAAAAAAAACCTAAAGCTGAAAATCAGAAAATTAATTCAAAGGCAAAGACCAATATGACAAGTTATACATTAACTTAACAAATTTATTCATTTTGATCTCCTTCACAATATTACACTATACCTTAACAAAAATGGTTAACCACCTGAGGATTCCAACATCTCCTCCCAATAAACTCATATTGATCACAAAAACATCTGAATATTTGCAATACAATTTTCTATTAATATAACCTTTAATATCATGGTGGCTGGTGAAAAAAAAAGTTTAAATAAAAAGTGATTAAAGTAAAAAATCAAAAGAAAAACTAAAGAAAAATTCAATAATAAAAAGGGGAATTTAAAAACATATTACCAAATTAAATGCTGCAGCACTCTAACAAAAAAAAATATAATTTTATGAAATCATGAGGGGAGCCCCAGGCCAGCGCCATTTCTAAAGCATGCATGCCGCCAAATCATCAAGCCATCTCCCTCCATCTCCAGTCTTGGGTCAGCTCCTAGCTTCCTGCTTCTAGGCTCGCCTCCCTGGTCTCTCTAATTTTTCGCACCCTCCACCCCCGAATCGAAGCTATGTTTCTTCACTTTGGACAACGCCTGGAAGTAAGGAGTTCCAACGCACGCCGTCAATTTCGGACGAGGAAAACGTTGGAGTTCTGAATTAGCCGAAGGATACTTTTTTCCACCTCATCGTTGATTTTTCATCTTCTTATTTTATACCATCATTGTTGGTTCCTTATTTCCTACTTGAAAACACTGCCATCTACGAACCACTATATTCAACCGCGCAGGGAGCACCAACATTCCAACGTCCCAAATTGGGGAGGGTGTCCGTGACCAGTCACCACCGGATGTCTTGGTTTATAATCAACTGACAAAAAGGGGGATTATCTCAAAAGGAAGGACTAACTTTAAAAGAAAAAACCACAAACTTTAATTTTGCATTCATTCATTAAATAAAAACCCAAAAATTCATCAGCCAAAAATACATACCAGCCACCTTCAATTATTTCAAAATAAGGCTTATTAATTTATCAATATTTTAACAATAAGGTATAACATGTGATGATCTATTTCAACTTAATTCTTCACAATGTCAAAACATTTAGAGAAACTTGCGCACGCTTCTCCAAATGTGATGACATGAATCAAATCAATTAATATTTGATCACCATAAGTTTAACCATCAAAATATTTAGCAGAGGCTTAATAAATTTATTACAAAGCACAACCGTTACTAACATTTCATTGTTTACTTTACAAAAACTTAATTACCTCAAAACCCGAGATTAAAATAAACGTTAATTATTTATAAAACTATTAATTATCCTCACAACAAATGTACGCAATTAATTTGTATGTTTAATATCCATAAAACATACTAATTTGAATTAAATTCTTTAAAAACTTCCATCTCAATTAGTCTAGTGGTTAAATTTTATCTTTTACCGCATTTTAAATTTTTTTTGTCAATTTATTTCGTTGTTATGCATGCACGTGACGCAAAATTAATTTGAAATATCAAGAAAAGAAAAGAAACCACATGATCAGCATTTAATAAATTAAATTCTAAAAATTAATATTTAAAAATTCACCAAAAATCAGAAAATGGAGGTAAGATTTGAAAATAATTTCATTTTAAAGGAATTTTTATAATATTTCTTGTGATATAAATTTTTTAACCTTCAGATTATTATTTGAAATGCAAACTTAAAAGAATGTTACAAAAACAGCTTAAAAATTTAATTTTTAAAAAATCTAAGAATTTTTCAAAAATCTTTCTTAGTACACCCCTACACTATAAGAAGAATCACTATGCAAGATTTCAACCCTTTAGGTCTAGCGGTTTGGTCTGTGCGTTATCTGTCAGTCAGTCAGTTACGGAACTGCTTTATATATATATATATAGATAAGCCACATATAAAAAGCTCTTCACAAACATGAAAAACCCAAAGCAAATTTTAACTTGATTAACATTTAAATAAAAATAATAAAATGAATAATTTTTTTTTATTTTTAAAATTATTTTGATTTAAATGCAAACTGAATTAAAGAACACTGCTTACTTCAACTCTTTTGGTAATAGCTAAACTTTCTAATTCTTGCAAACTCTTGAAGGTGTTCAATTCTAAGTGAGTCTGTTCAACTTGTTCAACTAGGTCTTGATGCTGTTTCAATAAAGCCTGATTTCGAGACTAGATAAATTCAAAAAAGAAAAATATAGAACTATGACAAAATTAAATTTTAAAGACAGTTAAATATCACAGAAAAAATTTCATTGCATTACCTGCTACATATCCAACATTTTCAGTAAAAAAACTTTTTTCAGGACTTATATATTTTTTAAATTAAACTTTTATATGTATTCTATTTCTTGAAGTTCCTATTTTTTTTTCCAGGTTTTCTCTCACTTGTAAAGGAACTGTGTCTTAAGTATTTTATTCTTAAGAACAATACACAATACTGATTCAAACTTTTTGAAGATATTTCATCCCACATACCACTGACAAGGGACAATTTATAAATTTCAGATCTAAATTAATTAGATATAAAAAAGTCTATGCTAATACTTAAAAAAAAAATAAATAAATAAATAAAGAACAAAAAATACCCCAAAATCCTTTCACATTACAGAAATTTTGCACAGCCAGTTCAGTAAAAGCATACAATTTACAGAATTCCCATATACACACATTCTCTCTCTGATTCACACATACTAAAGAGAAATAAATAAATAAAATTAAATAAAGCATAACATGACTCACCTGGTAACCACCCAATAAAATTCTCAACTTTTTTTCAATCTTGGCAGCTCTTTTTGCCTCTTTAGTCATTTGATTACGATTTTGCTGAAAAAAAAAATTCCCAATTTAAGACCAAAATTTTCATAATTAATTTACACCACAATGAACTGAAGCTAAAATAATTACAAACAGAGGATCATTTATTTATTTATTTAAACAAATTCTTAGCTAGAGGACTGGATGAAGAGAAGGGGGGGGGGGATATGTTAGCTTACGATCAGAAAATTAATAGAATCAACTAACCTACAATTCTATAAATTACTCTACCATACAATAAAAATAATAACAATAAACACTTAATTCTACCCCCTCCCCTACACACACACACCCTCCCTGATTTCAAGAAAAAAAAACAAGCTGTTGGCATTTCAGTAAATTTTAAAAGATATAGTGAACTTTTCAAATAAACAAGATCAATGTCTATAACATAATTAAAAAATTAATAAACTGAGAAATGAAACTTGTTTTCCAGCTGTATAACAACAAAGAAACATGTTACAGCCAAATAAAATGAAACCATGAATACAAGGATGTAAAACTTCATTTAAAGGAAATAAATAAAAGAAAATTTTTTAAATTAAACTGTAAGATGTTTCTCAACTTCAAGCAAGCTGTTGGCATTATAAAATAAAAAATAAAAATTTTTAAAAAAAAGCAGCTGTTGGCATTTCAGTAAGTTTTAAAAGAGAAAGTGAACTTCTGAAATAAACAAGATCAATGTCAATGACATAGTTTAAAAATTAATAAACTGAGAAATGAAACTTGTTTTCCAGCTGTATAACAACAACAAAGAAATATATGTTACAGCCAAATGAAACGAAACCATGAATTCAAAGATGCATAACTTCATTTAAAGGAAATAAATAAAGGAAATTTTTTAAAATTAAACTGTAAGATGTTAGTATCAACTTCAAAAAAGCAAGCTGTTGGGATTCAAATAAATTTAAAAAAAAAAACAGCTGCTGGCATTTCAGTAAGTTTTAAAAGATATAGTGAACTTTTCAAATAAACAAGATCGATGTCTATGACAGTTAAAAAATTAATAAACTGAAAAATGAAACTTGTTTTCCAGCTGTATAACAACAACAAAGAAACATATGTTACAGCCAAATGAAATGAAACCATGAATTCAAAGATGTATAACTTCATTTAAAGGAAATAAATAAAGGAAATTTTTAAAAATTAAACTGTAAGATGTTAGTGTCAACTTCAAACCAAAGAGATTTAAATTTAGGATAAAAATCTTTAGTTAATATAATCTGTAATTCTTTTAAACTTTAAAATTTGATGTGAATTACTAATCAGTAAAATGAATTTGCTGAATGCAGAGAATATCTCCAATAATGTGTGTTATGTGTGTGATCCTAATCATTATGGACTTTAATATCATGTAAATACTATTATTATTAACTTCAGGATTTTCAACATGCTTCCTCTTCCTCCCTCTCTCTCTTAACAAAAAAAAATTTTTAACAACCACAGACAATCCACAATTTTATTTACCAGTTTATCTCTAAATTAAACTTTTTTCATAATCAATATACTCAAAAATAAAACCCCTTTTTATCCTGTGCAAAAGACAATTATTTTACAATAATCATATATTTGGATGTATGTAACTGATTAGTTGTAAGATTTATATATATATATATATATATATATATATATATATATATATATATATATATATATATATATATATTTATTTATTTATTTATTTATATATATATATATATATATATATATATATATATATATATATATATATATATATATATATATATTTATTTATATATATATATATATATATATATATATATATATATATATATATATATATATATATATATTTATTTATTTATTTATATATATATATATATATATATATATAGATATTTAAAATAAGAAGACTAAAAGGGCAGATGTCCAACGCAATATAGTTACTAACCAGTTAATACGTTGTCAACGTTTACATTCAAACAAAAAAACTATGGACGCCAGTATAATTAAATTCATAACTATAGCTATTGACCAGGGTTTTCCTGTCAATTTCCTCGTATCAATTCTAACCCAGTTTTTTAATTTAGACAATAAAGATTGTGAGAATCGTTTTAAAATAAGTTGGCAACACCAAACATTTCCCTAATACGGCAATATTTATCCCTACTATGTCTATAAAAGTGAGTGTGCATGAGTTTCGTGTCTCATTGCTTGGTGTGGAGCTAAGTATTTCTGTATCTTAATGTGTATAGCGTATATGTTAGTGAGTAATTATTTAGTTAATTAGTATTATTAAATTTCTGTATCTTAGTATTTTTCTCAAGATTTTTTTCTTTTTCTTTTATTATTTTTATTTTTTCTTTATTAAAAAGTTAAAACGCTATTCATCTTGTAATTATGTTTTAGTTGACTATATTCGTAAAGAAATCTGGTTTAACTTATCTATTTCATCTAAAATATTTTTCCTCTTCATATTTGTTTATTACTGTCTTGGTGTTATAGCCGACCTCCGGGAGTGTTGCCAGGCTTGAAACATGTTTAACCGGGGTTGGGGGGTCACAACCCCCCCCAGTCATCAACTATACCACCTCCAATTCCGTTTTTTACTTATTTTTATGTCTATCTTATTTCAGGTTATAGGAGTAGTAAGTGGTCACATCTGCCCTTTTAGTCATCTTAATTTTAAATATCTATATATCGTAAATATTTTTGTGAGCAGCTTAGCGCCTAAAATTTATTTACTCATTTTTGTTTCCTATTAAGTAATTTACATTTGTAAACTATATATATATATATATATATATATAAACAGTTCCATAACTGACTGACTGACATATAATGCACACACCAAACCACTGGACCTAAATGGCTGAAATTTTGCATGGTGATTCTTCTTATAGTGTAAGGGTGCACTATGAAAGAGTTTTGAAAAATTCTTCTTAGATATTTTAAAATTAAATTTTTAAGCTGTTTTGTACCTTTTGTTAAGTTTGCATTTAAAATAATAATCTGAAGGTTATAAAATTTATATCACAAGAAAGATCATAAAAATTCCTTTAAAATGAAATCTTTTTTGAATCTTTACCTCCATTTTCTGATTTTTGGTACATTTTTTGAGATTAATTTTTAGAATTTAATTTATTAAATGCTGATCACGTGGTTTCTTTTCCTTTTGTGATACTTTAAACTAATTTTGCATCATTTGCATAACAGTGAAATAGAAAAAAAAAAAAAAAATTCTTGCTAATATGGCAGACGATTGGACTTTATCCAGAAATATATTAAAATACAGTAAAAGATATGTTCCTCTAACTGTACTATATTAACTGCACTATACTCTTTAGTATGTTCTATTAGATTTAATTTGAATTTTTTTTCCACATTATTTTATCTATAAAAATATCCGTTACGATATTTTTCTAAATATTTTTTTTTTTTAACATCAAATGCATACATTGACCGTTGTATTTAATTTGAATGTACACCCTAACGAAGTACGGATACTCAGCTAGTATATTATATATATATATATATATATATATATATATATATATATACAAAACACATAACGATTTTTTTTAAACTTTTCTGCGCTAGATCAATAATCTGAGCTCTTTTGAGAAATACAATATACATTAGTAAGTACATAGAATATATAAATAGATAATATTTTGATGGAGTGATTAATTAATTTTTGTCAAGATTCTAAATCATATTTTTGTCTGTCACATCCTTATTATAGGAGTTTTTCCATTATCTTCAAAGGTTAATACATACTTCAAGCCTCTTTTCCAGAGATTCAATTCTGTCTTTTTTGCTGACAATGTTTGCTCTAGTGTATCTGTTTTGACTAGGCAAAAATAGAACTTGAGCTAAACACTCCTCCCAAACTTGAGTATAAGCTTCAAGACTAAGGTCTCCATGGCCCATGCCTTTTTTAACAACGTCCATTTCATCTTTCAATAAAACATTAGCCTGCAAAAATTCAAAATAAATATTCACATGAATCAGATATGGTAAATGTTATCAGTATTCATGGAATAAACTGTTCAATACACAATCATATAAAACCATTGAAACTTCATGTACATTATTTTGGATATTACATAGATACTTTAAAAAACATGTCTTTCTTATAATTAGAAATATTAAGAATCTCAAAATGCAATGTAAATTTCATTTATTAATTAAAACAATTTCAAATTAAAATTATGATGCAATGAAGCTGTAAACAATATGGTAGTTAATTCATGTTATTCAAGTAGATATGGTAAAAAATAAAAATCTGCTACTTTTCAAAAAACACTCAAGTTTTCTAAGGGAAAACAAGCTACTATGACAAACAAAAAATATACTTGCACTTCTATGAACAATAAAAGATAAATTTAGGACATCAGCAAAATCAAATCCTTCCTATTTTTTTAAACTCATTAATAGCTTTTCCTGAAATTTTTCAACAGGGGGAAAAAATCTGATCTTAAAAAAAAAAAACCTTTTTAATGCTTTCGTACAAAAGAGATTTTTTAAATGATTGATAAAAAAATAAAGCTTTTAAAAGGATTCCTATAATAATTTTGAAAATTAAACCTTTTCAAGGAAATATGGGGAATTTTAACACAGAAAATTATTTTTACTACACTTTGAGATTTTAATAAGTTCAATAAGTAACTGTAACCATAGTAATGGACACCCTAAGCAGGATATAAAAACAGTCATAAAATGTCCAGTTGATTATTATATATCATGTTTCATATTTTAGCGACATTTACAAAAGAAAAAGTTTAAAAAATTAATAACATCCTTAAAATTAATTCCTTATAAAATTAGGCAGGCAGATAACATAAATTTTGACAAAAGTTAGATAACAGAAATTTTGGGAGTAATGTTATCCTAGTTAGAATTCATAATGATAATAATAATAAACAGAAATCCTTATTTCCTTGAATTAAAAAAAATGTCTAAAGAAAGGTCAGTCCTCAACAAAACAAAAACTCATATAAAAAAGGGTTAAAAATTATTTCCCTTTAAATATTTTTCTTTTCAAATGATTAGTTCATTAAATCTAACATACAGTGTCCAGGTCCTCCTCTGTAAATTCTTGAAAAGGGTGTCGCTCTAGATATGATGCATGATGAGTTAAATTCAGTCTAGGTGGCTGTTTTTTGCCAGGGACTGTCAGTGCAGGGGGATGCTTCAAAGCATCATGATGAAGCATAACTAACATCTCTTGTTTGATCAGTTCTTCTGCTTTCTGTAGATCTGTTAGCGGAGGGTCACAATGAGAAGGTCGCAAAATATTTGAGTTCACATCTGAAGGACGTGGAAGATCTCTTTGAACTGAAGTTGATTGTTTTCTACGTTCTGCTTCCACTGAAAATAAAAAACAAAGCTTCAGCAAGTACATTCAGTACAGAATAAATTTATTATTATAGAAGTATTTGAATGCTACAGAGTTAACATCACATATATAACAATATCTAATAATATTCAACAAGCCTGAACTAAAGAGAATTTACATAAGCATTTTAATATTCAGTATGGGAAGTGAACAATACTTCCATGGAGCCCTCTCAGTAACTTTCTGTTTGAAGTGAAGCCCTCTATTTTCGTACATTTTAATTTGCCATAGGAAATATACCAAATGATGGGATATTTTCATAAGTGACTCTAAAAGGAAAATGTGTCACTCTTTACAAACGCTAGACAACAGCCAAGAGGATAGTTTTCACCTTATTGAACCAAAATATCAAATAAACCTAACAAATTAAAATCAAGAATGTATTTCAATGGATCCATTAAAAGGTAAATATATAATTTCATTCTCCATACCTGGATTCAACTTCCCTCTAAGTCTGTTAACTTTTTATCTAATTATGCAGCTAAACAAAAAGATGTTGAAAATGACTTAAGCTAAAATTAGTTTACTTCAACTAGGGATTGAAATTTTTGGGAGATTCTGGAAAGGGTTTCACAGAAAAATAAAAGTTTAATGTAATATTCTACTATCCAATAACTATTATATACATACTACTAGCTGAATACCTGTGCTTTGCTACGGAGTACATTCAAATTAAATACAACGGTCAATGTATGCAGTTAATGCCAAAAAAATACATTTATAATAAATACAATGGTCAATGTATGCAATTAATACAAATTTTTTTTTTAATATCGTAACAGATTTTTTTATAGACAAAATAATGTGGAAGAAAATATTCAAATTAAATACAATGGTCAATGTATGTAATTACTTTGTATGTTTAATATCCATAAAACATACTAATTTCATTTAAATTCTTAAAAAACTTCCATCTCAATTAATCTAATGGTTAAATTTTATCTTTTACCGTATTTTAATATTTTTTTGTCAATTTATTTCGTTGTTACGTACATGATGCAAAGTTAATTTAATGTATCACAAAAAAGAAACTATGTGATCAGTATTTAATAAATTAAATTCTAAAAATTAATCTTTCAAAATTCACCAAAAATTTCTAAAAGAAAATGAAGGTAAAGATAAGAAAAAGATTTCATTTTACAGGAATTTTCATGATCTTTCTAGTGATATAAATTTTATAACTCTCAGATTATTATTTTAAATGCAAACTTTTAAAAAGTTACAAAAACAGCTTAAAAATTTAATTTTAAAAAATCCAAGAAGAATTTTCCAAAAATCTTTCTTAGTGCACTTCTACATTACAAGAAGAATCACCATGCAAAATTTCAACCCTTTGGGTCCATCGGTTTGGTCTGTGCTTTGTCAGTCAGTCAGTCAGTTACGGAACTGTTTTATATATATAGATCATACCAAGTTCATTTAAAAATTTGAAATTGATTCACAGACTATATTAAAGCATATATTCCAAAAAAAGTCACACTGTTTAACAGAGTTTAAAATAATTAAAATATTTAATAAAAACTTTGTTTAACTGTCTACATCTTTTAAATAACCCACATATACAAACCCAATAACCAACATGTTCAATAAGTAAGCAGAACTAGAATCATACTACAAATTTAGTTGACTTTATGCAATTTTTAAATTTATTAATACAGTGGACGCTCGTTAATTCAAAATTAAAGGTTCTCAGAAAAAAGTTCGAATTATCCGATGTTAAGAGAAATAATATAACTTTAAATGTGTATCACTGAAGAAGAAAAATCTCCTAGTATGTATAACCCCAGAAAATATATTATACTACGTTATCTAAAATTAAACATATTAAAAAGCAATACAGATTTACCTTAATCATAAAATGAAGCAGAAGATATGCAGTAGAAAGTAAACTTTAATTAAAAATATGAATTACACTTTGGAGAAAAACTGTAAAATGGATGTTTGGTTCTGTTTATGATGCCTACATTGTTCAGCCAGCTTCTCGATTTAAAGTAAACATTTCAATTCATTTTCAGAGGAAGGTTCCATCTGAATAAATGCTTTCAGAGTTTTAATAGAGTCCATTATAGCTTTGTCCATTATGGCCACATTAAAAATATCTTTCGGCAGGTAAGTAGAGAAAAGCCCTGGCAGTTTCCTACCGAAATTAGTGCATACGTCTTCGTTTACATCAGAGCTTTGGCCACATACAGTTTGATAAGTAATATTGTGCCTTGACTTAAATCGAGAAAGCCATCCATCACTGCATTTAAAATCTTCAATACCCATTCGACTTACCAATTCATCAGCCTTCATCAGCACTAGGGGTCCATTTATCGGAAAATTTCGAGATCTAACATCCTGGAACCATAGCAGTAAAGCTTTTTCTAGATCTTCTTGGGACGCATTTCTCATGAGTTTCCTTCCTCTAGCAAATTTTAATTTTTCCCATGAATCTAAAATTGACTCCTTGTTTTTCAAATTAGTTGACAAGGCATTTTTTTTAATTCCATGGTCAGCTGCTAACTTTGTTTTACATTCACCATTCTCTACTTTCTTTAAAATTTCTACCTTTGTCTCCAAAGTTAGGGTTTTGTACTTTTCACGTGTAGACATCCTGAATTTTTACACGTTCACACCACACAATGAGGAAGAAAAACTAGACCACATTAACTTGTCTGCACTGCAGGTATAACTGACGCAGCTCCCTAGAATCTGTAGTAAAGACTGGTTTTTCTGAAATTCTAAGAAAATCGATACAAATAAAGGAAAATTGCTTTTTCCGTTTAGCACTAATAAGAAGGACAATAGTTACTAACGTTCAGCGGACATGCAATAGTCTAGGAATGCAGGCATGTGCCTCTTTACACAGAAAAGAAATACAGATGACTTTGACACGCAAAATAATAAATACAGTGTGTATTTTCTCCAGTAAACGAGGAAAAAGAATTTTTTTGTCAAATTTTTAGTTCGAATTAACCAAAGTGATAAAAATTTAGTTCGAATTAATGAGATATTTTTAACATTAATTCCAATACAAGTTTTTTGGGGCCTTTAGATTAGTTCAAATTAACCGAAATTTCCAATTAACGAGCGTCCACTGTATAAATAAAATAAATGCTAAGCCCAAGATTCTAAAAACACTAATTTTACAAAAGCTAATCAAAATAAATATAAAATTTAGAATATTCTCAACAATTTTGAAATTAGCTTAAATTATTAAAAGTAAATAATTAAACTATTATTAAAAGAAAATAATTTTTCTGAAAAATAATAACTAAAATCATCCCATCTCAGCGGCAACTTATTACAATTGACTATGTACTTACGCAAATAAAAAACTGACAATCACATCAAAAGCATAAAAAAAAATTCAATTTCTCTGCATGAGTGAAAGTAAAACTAATTCAACAAAAGAAAAAAATTAAAGCTCACAAAAAATAATTTACAAAAAGTATTTACATACTCAAAGCTTTTTGTTCTTGTTGCTTTAAGAGATTAACATCAGCTTGGTCAAGAATAGTAACAGATTCTGGTTTCTCATTATCTGTTGGCTGAGGCTCATCTTCAGGTACCACAATTTCATAATCATTTCTTGGAGCAGGTAAAGAAGTTAGGGCCTTTTTCAAGTTATTTCTACTTTCCATCTAAATAAAATAAAATTACATACATATAAACTAGTAAAAGATAGTGTAGCTAAAGTATATGTTACTAATTTTTTTCCCACTTTATGTTAATTTATCAACCAATCAACTGATAACTTGAGATGAAATGTTAAAATAAAACAGACATAGAGATTTTAATACAGTACATCCTTCCAAATCGGGAAAACCCAAAATCCGGAAGTTGTAATAAATGACCAATTTTACTTTTCTATATTACCAATAGATGTTGCTACTAAAATGATTGGTAAATAAATGCTCTTTCTTTCAAGGAAGTGACAGCAGCAATTTTGAAGGCTCTCAAGTGTCTAGGAAAGAGGCTGAAAAAGCATAATTAGTAGAATGTGCAAATAAAGGCAACATTAACTTGGATAAAGTTGACATACAGGAAGATTTAGACATCGACGAAAATGTGCCGATCGTCGGTTCTCTGAGCGATTCTGAAATTATTAATAGTGTGGTAAATAACAAAGGTTATGATGAAACCGATCATGAAAGTAATTCTTAATGCCCCAAAAATAAAAGAATGTCAATGAAGACCTGATAAAATCATTAGATAAAACAATATTAGGCTTAGAATACCAGAATTTTATCAAAGAACATGAAATTATGGCACTGTATAGGATTCGAGAAAAAATAATTTCTAATAAGCTGAAACTAAAACAACAGACATTATTGACTGAAACTTTTAAATAATAATGTAATTATATGTTCTGTATTTAGGTTTATTTAATAATTAAACCCTTTTACATGTTTTTTTTTTACTGTTTATTTTTTCTCCTAAAATTTTGTAGTATTATTCAAAAACCTCTCAAATCCAGAATTGCTGTGTCCTGGACGATTCCGGATTTAGGAGGTTGTACAGAAAAAATCAGAATAACATTCAATTATGAATTGACATAATTTCATAGACAACATTTACCTTATAATTCTTCGCTGCCATCAAGTCATCAAAACCAAGATGATCTTCTGGATTGATACTCAATTTATCTCTTAAAGGTGTAGAACCTGGTGTCATTTCTTTTGCTTTTAAACCAGGAGTTCGAGTAGGAGTTACACCTGAAACAATATTAACATTTAAAAAAAAAAAAATCAAATTTTAAATGACATAACAAGTTTCAATCTCAATTGATGAGTGACAGAAAATGCATTCCCTTTCTCTTTATTTAGAAAAAATTTATATAAATACTAACAACTAAAGTGTGAAAATTTCATGTTTAGATAAACTAACATCACAGGAAAGTATAAGTATGATAACATTAAAAATATAAGAAGTTGTTTACAGTTTAGTTCTTAGCATCACAATATGCTTTCAAAAACAGCATTGAAACTAAACTAACTATTGATAAAGGAGCCTTTTTAAGCTTATTTGCTATTTACTGAATTTGAAGAAAAATGATAGAAATATCAAATTACTTCTGTAATTATTTTTTTTAATTTCCAAGTTTTCTTCAGGCATTAATAAAATATAGCCAGATCTTACAACAGTTTTGATGAAACTGAAAATTTATTTTTAAAAGATACTGCTAGAATAAGTAAACAGCATAATTTTTTTTTTTTTTAAGTAAACAATACATTCCCCTCTCTACAGATAAAACATGCTATTCATGTAAAACATTTCATGATCGGTTTCCTGCTTCAAGACTAATACAAATGTCTAGGGAGAATGCATAAACCATACAACTAAAGTTACAAATTTGCATTAAGAGATTTTAGACAATAAAATATGAAGTATTTTTTTTAAATAATTTATGCAAAAAAAATTGTAGCAACAGAGAATCCTAATCAAACCATTTTATTTACCTGAACCCTGTGGAGCTGTTCTAAATGGAGTAGTTATTAAAGTATTTGGAGTTGAAACAACGTCTCGTTTTGGAGTTACGCCACTGAAATCTGATTCATGTAAAGGTGTATTCAAGCCTCCTTTCAGAGGAGTGTCAACATTGGATAATGCCATAATATTCTGAGCTTCCTGAAATTAGTATTTCAGACATATTATAGAAAACAATCACAGTTCTACCCTTTTAAGATTTTTATGTTGTATTATTTTTGGATAGGTGCCAAAACATAAAATTAAACTAAAACACCCAGTACTTGTACGTATTATTAAAAATCCAAAATAAAAAGCTCTTTAAGGATTTTTTTTAAAAATTTAACTTCATTCAAAGTTAAAGGAAAAATTCCCATTTTAATCTTAAATTATTCATGTTACATGTAATGTCTTCATAAAATGATATGGTAAATTTTAAAAAAAAGCTATAAATAAACTTTTTGGCTTTGTTCACATTTAACTTGTTGAATTTACTGTGAATTACACAGTAAATAGGTGCTATTCTTAAAGAATAACAAAAAATTAGCTAGACATATAAAGACATAATATTTCAATATAAACATTTCAAAACAGAAAATAGACAAGTGCAGCTTTACCAGTATAATTCCAAAGTATAAAAGATTAGACTACAAACTTTCTTCAGTTTATATATTTCACAGAATCTTTTCAACAAATGTCCATTTCAGGCATGTGTGATAGCAATTTTTAATCAGCATAGATAACACATAACTTCTTATCAGAGCCCCAAAATTAATCTTTATTTAACAAACTTTTGAAGAAAGTTTATTCATGCCTGCATATAATACAAACACTAACACAATTAATTTTTTTTTTTTAACTGAGAATTTAGGCGACACTTTTGATGGACCTAATTTCATAACCAGTCGTTAAAAACATATGAAAAATCTGCATACTTTAATATATAAATTAAATTGATTTATACCAAGAGTTATATTAAAAACAAATCACAAAAAATATCTGCAAACATTTGAGAAGGCACAAAGGTTATTTTAAAAATAGATGTGCAGGATACATATCTAAAATATTTTGCAACATACTTTAGATCAGAAAAATCAATCAGAATACTCAGTTTTCTTTCAATAGTTCAATATTAAAAACATTAGTTTTATTTTGAAACAAAAGTTATCTTTTCATTTAAAAACAATATTGTCTACTTTACAATATTTTTAACAGCCAGTCAAAAATTATATTCTGTTCAAAAGCAATTTAATAACTTTATCCTAAAAACAACTTCCTAAAAGTTAGTATTAGAAAAAATGCCTTCTTACCATCAATA
Source organism: Dolomedes plantarius (assembly GCA_907164885.2). Taxonomy (NCBI): domain Eukaryota; kingdom Metazoa; phylum Arthropoda; class Arachnida; order Araneae; family Dolomedidae; genus Dolomedes; species Dolomedes plantarius. The sequence goes on along the minus strand of OU015493.1, from coordinate 120,734,881 downwards.
TTGTATCTCTATTTGTAGCAGGAGTACGGGGAGTCCTAGCACTTAGAGTTCCAGGAGTGAGAGTATAATCAGGAAGCAATGTCTCAGAGACTTTACTGCCAGACTCTTCAGCTGCTTCTCTAGCAGTTTCACTGGCTTTACCTAATTTCACTACCTGAAATGAATATCAAATATTAACAAAGAAACTATTTCAATTCATATATTATAATGTTTTATACATCTTCTATATGTTTTATTCATATTCCATATGAATGGAATGTATATGAAACAATGGTGTATGAAACAAGAGATGTGATTTGCCTACTTATGCTTGAATTCACATATGGTAAAATAGTTGAACAAATGAGAATAAAAATACTATACAAGTAATTATCATAGCAATCAGTGATATATTTTCAAAAGGTATTTTCATTTCTAATACTAATGATTCATACTACTTTCATGCATTATCTAATACTACTTTCATGCATTAACATCTCACAAAAATGAATATTACAATAGTCCTTTTGCAACAGATTCTCTATAAACTACATTGATGTTCAAAGCCCAAAGCTCCTTAAAAAACAAATTAGAGAACCTTGTCAAAATTTTTCCAAGTGACACAAAATCTTAGAAAAAAATCATAAAAAAAAACTACAATAAAACTTTTAACAAACTTATTAGTATTCTACTCAAATCATTATCCAATTATACTCTTAAAAAAATGCATATTTCTTAAAATTTGCTAAAAAATTCATGGGAAAAAATAATTCTAACTATAATGGAGCAAATTTGCATGTTACTTCACAGTTCTATCTCTCACGGTTAAAACTCAGATCAAGTTTCACATGAACAGTACTCTGGATGTCATATATACTTCTGTTATCATACACTACTTACTTTACTTTTTAATCACGAGTAATTACAGACATTTAATATAAAATAAAATTAAGATAATAAAGCTACCTGTTCTAATTCTGCATCTGTAATTTGTGGATTTGGTAAAACCAGCTTACTTCTCTTCTTAGAAGGTTCGAAATTACCAGATATCATAGCAGTTGGCATGTCATTCTCCTTCCTATTTTTCAGTTTTTGCTTGTCTTTTTTTCTGTCCCTCTAAAAGAGTTAAATTAATAAAGGAATAAATCTTAAAAAGTATACAAATTAAAAAATAAAATTTTAAAAAAAAATCTTAAATGGTGAAAATTACTGCTTCTGTCTTTGAATAATGTATGATGCCAAGAAAGCAAGTTGTAAAATTGATCCGAAAATATCCTTTTTAAACTTTTCACATGTTAGTACATTGATGTACTATTATAAAAATAGATGGTTAAATTTAAAGAAAAAATTTTTTAAGAAGTTTAGCAGTTTTCATGTGTGCATTAAACCATCTAGTTATAACGAAATTGTTAACTGCAGAGTTTGATATTTTGACCCAAATTTTTGTACCAAATGACATTACCCTACCTTCCTTAAACACAAAGTAAAAATATGGGTGCCATTTTATAACAAACATCCTATCCTCTATTAGGTCTAGAGAGAAGACTATTTATATACTGGTAAAATAACATGGATGTTTAAAACAATTGTACAAAGTTTTCAAATTTTATCATTAAGTTACTGTCCACCTCTGGCAAGAAGAGACCTGGGACCAGTTTTGAGGTTACTGCCTCAAAGAGGTTGATTCTTGAAATGAGGGGTCGGGGTCAATCAAAAGCATTACCCATGAGAAGTATTTATCACCCTTTAGGCATTAAGAAAATTATGAAGGTTTTTAACTATTTAGGCTTTAAGAAAACTGCATGTTTTGATTTCTATTTCCACATAATCGACGTATTAATAGTGGTTAAATCAAGGTTAAGACTTTTAACCTTGCATCATACTATTTACTATTTCCCGAATTAATGCGAGTGAGTTTTAGAAATTCCTGATATAGCTAGAGTCAGGTTTACTGTTATAAATACTGGATCATACAAAAATTTATTATTATAGAAGCAGATTTCTGGGTATTTGGGTTTTTGCAATTGTTAGTTTTTTCTTTCGCCAAAGGAAATGCTATCTTTTTAGGTAATTTTGTTTTCCTTTTAAATAATAAATGTGGCCAGTTATATTACAAAAATAATACAAACATAAAACAAATGGACTTTCAGAAACCAATGACAGCAGGAATAAATAATAAAAATTACACTACTGAAGTATGGTTTTCAGTTATAGATTTTCTTTAATTGCATGTAATGTAGAGTGAGTCTATTATTATCAGAGTTTCGTCAAATTCAGTTTTTGGATTTTTTTCTTTTCAGCTTCAGAATCACAAAACTGGGTAACAGCACTTAATTTGCCTAGTCTGAGAATGAAGAGTTTTCCCTCAATTGGAAATTGATTCCATAGCAGTTTTATTAAACTAAAATGACTATGAAACAGTTTCACTGATAAGCAAACAAATTATAAGTAACAATAAATGTCAAAGAAGTTCGCTAGGTAGTAGAACTAAACGACACCTTTAAATTACAGCAGCAACATCTGTAAATCATCCTTTATAATGAGGAATTTTCACTAACTTCTTTCCTCCAATCAAAGAATGATGATCACTTATGGGATCACATATAAGAGATGCTAATTGTTTCCCACAGTCCGTGGGATATATGATACAAGTATTTTGTTTACAATAGTCTTCTGACATATAGAGTTGTTAAATGTTAACAAACTAAAGATGTTAAAAAGGAGCTATTCGTAATTATTTATAATAACAAGATTTAGTATTTAAAGGTTTTAATGATGTTTATATTTTACTCCTGGGAAAAATTTGAGGACAATTGCTAAAAAAAAAAAACTTCTGAAATGAAATAATTTTTTGGACAAGAGTAGCGAGTTCTTTCTAATGCCTAACAACCCAAATTTGGTTGATTGATTTTCTCGAAGATTACGACAACTTAAAAGCTGAAATTCGGCATGCATGCTCTAAATTTATTGTAGATTTGCAGAACTTAATAGGGTGTTTCTAACTTTTGTCTTTAAAATGATACATTTATGGTCTCTTTTTGCGAGACAGCTGTGCAAAAGTAGAATATAGCATTTTTCAATGTCAAAACAAAATCGTTATGAAATCAGCCTTAACTTGAGAATGAATAACAAAATCGCAAATAATTTATGTTATATAAGAACAATAATTTTTAGTATCCCTCCTTATGCAAAAAAAGATTGCAAAAAAGACAACTATTATTTTACCCTTATTTCCCCCTCGAAATATTGAGGCCAGGTGATGGCCAAATGGCTAGGGCCCTGGCATTCGGTTTAGATCCTGTGGGTTTGAGTCCCACTGTTGGTATGGATGTTTGTAGCCATTCAGAATTGGCTTTAAACTGTAGATCCTGATCTAATTAGCCCTGTAGCAAAAAGTTGACCCCAGCACTCCAAACCAAACCAAATCAAATATCACTGTATTAGAACTGCCCTTTAAAAAGGCAGGCATTAGTCATTGCAGGGCCCAATTACAGAATTTTCAGTGGGGGCCCTTCAAAATACTACTATACATTAAATGATAAAAATATAATGTAAAGCTTGATACAAATAGGAAAGCAGTCATATTTCTTTTTTAATGTACATTTCTGAGAAAACAAAAGCGAAAAAGTAGCTAAACTACAAATATTTCATTTACAGAACAAGAATATCTACATACAAATATTTCTAGATTTTTTATCAGCAAAATCATTTATGATTTGATCAAACTTTAATATCCTCCTGCCTCTATACAAAAAGTTACAAGAATTTCACCTCTATAAGAAGTGTTGCAAGATTGTCAAGTCTCTATTGCATTATTGCTGATTTCAGGTATGTTTTAATTAATCTTAATGTAGAAAAGCTACCTGGGTGACCACTTTCTCCACGATTTCCTCACGGAGGAGACCAGTATATAAAAGCATAATTTTGCACTTAGCAAAAATTTTTAGAGATAATTTTCTTAGGGGTTATGTAGAAGCACTGAATGTTATAATTCACTGCAGTGTGTGGTCAATAATAAAACTCTTATAACAACACCAGAGGCAAAAAATAAATAAAGACTTTAGGAACACTAAGGTGACATAAAAGAAAAGCTGTCTATGTGGCCATTGATAGCGATCAAAAGACTGTAAATGTTGCAAGATAGATGGTGACGTTATTTTATGGCCCACACTGAAACTTTCTGATAATGGTCAAAGTGGTATCCCAAATGAAAATCATGGTGGGGAGGTACTTACAGCAGCAACATCTGTAAATGTTTCACTGTGAACATGAACAGTGAAATAAGGGACCGATTGGAGCAGGAATTGCTAAGAGAAAGGCGGCCCACTGTCCAATGAGAGAAAAAGGGGCGGGCGAAAAATGGCCCCAGTAAACAGATAACAGCCCCTCCAAGAAGAAAAAAAATGAAGAAGGTCGACAGATTTCACTTGCTGTTCCCTGGAGCTCAGACGATATAGAGAGCTGATTGAGATGTCTCGGAGTCTAGTGGAAGTTACTGGAATCTGACATGATGATGCTGAACATGACCTGATGTAGGCAACTGTCAACGAAATCCTTCATCACTGTATTCTTCAACAGTAGTAAGTGCCTCCTGAAAGATCCTAGAAATAATTGCTTTGACTGAATAGTTTGTCTCTGCTTCTGATTCCTCATGTATTAAGTGATAATACTAAGTGGAACCTTATTCTATTATTAATTTCACTTTAAAAGAATTTTTAGTATTGTCAAATAAATGTATGATAAAAGCCAATTCTCTATGTTTCCTTGCTTGCCCCAACACATGCACACATTAATTTATTAAGGTTCTATTGCAACCTATAGGGTAAATTCTCTAACTTCTCTCACAAAAGAATTTGATAAGTCATACATAAATTCGTAAATTTTAACTTTTTTGGCAACTATGAATATATACTCACAAATAGCAGGAAAAAGTACGGACTTAAATTCAACATATTCACACTTTTTTTTTTCTGGAGGGGGGGGGGGGGGGGGGGGGGATTTGATAGGGTAAAATACAACTGGGAAATCATGATGCATCTTTTATCAAGCATTTCTTACCTCTTCTCTTTCACTACGCAATTCACCATCTAACTGCTGTTGACGTAATCTTTTATAATCAGGATTCATAGGATCATAGCTTTCTTCTGAAGTATCATATAAACCTGGAACTGGTTTTTTCTCAAATGGAATTTCTGCATTGTAATCAATTGTCCTCTTCTTTCTTTTTCGTGCCTCTAACTGAATGCCAGCCATTCTTAACTCACGTCGCTTCTGGAGAGCTGCAAGACGACGTGCTTCTTCAAGCTGCTTTTCTCGAGCTTTTCTTTTAGCCTTTTTACCTTGTGTATTAGCCAGTCTAGCTCTCGCTTCTGACAGCATTTCCATTTCTAAAAAGCAAGTTCTTCATTAGAGTGATTTAAAAATATCAATATATTTTAAAATACACTGAATTCCCATCAAAGCTGATTAATATACAGCAAACATGAAAAACCTTTTCAGATGTGTTATATGAACAATAAATAGCAATTTAAAATTGCACTTTTTTTAATTTTCAGCTTTTCTGGATGATGAAGTTTGTTATATTCCTTTGTTTACAAATCATGTTTGCATTCATACAGACAACTTGTATTTTATATCAAAACCTTTATTTTTTTGTAATGTGCAAAAAATCTAATAACAAATTAATTAATAAACAAAAGTCAGTGTCATTTCATTATACATTTTTCAAAAAAGCAGTGACATGAACTAAAACATTAGAATTTCCATTTCTAAAAAGCAAGACAGAAATCTTTAAACTTAGCTTCTTGTAGGATATACACTAAATTTCCAATGATCCAAGCTAAGTTCAATTAATACAAAAGATATAGCATATAACCTGACAAATTTTTAATTTACAGCAAATATACATTTAAAATTTATGTGGTAATAAGAATTAACATAAATAAGCATTGATAAATAAATGCATATAAAGCATACTTATTTTTAACAAACTCATATTTAAAATAATATATTTTGGTATAAAATTTAAGAAATTTAAAATTATAAACCTAAAACACATCAAATACCAGCAAATAGTATCTCATTGTTAAATTAATAGAGCTCTAAAATTGGATTAGATTCATCTCAATTTTAATAAAAATCAGTTTGATAAAAATAAATGCATAATAGTGCTTTACCATCTTCATCCATATCTTGAGGATCTGGACGAGCTGGTTTTGTTTCTGGATTAGGATCAATTTCTCCAGGTTTCAATTTGCGGGGATCATCTGTTATATCACCATCCTCTTCCTTTCGTTGAGCTTGATCTCTGGAGAAGTAATAAAGTCATCATAAATTCTGATTCCATTTATATATATAGAAGCAAATACTAATGTTATCATTAGTATTTGCTTCAGTAATGTAATCATTTTTTCAAACTATGAATAGTTTATAGTTTATTAGATATAGTTTATAGTTTGTTAGAATGTTTTATAGTTTTTCACATTGGTAATTGACATTTTAAAGTGAATTAACTCTAAAACATGGATGCTGTTGTGCTTTGAGCCATTTGATGCGGCTAAACTTGAAATCTGGAGCAACAGAAAGCTTTTTTAGGTCAGCCAAAAGCAAATTTGGATCAGTGCATCACAGTTTTGAAGCAGTCAAATAGCTTTTTCACTGCAGTGTTTAAAACTTACAAAGTTTGTTTAAGACTGCCCATTTTTTAATATCCCAAACTACTACTGCAAAAACTAATATTCAATTAAAAACTTCTTCAGACAATGGTCTTAAATAAGATATATTAAAAAATGATTCGCAGGAAAATAACTTAGATCAAAAGTTAATAGCTGTTCCTTTAGAAAAGTCTATAGTGAAAATAGTTCACCTAGAAAATATTTGAAACTTCCAATAATTACCTAAATGATTCAAACAAAATGGAAACTTGATATGGGAAAAAAAGGAATTTTAGAACATTTTTCTAAAACTAGAATAATTATATTAAATCATACTCTATGAAATTAAAACTTTTTTTCTTCTAATATAATGATCATTCCCTAAAAAATGGAATTTCTACTATACCTGAGATATTTAAGTATGCAACTTCCCTAAACTGCCCTCTGTGATGAAAGGTAACAATTATGATTATTTTAAGCCCATGAAAACTAATAAGATATTGATATAAAACTAAAAGAAGATTTTAACACACTGTGAACACATATGATTGGAGTGAACTGATGGAGAGCCATTGCATGGGATCGAGCTAGGTGGGGAAAAATTGGCAAGACAGCCTTGGCCTGTAACAGGCTGTAGTGCTAGCGAAGAAGAACACATATGAACAACATGGGTTCAAGGAAAACTATACAGGTAACCCCGAACTTTGAAGGGCAGAGTACAGGTCAGAAGACAGAGCCCCTATACATATTCAAAGACATGTCAAACATTTTAGAAAAAAAAAATAATTACAGTCAGAAAAGATGTTAACTTTTTCAACTGTCAGTGTCTTTGTCTTGTAATTTGATTTTTTTAGAGAGTCAGAAAAGATGATTATTCAGAGAAAAATTAAATAAATTACATTATTAATACATATTTCCCATACATTAATTAAATTTATAAAAGATTAACTATCAGCATTCTGAAAAAAAATGTTATAAAAACTAGCAAATATAATTAAAAAATAAAGGAATTTGATATGACAGTATTATGAAATGAATTTTGCATGAATAATTTTTTAATTTAAAATTTTTAATTGTTTAAAAATAAGTGAATCTATTAAAATGGGAAAATTATTTCATTATCTAGCCGACAAGTCAGTCATTTTTCAACAAATATCCTTTTACTAACTATCATTTTACTAAATTTTCAAAAAGTAATTTATAAAATAAATAAATAAGAAGTCACTTATTTTGAGAAATATCTTGACATTTTAGTGAAATGTTATTAATATGAAACTGAGGAAGTAATCACACAAAGGCTGGATGCAAATTGAAACTGAGATTGTTAATGTGATACATCATGTGATTTTCCTAAATAACAGACCCTTTTCTTCTTAAATTCAAAAATAATCCTAAAAAATCTTTGACAGAATGTAAATGAGTCACAATTAAGATTCTGTCATAACTACTATAAACAGAAAATTTTTGAAGTGCAGAATTTCTCCACAGAATATATTTCTTTGCTAGAACTACTTTCATTAATGATTTGCAGATATGTCTATTTGATTAGTTGGATGATCAGCCAATATATGGGGGTAAATAGAAAGGTTATAAAAAGGTATAACATTCAGCAGATCTGACAAAAAAAGGTAGATGGGTGAGAATTGCATGGGAGCTTTAAAGACCTGGCCAAGGCCATGAATAAGCTTTAGCTGCCCTATAAGAATTCTCATGAATGAGGAAGTATTTAATGAGAATCTTCAATGATGAATAACACAAATAAGTTAAAATATTTAATTAAATTTAAAAAAAAAAAAAGCCTTCACTCTGATGCAACATTAAAACTAGCTTCCATTTACAACCAATGAATAGAAGTGCTAAATTCATGCAAAATTAGTTTAATAAATCATATCAGATAAAAAAAAATTTTAACAATCAAAGTAAACATGAACAACTTACAGTAAATATTCATAATGCTCTAAACACTGAGCAGCAGTTCGTCCAATAATGGGAGCAATTGTTCTCCACTGTGTCGGCATAAGTTTAGCCAAATGCAATAATTTTTCCTCCTCTTCTCTAGTCCATTCAGTTTTCTTAATGCTTGGGTCTAACCATTCATACCTAAAATAAAAATTGCATACATTAAACATGAATTCATAAAGCATACTAAAAAAGAGATCTTCAAGTTTTAATTTAGAAAACAATGTTATATGTAATAAAATGTTAGACAGAGGAAAAGTTAATAATAAAGTTCATGTCAAACTATTAACTTTTTCAGTTTTAGACATGATAGATGTCTAAAATTCACCTCTTACGATAACAAGCTTTGGAACAATCCCAATGATTTTTTCTCAAAAAACTTCATTGTGCAATCACTAATAATAAATTTGATTTAATCAAACATTTGCAAAAGAAAGGTATATCTTATGAATGGTTTTAAATTTCATGAAAAAAGAATAAAAAAAACTGCCATTTCATCAAGAGAAATATTTCATTTCAATATAACTCTCTATTAAACATCAAGAAAATAAAATGGCAAAGAACAAAGTGCTATAAAATCTGTAGAAATAACCAAATGAATGAGAGAGAAGTTTTAAAATAAGATGAAGGCCTTTGCATGTCATTGCTTTAAAATTTTCAGCAGTGTATAAAGTAAAAAAAAATTGAAATAAAATATGTATCCAAAAAAGTTTTTAAAAAAAACACCAGAAATCTAAAGTGCTTTTTCAATCCTCATTGCTTAAAAAAATAAATCAGCATTCAGACAGAAATAAAACACATATTTTACACCAAAGAGCACATTCATTATTGAATTTGCGGAAGAAATTAATTCTAGATTATAAAATGAAGTGATACAGACTACATAATTTATTTATGTACACATTAATTTACCCAGCATGCTGTGTCCCACTGCAGCATTTTTTGCCACTGTGCCATGTATTTTGATATATTTTGTTAAGTTATTAAACCACCCACTATTGATTTGTAATTTAAATGAAGTTTTATGTGTTAGTACAGTTACGACCTTATGCTAAAGACAGGGATCAATACTTTTATTCCTGCCATGATGATATGATTTTAAAAATTCTATTTTAGTATAACTATTATTTGAGTATAAGAACAATATGGATATATTTTATAATTGAAGCAGTCTTCACTGTAACAAAAACATAGTTTTAACACTAGAACTACAGTAGGGGTCATTTTGACCCCTAAATGAAATTCTTCCTCTTGTGTACGTTTTATTTTCTTTCACACACTGTTGCAATTTTATGACTTTTCTAAAGTATTATAAATATTATGCTTGCAAAATTTTTTTCAGTTTCATCTATTGGTTTATTTACTGTAACTGCTTATACTGAGAACTACAGCTAGGGGTCAATTTGATCCCTAACACTAGATAATTCCCAGAGATTGCCTTCATTTCGATTTCTTGTGTTTATTATTCTGTAGATAATGCAGTCTTTTTTAGAATAGCTCTTTATGTCTCTGATATAAACACATTCAATATCCTCATACACATTTAGCTCTTCTGAAAGTGAATTTGAATGTTCTTTTAGTAAAGGTGATGCAAATAATGTGAAAGAAATATCAATTACTGCTGAGAAACTGGAATATGGCTCAATTGCACGCAAATGATACAGATGAAGCTAAGGATGGTATAATTTGGAAGAGAGAAATTTCAGCTCGAAATGCACTTGGAAAACAGTCACTTCAAAAGATTTTGAAAGAGACTCCTGGTCCTACACCATATGCTAAAAGAAACATCGTTGATAAGAACCCGCTCAGTTCATGGTGGTTATTTATAAACAGAAAAACTTTGACCATCATAAAGAAATGTACCGAAATGGAGGCTAGAAGACAGCTTCAAAATGTTGAGTGGTATATTTCTCATATAGATCTGGAATCATTCATTTCTCTATATGTCAGAGGTGTTTTTGACACCTAAAACATACCCCTCTCAGTTTCTGGTCAAAATCTTGGGGCCACATTTTTTCTATCAAGAAAATATGAGACAAGACAGATTTGTCAAAATCGTAAAATACATACGATTTGATTCGAAATCCTCGGGATCACAGCGTTTACAAAATGATAGATTTGCTCTCATATCTGAAGTCTGGAATATTTTTATCAAAAAATGTTATTTGTGCTACAAACCATTGGAGAGTATAATGATAGATGAGCAACTTTTTCAAACCAAGACAAGATGCATATTTATATGGTACATGCCAATTAAATACGACAAATTTGGAATAAAATTCTAGCTGCCTGTTGATGTCGAGTCCAAATACCTGATAAATGGAATACCTTACTTGGGAGGCTAACAGATCAGAAGAATTAACTGTTGGAGAAAATTCTGTTATCCACCTAATTCAGCCATACAAAAACTCTGGCCGAAATTTAACGATAGCTTTTTTACAAGGATGATGATGGTCTGGATTTAGTTGGAACTAAAGTAAGGCTAAAAAGGAAGCTCCTACATTTCTGAAAGAGATGATTTCCATTGTATTCACTACAGAAATGAAACACAATGGTGTACTTCCTACATCATACCAATGCATATAGAGCAAAAATATGCTTCTTCTAAACACCCTACATAATTCAAACAAAATATTCCAAAATATGAAAAACACACCAGAAGTGATCGAATTTTATAACTCAACTAAATATGGGATGGATGTCATAGATCAAATGGTCCGAAAGTATTCGGTAAAATCACCATCATGCCACTGGCCAGTACATATGTTTTTTGATATTTTTTACTTAGTAGTCATACATACATGGGTACTTTTCAAGGAAATAACGGGAAAACAGTTAGTCTCTGAGGCTTTATTATGTTACTTGCTAAAGAGCATTTTTTACATTTTAGTCCGCTAAACTGATAGTATGTTTTATACTGGTGTAAAAAAAACAACACATAGTTTTAAACATTGAATAAACAAACGTAACAATGTCTTACAGCTGCTGTACAACATGGGTGTGTGCGCATCTGCACTCAGTGATTCAACCACCCATATACTAAGCAGGTATTCCTTTTAAACAAACGGAACTCTCAGTTTGCATCCCACACACGTTCATTTAATAACAAGTCCCTTGAAATAGTGATAATTCCCGGTTGTTGCAAGTGCAAAAATTATTTTATTTCATTTATTTCTCTCAAAATTTCTTCAAGACGGTCCTATATGGCAACAGAAAAATTATCAATTGTTAAACCTGAGGCGTCAGCAAGAACGACATATTATAGAGGGATGGGCAGGTGTCATCAAATGAGGATGATGACAGCGATATATATTATGACTAGCTGAAAACCCGTACTTCTCTACGGAGTACATTCAAATTAAATACAACGGTCAATGTATGCACTTCATGCTAAATATATATATATTATATGATAAATACGACGATCAATGTATACAATTGATGTAAAATATATATATATATATCTTTATAAGAAAATCGTAAAGGATAATTTTATAGATAAAATAATGTAGAAGAAAATATTCAAATTAAATCTAATATAAAGAATACTAAAGAATATAGTACAATTAATATAGTACAGTTTGTAGAACATTTCTTTTACTGTATTTTAATATTTTTTTGGATATGTCCAATCGTCTGCTGCATTAGCAAGGAAAAAAAATATTTTTTGTTTATTTAGTTGCTATGCACGTGACGATAAATTTATTTAAAGTACCAGAAAAAGAAATCACATGATCAGCATTTAATAAATTAAATTCTAAAAATTAATCTTTAAAAATTCACCAAAAATCAGGAAATGGCGGTAATGATTCGAAAAAAATTTCATTTTAAAGAATTTTTTATGCTCTTTCTTCTGATATAAATTTTATAACCCTCAAAGTATTATTTTAAATGCAAACGTAAAAAAAGTTTAAAAAAAAGCTTAAAAATTTAATTTTAAAAAATCTAAGAAGAATTTTTGAAAAATCTTATTAGTGCACCCCTACACTATAAGAAGAATCGCCATGCAAAATTTCAGCCCTTTAGGTCCAGCGGTTTGGTCTGTGCGTTGTATGTCAGTCAGTGAATGAGTCAGTTACGGAACTGTTTTATATATATAGATGACACCAATAATTATAACATGGATACAACAACAATAGATGAGCTGTATTCTAGTGAAAGTGATTAAGACTGATAATTTGACAGTATTGTTTGTTTTGAATTAAAAATTTAAGTTTTCTTTTTCTACCGAATTTGACGTTTCCGTTTCTTTTTATTACAAATTTTATTTCTGCTAATAAATATCTGTGCAATTTTTAAACAAAATATTGAAAAGTTATGGGTGCATATTATAGTCAAATTTTAATTTTTTTCTCAAAATTTCGCGTAAAATTAAGCATGCATATTATACAAGTGTGCATATCATAGTCAAAATTTTATGGTAGCTGTTTGTGAAAAATCAGTTATACTTATAGATCCTTTGTGTTTATTGAAAATATGATTTATTATCAATATAAAATACAGGACTTTTTCACAATCCCAAAAATAAATTTTACAAATGAACTTAGAAATAGTTTGTAATTTGAACATACATTTAATCAAGTTTTATACCAGTTTTTGAAATTTTCCTTGAAAAAATGACGTAAACTTTATTAATGACACTTGGAAACATTTTAAAAGATTTTATTGAAGAGAGTTTTGTTCTAACAGATAAATGATATATATCTAAATCTGTATAAGTAGAATAAAGAACTAAAACATTTTACATGACTTATTTAAATTTCATGAATAAATTGAAATCTTCACTATGTGGCAATGATTTGATTTTTTTCAAATTGTAAGAATGATAAAATTCTATTTATTGCTTGTCTCATATACAATTACCAAAAAATATATACAGAGAATAAACAAATTAACTATAAATCAGAACACACTTATCTTAACATAGTATTTATACATGCAGAATTCAATAGAAAAATCTTAAATGATAATATTACACTATAAATAACTAATCAAAATTATCAAATCATACCATCTAGCTTTGCATTGCTTGGCTGATTTTCTATGAAGCAATGAAGCAATTCTAGACCACTGATTTTTTCCATATTTCATCACTGCTGCTTTCAAAATTTCATCCTAAAAAAAGTTATAAATATATAATGCAAAACACATAAAATTTTTGACAGTAATGTATATTTTCTTTTACTTTTCATAAAAGTATGTTCTAGACATGTGTATGTTTTCTTTCTCATTTTTATTATAATTTAACATGCATAAAAAAAGGGGGGAGTTTAACACTGTAATTTCAATAAAGTTTTGTATAATTTGTGATTTATCTCAGAATACTGTTGTTCAGGTTTGATAGATTAACCATTGTGAAGAATCAAAATTGATTCTCCCCAATTAACACAATCCTGTCCTAAAATTAATGATCTCTAGTGAATCACCGGCTACATAAATATGTGCTCGTAGCCACGGGCAGAGAAGCACAGCAACAAAAGTTGGTCTGAACAAAGGATTGTTGACATGAGAGGAAGTTTATTCGACCCCGGTCAACCAGTTTAGACAAAGCTCTGTATAGTTATTAGAACTAAATTGAAAATTCGATCCCAGACGGACCTGACTTAGAGCCCGACATCCTGTCATCATGGTTTCTGACAGCAGTTCCCTCAACCAGCCAAATTGTTTCCAGTATACGGAGCCAGTAAAAGTGCTTATCCTGAACTCAGACTTACATTGGATGTGACAACTAGAATCGTATAAATTTTATCTGAACTGTATCTGCTCATGAAGTGTGAAGTTCCTAAACTTTTACAACTCGCACGAATCCTTAGAATGCTTTATGTTAAAATATCATTCTGTGATTTCGTCATTCTTCAATCCTTATAAATAAAATACTCGTCATTTTGTTAAACGCTACCAGTCCGATGACTTTTTACACTCCTCCACATTTACCTATTTTATGATTTTTCTGTTCTTTCCTGATTTCAACCATGACAGTCAATGACTGAATGGTTAGAATTCAAGTTTTCAATACCAGAGTCTGCAGGTTTGAATTCTGTGGTAGATTTAATGATTTCATCATTTCATATCTTTTTATTTCGCAAACACTACTGTATACCTGAAATGGACAAATTCTGGGTATTTTCCTATTATACCAACCTGTTCGCAATGCGAATGCAACTCTTAGAGAAGCATTCACATTCTCTCGGTTTGATCTTATACAACCATCATGCCTTGATGTTACTATTAAAATAATTCAAATTGTATATAAGAAAGTTCCAGTGCTATATATAGTGGCAAAAGACTTTTAATTTTGTTTATTTCGCTTTGCCTATTAGTCTTCTTTGAGAATGACAGTTTCCATAGTTAACATAATGTGGGATCTTCCCATAGATGAGAAAGAGACTTTTACAGTTCAAACAGAAGTATGAAAACAGGCATTCAGTGAAAATGTATTTCAGAGAAAGACATATTTTGGAGTAAAAAAGTCAGGATTCCTGTCGGCACATGGATGGAAGCAAGTGCTTACTATTTGTGACCTGTTTACGCTTTATATACTCCTAGTGAGATGGACTGTCATCTATAAAGTTTTGCCAAAAGCTTTTATTGATGTCTAAAAACATGACAGTTGACGGGAGTAATTAAATGCTGGAGATTCTTCTGGAGACTCTCATACTGGAAGACATAAATATAATTCGTGACTTTTTTGTATTACAGTTTGTGACTTTTAGCGTAACGTTGGCAGCAGGTCGGTATAATGTGAAAAGTACCAAATTCTGCAACTTCACTGATACATTTTCTATTTTGTAGACACAAAAAAATAACTAATATGAATTTCTTATAAGTTTACTATCTTGAAATACTTTACAACAAAACACAAAAATATAAAATATATATATATATATATATATATATATATGATAAATTAAGCAGATAATAGTTAACACTAGAATGCTAGATAAGGGCAAAATGATTTCCAGAAGTTATTAGAGTGGTTTGGTGAAAATACATATTCAAATTGAGGTAAGTTCCCTTTCTATTTAGTCTAAACTTCCTAGTCTTCTCATAAATACTGTTATAACTTTCAGAATGAATTACAAAAGGTATTTTGAAAGAAATTTTACGAAGCAACAGTTCCAGTTTTGTTGAATCGATCTACTGTTTTATAAACAAACATTCTGCTGGTATTCAGTTTTTTCAGAGTTTGAAAAATCTTAGGAGCTGGCTTGCTGGCTTTGTACATTACTATTGTTGATATACAATTTTCAGAATCCTTAATTTTATTACTGCAAACAAGAAATATTTTATCTCCTTTGCCCCTTATACAAAATAAATCATCAGTTTGTTTCATCTGCTAAGTCCTGTAAGTGCTTGGTGTTTACTAATAAGATTTTGAATCATATAAAACATGCACTGAAAGCAAAGCTCACAGACAATGGCAGGAGAGTAAATAATTCTTGTCTCTTGTAGAACTCAATGGCTTTATTTCTATTTTGTAAGCATGATGAATTTATGGTGCTAACGGCAATGCTCATAGACTATGGTCTACTGATTCAGGTCATCTATTTTTTAGTACTATATTTGCAAGAGACCAATTTTGTTGCACCATGCAGTTTTTACAGTTTGATAAAAAATCTACTCGATCAGATCAGATAAAAACTGACAAATTTTCCTTCGCTTCAGCAGTATGGAATTCATTTTAGAAAATTTTATAAATTATGTTCCAGGGGAAAATATTATGAACAGCTTTTTCCATCTAAATTTAGGTTTCCATTCACTCATTATATGAGGCGGTGAAAGGCAAAGTGGTGTAATTCACATTTTCAACTTTTTTCCTTTGAGGGCAAAAATGTAATCTCCATGCTAAATTTATAGTGGAATTGTAAATAGTTATTATTTGCAATATTATAATAATTATTAGGAATTATAATTTGTTCAATTTAAGGTGGAATTTTTTGTAGTTTTTGATATAAAACTCTTTTGACTTACACCACTTGACTTACTGACTTACACCACTTTGCCTTTCACCGCCTCATATGTCTGATGAATCAGACAAATTCAGAATTAAATTTTGGCTGGCCTTACAGGCAGAAATTAAATGTATGCGCAACAGTTTCAATATTCAGAGAAAACAGAACTACACACAGCTTGCCAATCCATGGCAAAATATATAGTTCTTCAACTTATGGAGCCATACAAAAACAAAGGTAGTAACATAATTACTAACAAATTCTTTACTTTAATTTTTTGGGCAACAGAACTGATAAAGATCAAAAATAAGTATTCACAATTAAAAAAAGCAATTAATGAAAAAAATTTTCCTAATATTAACTAAGGATCAAAATGATCCCTATCAAGCACTGAAGTTTAAAAGTCCAGGCATTCAAGTGTTAAAATGTTACTCTTTGTTTTAGATAAAAAAAATAATATGGAAAACTCACGATTCCTAATTATTAGAAACAATCAATGACTCAACAATGGTCAACCATTTCATTAAACTATTTTCCCTTTCCCAACAAAACATATAACTTTTTAAGATCAAAATTTTCTTACAAGCCGAAGCCCAAAAACTGTGAAATGAACTTATAGAAGAGAAATATTTATTATGATTTCAGTAGCATAGCTTCAATGCATTTTTAAACAAAATTTTCCTGCCAATTTTCCAAAGTTAAAAGTCCAATCACTTTGTACATGCACAATATATAGAAATATGTATGTAACTAACATTTAACTTACTAAAGAATAATTTATATTTTCTAATGACAAATATAATAAAGCTGACACTTTATAAACAAAGCGAAATTCATTTTTAGGAAAGAATTTACAAGTTCAACATTTTGTATAGTATTTTGTATATAAAGATTGAAAACCTTCCTGAATAAAAATCAAACAGAATATAATATAGACTTACTTCGGTGTTTCTCCAAACACCTCCTTTTATCATTATTCGAGGCATATTTAAAATAAATTAGGAATAAAACTATTCCTCGATTAAACACTTATAAACAATTCAATAACTAATATAAGCAGTTAAAATGTACAGTTATCCAAAGCGCGTAAATAACCGTATATGAAGTATTACCATTGGGGTAACAAATGAAAAATTAAATACACGAGAGCCCAAGATTAATGTGAAGGGTGCTCGTAATTTAACAAAGCGTGCTTCCTAATTTAACAAATTGTTTTTGAGGAATACCAATACGTTTCAACAAACTTTTTGCTTTTCTAGCTATATTTTTGGTCACTACGCAGCAAAATAAACGATTTCGTGGACCCAAGTCGAAAGCTGCGCCCCCGGGATAAATTTTCGGGACAATTTTGTCTCTGAGTTTTAAGTCTCTAGACCTACAAGATGTTAAAGAAAGTGTTTGAAAAGTGTATAGCTCAATTTTTAGCCGCAAGTGAATAAAAAAATAGATCTTGCTGGGATCGCCACCGTCCGCAAATTCATCGGAAATCCAATATACATTTATTTCGGAAATTCATTCTCTAGCAGTTATTTTCGGGACAATTTTGGATGTTCGTAAACCTCCAGTACTACAACACATTTTAGAAAAGGTATAAAGGATGTTTCTATCTCAATTTTAGTATAAACAGAACCTAAAAAAAAAAAATAGATCTCGCTAGGATCGCCACCGTCCGCAAATTCATCGGAAATCCAATATACATTTATTTCGGAAATTCCTTCCCTAGAAGTCATTTTCGGGACAATTTTGGATGTTCGTAAACCTCCAGTACTACAACACATTTTAGAAAAGGTATAAAGGATGTTTCTATCTCAATTTTAGTATAAACAGAACCGAAAAATATAATGTTACGAATTTTGTAAATATTGCATTTTGTTCGTTAAAATGGTTTCTATGGCGATAAGAGCAAGATCCCGAGACAACCTGCCACACCATTGGCGAAGTTCGTTCTCCTCCGTACATCGACCTTTCTCCCTCGATCTCCTGCAGCCAGGGGGTGAGGGGGTCGACCCGGCCCGATGCCTATAGCTCGTGCGTAGGGCATCAGGGTCTACACACACACACACACACACACACACATATATATATATATATATATATATATATATATATATATGTATATATATATATATGTATATATACATATATATATGAAATAATAACCTTTCCTTGTCATTAACTTGTATTGGCGCAAGCTAACAACGCCCCTCATTTTGACTTTGACCTGGATATTCCAAATTAATCTATTAGATTTTTCCAGAAGCAGTGGCGGACCAAGGTGGGGGCGGGGGGCGGTCCGCCCCGGGCCCCACTTACTAAGGGGGCCCCATGACAGGGGCCTTTTTTGAAATTGAATGGTAACTTTACTACAAAAAATTACATTTTTAATTTTAAAAAAAAATCCGACAAGAACGTTATTGTTTTTATAAAATATTACACTTGCATATTTTAGCGACTTCCAACATTTCACGTGCCCCCCCCCCCAACTTAACTTGAAATAAATTAAAACGTTCGAAGTTAAGTTAAAACCATAAAATTGTAGAAAACTTTTAAGAAAGCTGGGTTTTTTGCCGCCTTTTCAAACTGTGAAACTGAAGATTCCGATTATGTCTTTAGCCTTAACATAGATTTTAAAAATGATATGATCCATAGCATAAATTCGATGCTATATTTTTTTTTCTGATTTTATTAATATTATATTTATTTTTCTCATTGTATAACTAACTACTCAAACATCAATTCTATTTTTATTCAATTTTAAAAAATCCCAATATTTCATATTTTAAGAACCGTCCGGTAGTCAAAGCGCTGAAGAGGGCCCTAACTGAATTCAATTCGTAACCCCCCTCCCCCCCCCCCAAAAAAAAAGAAAAGTTAGAAGCACGCTACGCCTATGGTGCTGAGAGATGTCATATAACTGACGCTGAGTTGCTGAGAATTGCCCGACATTCTTCGTCGTATTCCAGAACCCACGAACTTTTCTTGATGAATTTTAAAATTTTGTACGTAACCGTATTTATCCTAGAAGTGCAATAAACGCATGAAAATCATTATATAGGCTGATAGTCTTTATTTTAGGCAAAGTCCTTATAGACCAGGTCCTGATTTTCCATTAGACCCGGCAGGCGCGGGCCTAGGGGCCCCCCAATGTTGGGGGCCCCAAAAAACTTTTATTTTAAAAGAAAAAAAAAAGAAAATTTCCAATTCAGTTTTTATTATTTTACCTTTTTCAATATAAATTTTTTTATATATCCTTTCAAATTTGATTGATTGGTTCATCATATGTATAGTTATACAGTGGACGCTCGTTAATTCGAACTCGAAGGTTCTCAGAAAAAAGTTCGAATTATCCGATGTTAAGATAAAATATATAACTTTAAGTGTGTATCACTGAAGAAGAAACACTCCTAGTATGTATAACCCCAGAAAATATATTATACTATGTTATCTAAAGTTAAACATATTAAAAAGCTATACAGACTTACATTAATCATAAAATGAAGCAGAAGATATGCAGTATAAAGTAAACTTTTATTAAAAATATGAATTACACTTTGAGAGAAAAACTGTAAAATGGATGTTTGGTTCTGTTTATGATGCCTACATTTTACAGCCAGCTTCTCGATTTGAAGTAAACATTTCAATTCATTTTCAGAGGAAGGTTCCATCTAAATAAATGCTTTCAGAGTTTTAATAGAGTCCATTATGGTTTTGTCCATTATGGCCGCATTAGAAATATCTTTCGGCAGGTAAGTAGAGAAAAGCCCTGGCAGTTTCCTACCGAAATTAGTGCATACGTCTTCGATTACATCAGAGCTTTGGCCACATACAGTTTGATAAGAAATATTGTGCCTTGACTTAAATCGAGAAAGCCATCCATCACTGCATTTAAAATCTTCAATACCCATTCAAATTGCCAATTCATCAGCCTTCGTCAGCACTAGGGGTCCATTTATCGGAAAATTTAGAGATCTAACATTCTGGAACCATAGCAGAAGAGCTTTTTCTAGAACTTCTTGGGACGTATTTCCCATGCGTTTCCTTCCTCTAGCAAATTTTGATTTATCCCATGAATATAAAATTGACTCCTTGTTTTTCAAATTTGCTGACAAGACATTTTTTTAATTCTATAGTCAGTTTCTAACTTTGTTTTACATTCGCCATTCTCTACTTTCTTTAAAATTTCTACCTTTGTCTCCAAAGTTAGGGTTTTGCACTTTCCACGTGTAGACATCCTGAATTTTTACACGTTCACACCACACAATGAGGAAGAAAAATTAGACCACATTAACTTGTCTGCACTGCAGTTATAACTGACGCAGCTCCCTAGAATCTATAGTAAAGACTAGTTTTTCTGAAATTCTAAGAAAATCTATCCGAATAAAGGAAAATTGCTTTTTCCGTTGAGCACTAATAAGAAGGACAATAGCTACTAACGTTTAGCGGACATGCAATAGTCTAGGAATGCAGGCATGGGCCTCTTTACACAGAAAAGAAATTTTGACACACAAAATAATAAATACAGTGTGTATTTTCTCCATTAAACGAGGAAAAAGAATTTTTTTTGTCAAATTCTTAGTTCGAATTAACCGAAGTGATAAAAATTTAGTTCGAATTAATGAGATATTTTTAACATTAACTCCAATACAAGTTTTTTGGGGCCTTGGGATTAGTTCGAATTAACCGAAAGTTCGAATTAACCGAGTTCGAATTAACGAGCGTCCACTGTATATATAGTTCATATGTATGTTATAGTGTATATAAGGGATTACTAAGTTTTTCTGGTTGCATTGTATTGGTGTTTTAATTTAATGAAGAAGTTAATATGTTGTATTGCTTTTTGTTATTTGATAATGCTCTAGGCTTCTAAGCTTCAAATAGTCAATTCTTGGTAAAATGATACTTTCACAATGATTCATGATTATTTTTTGTGTGTGTCAATTTTGGAAATTTTACGCCCACATCAATGTTAGGGAGCCCCCATCGCCCCATCCCGAGTTGTGCCTAAAGTCAAGAATTTTCTAAATCGTGCCCTGTCATAGACTGGTTAGTTTTCTGGTGTCAGAAGTCCTGATATAAGCATTAGGTTGAGGAAAGACTGACGGATGACGACGATGAGCCTGGAAATTACAGGTAAGCCGATTCTTTGTGTCAGATTCTGGCTTTGACGTAAAAATTTGAATAATGTTGTGTGTTTTAGAAAATTTGGAAAATTGATCGATGTAGTGGAGAAGCTGTGCGACGAGTCTGAAAACCTAGATACAAGAGGATCAGCTCAGATTATAATGGCAAATGTTTGCGATTTTAAGTTTATAGCGTTTCTACGCCTGTGGTCAAGCATTTTGGAGGAAATCAACCACACTCAACACTACCTGCAAATTCAGGGGATTTCCTTGGACAAGGCTTTAAATAAACTAAGAGCATTGGAACTTTTTATTAAGGAAAGCAGAATCTTTAGTTAGTGATGCTTTGGACTTCGCTTCCCAGAAATGTGAAGAAATGGAAATTGCTATTGAAGAGAGAGGCAGAAAAAGATCGAAAAAGATGATGCCGGGTGAAAAAGATAAAGATGAGGGTTTTTATCTTTACAAGAAGAACTAAGGAGTTGGGGGCAGTTGGGGCCTCCGGCAGTTGGGGGCCTGGGGCAAAGTGCCCCAGTTGCACCCCCCCCCCCTCTGGGCGGCCCTGCCATATTCCAATGTGTAGATAGGTTGTATTTGGAACTCCAAACAAGAACAAAATCCATGGAGAACATTCATAACAAATTTGAAGTCTTGCAGTCGGTTAATTTGATCAAAGCTCCAGATGAGAAATTGCTAGAACTTATTTCTCGTCTAACTGAAAGTTACAACGAATTTTCTAAGGACGAGGTTTTGCCAGAAATGAAAAGACTAAGACGTAACTGGTCGGATAGCCCTTACGTCTAAGGACATCCATCAATCGTTTCTGCATAGATTGAACCAGTTTGAATGTTTCATTAGGAGATATATTATTCCATTCCACAATGATAACCTTCAAATATTAATACAGAGGAAGTCAAAAAGTGGTCAGCTCTTCAAGTTTTGCAGTTCATTGTTGGTATGGAATTTCAAGAGTCAGTACCAAACTTGTGTTTAGCACTAAAATTGTTTTTGACGATTTGCATTTCAGTCACAACTTGTGAAAGAAGTTTTTCTAATTTGAAAGTCATCAAAAACTATTTGCGCTCAACAATGAGCCAAATTAGACTAAATGGCCTAGCAATGTTATCCATCGAGAACAAGTTGGCTATGAAAACAAACTTTCATGAGACAATTAGACAATTTTCTGATGCAAAAGTTAGAAAAAAATACTATTTTAAAAGGAGGCTTTTACCTATTTGAAATTAATACAGAATTCTTAATTTAATTTGCATATGAGGCGGTGAAAGGAAAAGTGGTGTAACTCAGTAAGTCAAGTGGTGTAAGTCAAAAGGGTTTAACTGCAAAAACTACAAAAAATTCCACCATAATTTGAACAAATTATAATTCATAACAATTATTACAATACTGCAAATAATAACTATTTACAATTCCACTATAAATTGAACATGGAGATTACATATTTGACCTCAAATGAAAAAAGTTGAAAATGTGACTTACACCACTTTGCCTTTGAACGCCTCATAAATGGAATTTTTAAAAAAATGTTTGTTTTTAATAAGTTTTTAGAACGCACACCCCCCTTTTGGAAATGCCCCTGGGTCTCATATAACATGGTTTCACACAACACGGCATTTTCTAAGTGATGTATTCCCATTCTATTTTTTTCATACTGATACTGTGAATGTGTATTGCCTTGTGAAAAGTAAAAATTTTTAAAGTTGAATTACCAATAAAGTTAACGTAGATCAAAGTGAGGTATTTCTTTGGTTTGCCTTGAAGCTACCTGAATATTATAAGTAAGTATTGGCGCCAAAATGGCTCCTTTTCTTTTTAATATGAATTTTGTCTTTAACTATTATCGCTTTTATTAATCAAACGGCCAAGCCTTTTACCATTCACCTTGGCCTGACGAAAAATTCATACAACGAAAACCAGCGCCGTACAATTGATTTTAACATTGTACCGAACAGTAAGTTAGCGATCTCATGACTCAGACGGTTAGAACGTTGGTCTCGGAGCTGTGCCGCGCGGTATATCATTGGTTCGATTGCTCGAACCCAGGACTTGACATAAGACCTTTTTTATTAATTTAACGCTCAAACAGTAATGATCATTGCTCACCTCGTACTGCACGAGTTCGCTCCCTTATTCTGTCAATTTTTTTCTCAGCACACAGGGGCGTGCCAACGGGGGGGGGGGAGGGGAGCGGGACAGGACCTCCCCCCCCAACAGAGCTAAAATAAATTTTTAAAATTTACAAAATAATGCAAAAATATTTCGTGTAGGCCTAATAGTAATTGTGTTATTTATTCTTTACCATTACGATCTTTATTGCACTTACATTTTTAGCGATCTTTATTGTTACAATTTTAGCGCTATACAGTGCCAGAAACAGTATTTCTAAGGCCAAGTGCCGAGCTCTGTTTATACACTTCTACAGTACTATCCGCGAACCGCGAGAGTGAACCGAACCCTTGCCTATCAAAGTATTGAAAGCGTCTTTTTTTCAAAAGGGCACGCACGCACTGTTTCGTCACGTATCTGCTTTAAAAAGCTGTTGTTAGATTTTCATTCCAATAATGACGGGGGCGTCGCTTTAAATATTTTATCCGAATTCATATATTTATGATTTTTAAGAAGTGGCATTTAATACTCTAGATAACCTAAAATGGCACAATTTAACACCTAATTTTCAAAATTTTCAGGGGGAGGACCCCCGGACCCCCCCCTTCGGCTGGGGGTATTCCATACCCCCAGACCCCCCGGAAGACAGCCCCTTCTAGTCCACCCTGATAATAGGACGTCAGGGAAATGGACGACCCCTAGCACATGGAGGCCTTGACCCCCCCCCCAGAACAAAATCCTGAGCACGCCACTGTCTGCACAGGTCAATAGCTTGAGGAGATTGTCTGATTAAGGCAAAGAAAGGCTAGCTGTCATTAGGAAAAGTTAAAATTACCATTTTTTTGGGGGGAGGCAAAAATAAATCCGCCCCGTGCCCCAAATGGTCTAGGTACGCCACTGTCCAGAAGTCCACGTGCGGATAGCTTTTATAACCGTTATATAACGAGAATGTTCCACGGTATTCGAAACGATCACCCCATACGACGTGCTTGGGTCAGGTGTCACTTTTTGTCCAATTAAAAAGTTCAGCGCGCCTGTACTTTCGCGAAGTCTGGCGTCCCTTTGCTCTTTTTTTGCGTTCGCATCCAAACCGATATCATGTAGTTTTGCGCTGTTGGGTTTTTTACCCTTTGTCCGTAATGCTCCGGACAAATTTAGTTGATATATGCTCATCTGATATAGAAACTGTCAAGCAAGGAAGAATGCTGAATAAATATTTAAAAATGTGGCTGATCTCTCGTCTCTCTGAATTTGTTTTGAGGTAATTCTTCATCTCGCCTACCTCGGTTCCATGAGTCAGCGTGCCTGCATCCATTTGCCGACCAACCCCATCGCCTGAAAATCTACGACTCCAGTAAAGTGCCCTGAGCCTGGCGTGCTCTACCTTGGGGAGTCCATCCGTAAAAATGAAATTGAACTGTACATACGCCTAATCCGCGTAAAACGCTGAAACACGCCCAATTTGTGATGATTCGTTAATTTTACATAACGTTTCTGATGTTGGAGTGCACGGAGCCTTCATTTCGTCTACCCTTGTGCCGTGGCTACAGAATTGTCAAAAATATCCCGAGTCCACCGTTCCGTTTGAGCATTCGATCTGCCAAGATTATTACAGATTATTTCATATATATATACCAGGTGATCCATAATTAAACTTGGCCTATTCAGAGCCCTCTGTAGCTACAACTGAAAGGCGGATTGAGCTGAAATTTTGCAGATAGACAATTCAAAGGATGCGCTGAGAGATTCCGCAAGAAACAAAATGGCCGCTAGTGGACGCATTACATGGAAATATTTTAAACAAGCTACAAATTCCAATTCAAGCATAATTTATTTGTTACACACACTGTCTAGCGATGTAAAGAAAATTGTTCAATGTGGTCTCCCTCATTAGTATGTAAAATGCGCAGGCGATGAACAGCTTGTTCAACAGAGGACCGCAGCTGGTCGCCAGTAATCTGTAGAACATACAATGTTATGTGGTACTTCAGGTCAGCCAAAATTGTAACATTCCCCCTATAAACAACGTTCTTTAAATGGCTCCATAACCAAAAATCACAGGATCGGGAGAACGTGCCGGCCAAGGAGTAGGAAACGATTGGCTAATCACGCTGTCATCTGTAAAATGTTGTCGCAAAAACCTTTGCACACAGATTCCATTATGTGGAAGGGCACCATTCTGCATAAACGTTATAGACTCAAGGCATTGTCGCTGCTGGAGTTGAGGTAAAACGAAACTGCTGAGCATGTCACGATATCTGAGGGCTGTTACAGACCATGTGACAGGGCCATTATCTTTAAGTTCTTCAAAAAAGAATGGTCCAAGGATAAATTGGGAAGTGAATCTACACCAGACGGTAACTTTGGGCGAGTGTTGCGGAATTGTGTAGAAGACACGTGGATTTTCCAAGGCCCAAATTCGACAATTCTGGGTGTTCACTGTTCCTTTCAGATAAAAATGAGCCTCGTCACTCCATGGAATGTTCCACGGCCAGGAGTCATCGACTTCCATTCGGGCAAGAAAAGTCAGGGCAAAAGATAAGCGATGGTCATTGTCGGTAAGCAGCAGTTGCTGGTTGTGGCTGATCTTATACGGAAAAATTTCACTATTTTTCTCAGGATCTTCTGCACTGTACTATACGGTACGTCTAATTGTCGTGACACTGCACATGCACTGCTGACTCCATGATCATTTGTTAGTGACTGCTCAACAACGGCCGTTGCTACTTCTGAAACGACTTCTTCGCTGATAGGCTTTCGCCCTCTGCCACGTTGAACGCTTAAACATCCAGTGTTTTCAAATCCATCTTTTTTAACCTCTGTAATACAAATTCATCATCTAGCTCCCTTTTTCGGCCTGTTTTCAAGCACGGGTTGCTAGATAGTTCTTTCCCATTCTGGGTTTGATCCCAGCGTTTAATATCTTTGCTGCTCGCGATCCTCTGTGACTCGTTTTCGACTTTTGAGAGTTTAATCTTTATATTTTGCTTTTTATCTTATCTTATATTGGAACATTTTGTTTTGACAAGTCTTGCTGATTTAATTTTGAGTTAACTTACTAAATTCTAGTGTTTTTATTTTTATTTTTGTAACTTCTTAAATTTATTTTGTAACTTAACTTTATTTTAAATTGATTCATTTCTTCTTGGATCATGCGTGAAAAGCTTCAGTGCTTCCCATATCCATACCGAGGGTAAAGGACTTTCTTAGCGAACGAAAACTTTTTGACCATATCATGTCTCTCACACCTTGTGGAGACTTTGGATCCCGACGCAATTTCTTTTGACGTCGAAATTCGCGAAGAGCTGCAACAGCATCTTCCTGGTTTTGATAAAAAAGTTTTACGATTAACGCACGTTCTTGAAATTTAATTGCCATCGTAACTGAATGATATTCACTCGATCTCATCCTTTTTATACCCAGAATTCACTTTGAATTCGTATGCTTATGCAAATCAGATTGTTTTCTTCTTCACCTGCAGTGCCACATTTATCAACTTTTTACCATCATAATGCTTCAAAATGTAAAAATAACAGTTTTAAACATCATAATGTTTGAGAATGTAAAAATAAGTTTTAAATGACCATTTTACTGCGCGCAATTATTTATTGCATGACTTATTATTTAGGCTGTAATGCGCTCCCCAGCGGACATTTTTTTGAACTTTTTTTTCAGCTGAATCTTTCAGCGCATCCTTTGAATTGTCTATCTGCAAAATTTCAGGTCAATCCGCCTTTTAGTTACAGCTACAGAGGGCTCTGAATAGGCCAAATTTAATTATGATCACCTGGTATATACTATATATACACCCATGTCCATAAATTAAGGATAGTGCCAGATTCGGCAAATAAAGCTTTAGAAACAAAACAAACGTGACTTATTCATAAATCCCATTTATTAAACAAAAGATAAAGAACAAAAAAGATGGTGTATGTATGATACCATTCATAAAAACTACGATTTTTACTACCTGGAGCAATTGTAAAAAATATCTCCCTTTACAAAAACTTTATATTACATGGCTTGTATGATGGTTAATACATTGTATGTCTCCTATATGATGAAATACAGTCCGTACAACGCTTAGGCATGCTGAGTATCAAATTATCGAGCTGATCTTGTGGAACATTACTCCACTTAGCAAGCAATGCTCTCCCAAGTTCCGGTACAAATATAGGAAGTGATTGACGGGCTGCAACTCGTCGGCCAAGCATGTCCCACACATGCTCTATCGGATTCAAGTCAGGTAATAATGCTGGCCATTCAATACGGGGGATATCCTCAGATTGAAGGCATTCGTTTACGATGTGTGCTTAGTGATTTCGGGCGTTGTCATCCATAAACACAAATTCTGCGCCCATGGCACCCCTAAACAAACGTACATGTTGTTCCAGAATGATGTCTCGATAAATGTAGCCGTTCATGGTTCCGATTTGAACATGCAGATCTGTTCTGGAGCCCAGTATAACTCCTCCCCAAACGAGCAATCCTGCACCACCGTAACGGTGTCGTTCAATGATGATGTCTTGGTGGTAACTGATACCTGGAGTTCTCCATATGAAAGTCCGACGTGAATCAGACTGCAAGCTAAACCTGGTCTCGTCGGAAAACATCACACAAGCCCACTGTGACGATGTCCACATTGCATGTTCTCTACTCCAGGCTAATCGCTGCCGACAGTGCGTTGCCGTGAGCGGAACACATATGACAGGCCTGCTAGCATATAGACCAATATTTCCCAAACGTCTGTACACAGTTCGCCTTGAAACTGCGGTACTCGTGGCTGTAGATAGCTGACGACACAGGTCGAATGCTGTGCTCCGTCTGCTTCTTTTGGCAGTTACTGCCAAATACCGGTCTTCATTCAGCGCTGTAACTCGGGGGCGACCTGTACTGTAACGTCTACTGACATTTCCATCATCTTGGAATCGTTTTAAAGCCTAGAGATGACACTTTGCGCAATTTCAAGTTCTTCGGATATTTCCATCTGAGTACGCCCACATTCCAGGCGACCGATAATTCTACCACGTAAAAAATCATCCACATGCGTTCTCTGAATCATAACTATTCGGTTATGGCACTGAGCGGCCATACCAACCATGTCATATTAAGTTTTCTAAAGGAGATATTTTTTACAATTGCTCCAGGGAGCAAAAATCATAGTTTTTATGAATGGTATCATACATACACCATCTTTTTTGTTCTTTATCTTTTGTTTAATAAATGGGATTTATGAATAAGTCACATTTGTTTTGATTCTGAACCTGTATTTGCCCGAGCTGGTAATATCCTTAATTTATGGACATGAGTATATATATATATATATATATATATATATTATATATATATATATTGTGATATCTGTTAGCACAATTCTTCATCAAGAAGTTATATTTATATTTCAGAGCAGCCCGCTCTATAAGCTTCTCGGCAGCTAGAACTTTTCCTTACGAAGTTACTCTATTTTCAGAGCTGTATGCTCTAGAGCAGTGGTCCCCAACCCCCCGGGCCGCGGACCGGTACCGGTCCGTGACTCAAATGGTACCGCGCCGCCAGCTTAGGACCACAAGCTCAGGGTTCTTATTTAGCGTTCTAGTGAGTTAAAATGTTAAATCACTTTATATTCATTTTTTGGTGTAACTGTATTTTATTTTGAAGGCATGTTTAAGTACAATTAAATTAAAATTATTGAATCAAAACAATCTAAAGTATAAGCAATCAACTTCCCCCCCCCCCTCAGCGGGCCGCGGTAAAATTATCAAACGTTAACCGGTCCGTGGTAAAATTATCAAACGTTGACCGGTCAGCGGAGATAAAAAGGTTGGGGAGCACTGATATAGAGGTTGCGTACCGACCTTATAGTTTCAGTTCGTGACTGTACTTGCCAACATCTTCTCAGCGAAATTATTTGGCTATTAAGAAGGCCAGTTCCCTCTATGTCTAGAGGTAGATCAACAAAGCTGTAAATAGTCTGAAAAAACTCTTCGGATTAATTTTTAATAAATGTATGTTTCAATGTAGTAGACTGACTCTGAATATATTTAGCTACCCGGAGTCTTAAGTTATCACAGTCTACTTTATTAAATGGTGGCAGCTTATCCAGAATTTGCCATTAATGAAAAATAGGCAAACCACCCCTTCGAAGTAGGGAAATTAGAGTAGAAAGCCCATCTAGGACTTAGTGCGGACGTCTTGTCCCAAGTGTGTGCATCACAACTACCGGCATAGACCAGTGAGCAGCGAACCAACAGTGGACTTGTGCAGCGATCAAGTCTTGGGGCTGCATATCGACTAAGGAAATCCCCCAGAGACCATCTTGGACCATCTTCTGCAGAAACTTCGCCTAGCTTCAAGGGGAGCTTACAATCGAGTCTTCACGGCAGATAAGGTGAGCCTGTACTAATTAGAGACAAAAGTAATTGTTTTAAACGTGTGTAAAAGTGTTTTAAAATTAATTGATTAGAATCTGTGTAAATGTTAGCATGTGTAAATTAATATTTCATGGGAAATAACTATTGAATTGGAATAAGTAAATTATCTGTGAGAAATTAATTAATTTAGTTAAAAGTAAATTAATGAAGTATTAGAATTGTCTATGCAAAAGAATAAAGTTAAAAATGAATTGTATGCAATGTGTTTAAAAAAAAAAGTGAATGAACAAATATTTGGTAAATGAATACTAGAACTGTGGATAATCTGATTTAAGTACTTATTCTAAATTGAAATTAAGTAACTGTTTTGCAAATTAATTTAGTCAATTATTGAAATTTAGAAATTGTGTATTGCAAATTAATTCAGTCAATTAATGAAATTAAGTAATTGTGTATTGCAAATTAATTTACTCAATTATTGAAGTTGTGTAGCGTGCTTAAGATTATATTGAAGTAGCATTTCATTTATTATGTGTGTGAAATTTGGTCTGAAAAATTTCAAACATCTTTGAATTGTATGTACTATGTTATGTATTCAAACGAGTCTATTTAAATTGTAATCTTTCGGAGTACACCAGACCCCCTTTTCTTGGAAGAACGTAGCAGTAGAATTCCCGGAATTGAGAGGGCATTTGTTAAAAGCGCTTGTCCTATCGTTAGAGAGCGAGCAAAAGTGAACAACCAGTTCTTTTGTTGTGTCTGAGGTCAAGATTCCGAAGTTTCCAGTAAGGTTAAGTTGTGGATAAACTGTTAAAGAGGGATTGATATCAGTTAGTTAAAGAGGCAAAATGTCGTTTTTAACAAAATACAAGAAAATTGACTTGCAGAATTTGGCTTTTGAGCTGCGAGTAGAAATCCAAGAAACGGATAGAATAGTGGACTTGGCAAGAAAGATTTCAGAAAGTGAAGGTTTCGAGGAAGAGAGCGCGAAAAATATTCTCGAAAATATCATAGAAGATAGAAAATTGCAGGAGCTTAAAGAAGCCGAGAGATCGGAGAAAGAAGCAGAACGCGCTTTTGAGCTTGAAAAACTTAAAATCATGCAAATTGGGGAAAACAGTAGTGTGAATTCCATGAACTCAGAAAGCGGGAACCAGCCTAGGCATGTTAAATTGGAAATGCAGAGGTATGATGCCGAAAAGATAGACATAGCTTTATTCTTAAATATGTTTGAGAGGCAAGCTAGGAAACTGCAAATGAACGATTGTGATTTAGTGTTAGAGTTACTAAGCCTTTTGCCGAGCGAAATAGTGGGAATAATCATCAAGGAACCCGAAGAAAAAAATTATAATTACGCATATGTTAAGTCGGTACTGCTAGACAGGTTTAAACTCAGTGCCAAAGCATTCCGTACGAAGTTCCAAACCCATCAGCGGCAGAACGGTGCTTTGTGGAAAGACTTAATATTTGAATTAAGGAGCTATTTAGAGGGATGGTTAGATGGAATTGAAATTAAAGATTTTGAGTCACTCAAAGAACTTATGGTAGCCGACCAAATAAAGCGACGCGTACCAGCGGAAATTAAAGATAATTTCGTAGATGTATGGGGAACGCCAAATAACCCTATAACCTTAGTAAATAAGCTAGACGCGTATGAGTCGACCCGCCGATTCGTAAAGAAACCGACGCAAATTAAATCACCCGAAAAGAAAAAGGTAGACCACCCCAAGCTGTCAGAGAAATTTAGTCCCACGACGAAAACGGGAGTAGAGGAATCAGGTCTGAAAGAGTGGCGCAACACTGCTAATAAAAATAATAATGATTGGAGGACCAGGGAGTATGAGAAGCGAAGTGGCCCCGTCTGTTTTCAGTGTGTCAGAATGGACATATCCGCCTTAACTGTTCCGAATTAAAAAAATCCAGCGAAATCATAAACAACCTAGTTACGACGGAAGATTTTTCTCTTGCTTTTAAGCCCTACTTAAAAAGCTTACGTACCTAAGCTTACGTGAATCAGGTCCAAATCGTATTATTACGTGATAGCGGGAGTAGCGTAGACTTGTGCCCAGTTAAATTAATTAAACCCGGAGATTTCACGGGAGAAAAAATTTGGCTCAAACAACCCTTGGAAAATGAATTTAGACGTTTACCTTTAGCTCGCGTAACACTTGAGAGCCCCGAATTCGGCCAGGTGATAGCAAAGACCGCCGTGGTAGGCAAGAGTGTGGAAATGAACCACTACTTGTTGGGAAATTCCACTCAGGAGCTGATAGAGGCGCAAAAAATTAAAACAAGATAGCGTTAATGCCGTCGTCACCCAAAGTCGAGGGATGCGGGAGGAAATTCAAACGGAAATTATGGTAGATAACGGGGAAACGGCCGAGCAAATAACTGAGTCGCAGGAACCCGAGATAAATTCGCCGGATGAATTAAGAGAACTTGAATTACCAATAGTCGTCGAGACCAAAAAGTCGTTAGTGGAAGAGAGTGCCGACACTCTCGGTTTAGAACCAAAAAATTGCCCTAAACTTACACCTATTTGTGAAAAAGTTAAGCCACAGAAAACCCTGGGAATTGTGTTCAAAAATGAATTACTTTTTAGGAAATCCCGAGATCACAGAGGGGAGGAAAGAAAACAATCTATGGTACCAGCTAAGTACGGGATTTTGAGTTTATGCCACGATGGCGTAGATTTACATAAAGGGATGACCTAAATGAATGATAAGTTATTAAGAAATTATTTTTGGCCCCAGTGCAAAAAAAGAGTGTGCAGATTTTGTTAGGTCATGTGACCTGTGTCAAAGAGTAGAGAGATCGAGAGAACGGAAGAAAGCCCTGCTGAAATTAGTCCCAAAAATTACGGAGGTATTCACGGGAATTAACGTAGAGATCATTGGTCCTTTGCAGACCCCACCAAAAGGAAACCGGTATATTTTAAACGCTTTGTGCATGGCGTCCAAGTATCCGGAAGCCATAACTTTGAGTGCTTTTAACTTAGAACATGTGACGGATACTCTATTAGAAATTTTCAGTCGGATAGGGTTTCCGAAGGAATTACAATTAGATGATGCTACCTATTTCACCAGCAAATTAACGACCACGTTTCTGGAGGAAGTTCTAATTAAGGTGACGTGGAACTCAATGTTACATCCGCAAAGCTATTCCGTCGAGCGCTTTCACCGCACCATTGAACGACTCTTGAAAGTTATCTGCCTTGAGGCAAAAGAGAATTGGGACGTAGGGTTACCCTCAGCCATGTTGGCACTTGGAAACATGACTCATATGCTTATGGTTTTTAGCATCGCCTAACTGATATTTAGGAAGAAATTAAGGGTGCCGAAAACACTACTTTTCGGAAAATAGTGTAGGAATTCGCCGGAGATTAATGGAGTTAAAGAGTATGGTTTCAAATTCATGAATAAGCTATGGCTACGGAACTATCAGAACATCGCTTCCGAAACCGAAAGGAAGATTAAAGTTATTAGAAAAACTAATCACGATAAAGGGTCAGTGAAGAGAGAGAGTTTAAAGTTGGGGAGAAAGTTAAATGGTCAGAGGAGCGCAACTCAGGGTTTCAAGAATTGAAAACGAAACAAACCGAGAAACCTGTTTTGTACGCTCCGGACTTCGCCAAAGAATTTATCCTACAAACCGATGCAATTGACATTGGTATCGGTATAATTTTGGCACAAAAGAGATCGCAGAGATTCACCATCGAGACGGATCACAATCCGCTCGTTTTTCTTAAGACAAATGCGGGAAATAACCAAAGGTTTATGAGATGGGCTCTTGCCTTACAGCCTTTCAATTATCAAATTGTCCACAAATCTGGTAAATTGATAGGTCATGCCGATTGCCTAAGTCGTTTGATGGCAGAATAGAAACCTTAAGTAAGGCGTAATGTTGTAAATAAATTAATGTAGAGTGTGAAAATAATGAATTGTGTAAGTAAATTACTGTATTAATGTGTTAGGAAACGTAGTAATATCATAATGTGTTAGAGTAAATGTAGTAACCTGTGTAGTAAATTAAATTCATTGCCTCTAATGATGTATCAGGTGAGCTGTGTCTAACCGTGATTTTCAGATTTTGCCATTTTGCCAAAATCTCCTTGAAGGAGGGAGGGATTGTGACAATCCGTTACGACTTGCCAAATAAATCCCCCAGACAGCCGGACTTCCCCCAAACAGGTGACCTACGAATATTCTATAGATCGGCGTCAAGGTATCTGGAAGCAGAGAAAAGAGGCGTATCTGTCTGCCGCCCCTGGGAGGACGTAAACTAATGGATATTCCGACATGAACTAATGATTTTCGGATCAGCTGAGTATAAGAGCCGGCAACGTGGCGTCGTCATGAAGCGAATCACAGCCAACGAACATGACATCACAAATTCGGCCAGCCAACCTAAAAATTTGCAGTCACGTGACCGGAAGCGAGAGTTCCGGAACCGAGAGAGAAAATCCAGTTTTTTGGCAGACTTGGTCGAGACTCTCATCCAGAGAGCACCTTTCGTCTCAGAGGTCCTTGAGCGACCGACTTCATCCTGAAGTCTTATCTTTTCAGAGCAGCCGCTCTAAGCTTCTCGTCAGCTAGAATATTTCACCCTGAAGTATTTCTATTTCAGAGCATCCCTCTCTACAGGCTTTTTGTTAGCACGATACTTCATCAAGAAGTTATATTTATATTTCAGAGCAGCCCGCTCTATAAGCTTCTCGGCAGCTAGAACTTTTCCTTACGAAGTTACTCTATTTTCAGAGCTGTATGCTCTAGAGGTTGCGTACCGACCTTATAGTTTCAGTTCGTGACTGTACTTGCCGACATCTTCTCAGCGAAATTATTTGGCTATTAAGAAGGCCAGTTCCCTCTATGTCTAGAGGTAGATCAACAAAGCTGTAAATAGCCTGTAAAAACTCTTCGAATTAATTTTTAATAAATGTATGTTTTATTGTAGTAGACTGACTCTGAATATATTTAGCTACCTGGAGTCTTAAGTTATCACAAATGAGTTCATGGAATTTTTTAACTCGTTTAAAGCAGCAGTGGATTCAAATGAGTCATTGACAGAAGTAGAAAAAATTGTTTATTTGAAGTCCCTGTTGTCAGGTTCTGCCCATAATGTAGTATCAAGATTTGATCTTTCAGAACGTAATTATAAGGAATGTTTGAATTTATTAGCAGATCGCTATGGAAGAAAGGAAACGAATATTAATTATAATATAAATACGCTTTTGAAATTAGAACCTGTAAAATATGTATCGAACATAAAATCTTTGAGAAAATTGTATGACGAAATTGACATATCTGTAAGGAATTTGCAAGCGTTAGGAGTAAATTCGAACTCTTATGGCCAGTTGTTGAATCCAATTCTATTGAAATTGCTCCCACATGAAATGGTCTTAGAATTTTACAGAAGGAAAGAGCCCAAAATGGAAGGGGATGTGAATAGTTTAATTAAGTTTATAAAGAGCGAAATTGACTGTAAGGAAACTGCACTGCAGGTGTCAAATCCCCCTAACGTTAAACAGCATGATATCGAAAACCGAAATTTCCGTTATTCGAAATTTCAGCCCAAAACTACCTTATCAGCAACTGCTTTAAATCATTCCACAAAATTGTTTTGTGTGTTTTGTAAATCCAATAATCATGTAAGTCTAAATTGCGATAAATTTAATGACGAACAAAAAAGGTTAAAATTAAAAAGGGAAGGTAGATGCTACCGGTGTTTTTTTAGGTCGCACTTATCGTCACAATGCAAAAGTAAGTTAAGTCCATGTAAAAAGTGTTTCGCTTCTGGTCATAATGAGATATTTTGTTTCAAAGGAAACAGAGGGGAAAACAATGAAACCAAAACCGAAATTTCTAAAAATAAACCTGAATCTGAAAATAAAGAAACAGTTTCCGATAATGTAGGAGCCATGCACAATTCACAGTGTAATTCTTTGGCTACGAAAAATGCCGTGTTACTACAGACTTGCAGCGCTATAGCAAGATCAAACGGAAATTCAGGGCTTGCAAAAATTTTGCTCGATTCTGGGTCACAGAAAAGTTGGATTTTGGATGACCTTGCTTTTCAATTAAAATTGCCAACTGTGCGAATTGAGCGTTTGAAAGTTTTTTCTTTCGGTTTGAGTGAGGCGAAAGAGAAGGAATTTAGAGTGTTCAGTGTAAAATTATGTAACACGTCAGATCCGAATAGTTGTTTAACGGTTGAGGTTTTAGGAACTGACGTAATTAGAGCGGCATCACTAAGCTCTCCTAGTGAAATAAATCAAGTTTCTGAGTTGATATTAAACAGAGGAATCCAGCTCGCAGACGTTTCGTCGCCAGGCGATAGCATAAACATTTTATTGGGTGCCGATTATTATTTTTCGGTACAAAAAGGCGTAGTTGAAAAAATGAGCGATCAATTATATTTAGCGGATACAAGTTTTGGACTTACTGTTGTTGGTAAAATGAATTCTAGTTGTAGCATGGCAGTTAATGTAAATTTCGTGTCTGTAAATGAGAAAAGTTTTGATTCACAAAATTTTTGGAAATTGGAATCTATTAGAATTTGTGACGATAAGAATGCGGTATTTTCTCAGAAAGATTTAGATACTATTAATTGTTTAATGATAATTTAAAATTCAGGAATGGTAGATACGAAACGAAGCTTTTGTGGAGAGAGAATAAACATAAACTTGCAGATAATTTTGAAGTAGCTAAACGCAGACTCTTGAAATTAATGGATGATTTAAATAAAAATAAAGGATTAGCTACTGAATACGAGAATATAATTAAAGAACAAATTAATAAAGGTATTGTGGAAGAATGTGAGTCGTATGAAAATGTAACTGGAACCTGCTACATGCCACACAGACCTGTGGTAAGGCAAGATAGATATACTACAAAGGTTAGGATAGTATTTGATGCTTCTTCCAAAAGCAAAAATTCAAATTCGTTAAATGAGTGTTTATTATCAGGACCTAACCTTAATCCTAATATATTGGATATTTTTCTGAAATGCCGTCTTCATTAGGTTGCGTTTGCAGGAGGCATTTCAAAGGCATTTTTACAAATCCAAATTGACTCAGAAGATAGGAATTTTTTGAGGTTTTTATGGGTAGAAAATTTAGTTGGTGAACCAATTTTAAAAATTTTTAGAATGGCACATGTAACCTTTGGTGTCACCACTAGTCCCTTCCTCTTGGCTGCAACCATTAAGCATCATATCCAAAAATATTCTAAGGATTATCCAAATGTTGTTGAGATGTTAAATAATTCATTATACGTTGACGATTTATTTCATGGTGCTGGAACTGTTAGGGAGGCATTTGAATTATCCTGTGGTTCAGTAAAATTTTTGAAAGCTGCTGGGATGACCCTGCGAAAATTAAAAGTAATTCCCCAGAGCTGACAAGTTTGTGGAAGAAGATTCAGATTGATTGTGAGGAACCTAACGAAGATGGTAACCACCCTTTTAAGATACTAGGTTTAATTTGGAATACCGAAACAGATTTTCTGAAATTAGATATCCACCAACTATTAGAGAACATGAATCACTGCAACGTCACAAAACGCTGCATGCTCCAGACCGTGGCAAAAATCTATGACCCAGCTGCTTACATGGCACCCTTCGTAATAAGGGTAAAGTTTTGCCTGCAAGAATTGTGGGAGCTCGGAATGGATTGGGACACGGAAGTACCTCCAAATTTGGAAGAAAAGTTTAAGCAATGGTGTCTCGAAGTAAATGACTTAGAGAAATTATGTATTCCCAGAAAATATTTTTTGAATGAAGTAAATGGTATGAATGAAACAATGCAACTTATAGTGTTTTGTGATTCTAGGTTAAAAGGTTATGGTGCGGTTGCATATTTTAGATGTCCCGAAAATTGCACCACATCATTTATTATGTCAAAATCTAGAATTGCCCCCCTGAAACGAATAACGCTACCACGCTTGGAGCTCCTAGGGGCAATCGTAGCTGCAAGAATATGCAATTATTTGCAAGAACTTTTCCAGATTAAAGATGAAAATATATATTGTTTTTCCGATTTCCAAATTGTACTTCACTGGATTAGAGGCAGTGCTGACGCTTGGAAGCCCTTTGTGGCAAACAGAGTACGTGAGATTCAAAACTTTGTTGCACCTGCCCAGTGGAAATTTTGTAAGGGTATCGATAATCCGGCCGACGTCATAACGCGCGGTTGTGCAGCTATGGATTTAGTAAAAAATAAAAATTGGTGGCAAGGTCCCCCATGGTTGAAAGACAGTTGTTTTCCCAGGTCAACCACAGAACCTCATGTGAATATTGTTAATTACGATCTGTTGCAAGAGCAACCAAAAACTGTCGTTTGTACGATTACTGAAACACATCCTGACTTCGACTTACTATCCAGATTTTCCTCGTGGACAAAGCTGAAGCGTGTAATGGCATGGAGTCTCAGATTTTAAAAAAATACTCAGTTGCAGCAATCTGAGAGATATTATGGATTTCTAACTACTACTGAGCTAGATCTTGCTATGAATAAAATTTGCCTAATTGTACAGAAGCATGAATTTAAAGATGATTATAAAAACTTGAAGGAAGGAAAAGAATTAGCAAATAACAGTAAAATTTTGTCTTTGCATCCATTTATCGACAAAAATGGGTTGTTGCGTGTTGGAGGTAGATTGCGAAATTCTCAGCTTTCCGAAGATGAAAAGCATCCAATAATCTTGCCGAAGAGTACAGAAAATATTTTTATTTGCAAGTATATAACGAACATTATCGTCAATTATTATCACCAACTTTACTTGCATAGTGGAATCCAGCTAACACTTGCAACAATAAGACAAACGTTCTGGATCATAAATGCAAAAGAAGTAATTAGGAAGTGTGTTTGGAAATGTATCCAATGCCATCGGTACCGAAAACGGATGTCTTCGCAGTTGATGAGAGATTTGCCCAAAGCAAGGGTAACTCCTACAAGAGCATTCACTAGAACAGGCGTGGATTTTGCTGGCCCATTTCACATCAAAATGGAAAGAAAGCGAGGATTTCGGCCAGTAAAGGCTTACGTATGTTTGTTTGTTTGCTTCACAACGAAAGCAATTCATCTAGAGATCGTTAAGGATCTGACAACTGACGCCTTTATCGCTGCATTACGGTGGTTTGCAGCCAGACGTGCAAAGCCTCAAGAAATGTTTAGCGACAGAGGCACAAACTTTTCAGAAGCCGATAAAGAACTGAAAAGAATGTTTGCATCATTTAACGCAGGCAAACATTTTCATGACTATCTTACCACTGACAATATCAAGTGGAATTTCAATCCCCCAGCGTCTCCCCACTTTGGCGGCCTCTGGGAGGCAGGCGTTAAGCAAATGAAGGGATATT
Source organism: Dolomedes plantarius (assembly GCA_907164885.2). Taxonomy (NCBI): domain Eukaryota; kingdom Metazoa; phylum Arthropoda; class Arachnida; order Araneae; family Dolomedidae; genus Dolomedes; species Dolomedes plantarius. Next base: position 120,695,366 of record OU015493.1, on the reverse strand, counting down.
TGAAGAGAACGGTCGGCGGCCAGATACTCATCTACGAAGAGTTCCTGACTCTGCTTGTACAGGTCGAGGCCTGTCTTAATTCAAGGCCGATCGTCGCCATGTCGGACGACACAAAGGATCTGAGTGCCTTGACGCCGGGGCATTTCATTATAGGTGCTCCACTAATTTCAATTCCTGAACCGTCCCTGCTTAACGAAAACATTTCTCCGCTGAAAAGATGGCGACTGACTAACAGTTGCAACAGTGCTTCTGGAAAAGATGGTCTAGGGATTATCTAGGCCAACTTCACCAACGTACGAAGTGGACTAAGACTAAGCGAAACTTTAAATGCGATGACTTAGTTTTAATTAGGCATGATGATCAACACCCCCCCCCCCCTTAAATGGAAGCTTGGCCGTATAATCGAACTTTATCCTGGAAGAGACAATCATGTTCGAGTCGTAAAGTTGCGAACAGCAACACAAGAACTAAAACGACCAATATCAAAATTGACTTTACTGCTCTTTGTGAATAATTTTTCAATTGCTGTTTCTTGTATATGTACATACTAATTTTTATTGTTCTTTCAGATAAACAGACTAGTTTAGGATATGTATATAATTAGTGCCATAAGGTAATATTTTTCTGTATATATGTATAATTAGTGCCATAAGGTAATATTTTTCTTAATAGAATTTTTGTTATTTAATTTCTTATGTTGAATCTTGAAAATTTTGTTGAATGTGTAGAATTCTTAAAAAAAAATTCTATATCTTTGTTCTTGAAGTTAAAAAAAAATTAATTTGAATTCTTGTTTTGATGACCCTTTGGTCATCGGGGGGGGAGGGGGGAGCATGTTCGCTCCTTTCCAGATGTGCTGACGCATTTATCTTGTTTTGCTGACGTCAGCGATTTTGTCTCGCCTTTGAATCCCCCTTGTGGTGAGAAATTAAATCATTCAGTTGATTTGGAATTCTTGAATGAAGTGTATATCATCATGGCCGCTGTAAGCGGAATTTTTGGATTCGTGTACCTTGAAAACATGAAATAATATATCTTAAAATGCTTGATAATAAATTTGAATTCTTGGAAGTTTTCAGCAATATGTTTTTTCAAACGGCATTCTGCTGACTTGTAAGCTCTCCATTTTTTTGACTTTGAAATCGAGTAATCGGCGCCAATACAGGGAGCTTGGGGTGCCTTGTGTGGATGGCAGATCTGTACTGTCCATTCGGCATCCTCGGGCCCTACACTAATGAAAAATGTCACCGAACTTGGGAAATTAACCCTCGGCTGCGAGTACAGGTATTGTTACGTAGCTTCCGGTAGTCAGTTTGAACATGGCGTATAAGCGAAAGCTGTGATTTCCGAATACTTAACCAATGACAAACCTCTAAACGATTAGCAACGATAACAATACTCTCCCCTATGGAGGTACGTCAATCTAAATCAAACGTAATATTAAATATGATCATATCCCTAGTCTTAATCTCAACATTCTTGAAAATACCATAGTCAAAATTTTTCCTACTCTCAATAATCCCATCTATGTTTCCAGTATATATTTAAGAGCTGCCTTCACTAATTCTGTGTGTTCAGACTTACAAAATTTATTCACCCTGGGGGACAAAGTAATCCTGGCTGGGGATTTTAATGCCCATCACCCCCGTTGGAATTGTGACTATAATAGGAATTACACTTGTCGGTATGGTAGGTAAATTAACGATTATTGTACTGATAATGGTATTGACATAGCATTTCCCCCAACCCCCATCCGTTTTGGCTACTCAGGTTCCCAGTCTGTAATTGATTTCGCACTTCTTAATAATATTAACTTTCCTTATGATATTAACACTATTAATGAACTCTCCTCTGATCATAATCCAATTATTCTAAATTTACGTACAACCCCCCCCCCCCTTCCTTCCATCCTCACCCCCACTTCATTAACTGGTCTGATTACACTAAATACGTTTTTAACTCTCCACCTCCTTTCAATAGCATTGATAGTACTAATGATATAGATAAAGCTGTTACCTCCATCATTAATAATTCGCTTAGCTCTGCCAAGACCCACATCCTTCCCAAAAACTATAACAAACTCCCCTTTTACATAAAAAACCCAAATAAAAAATAGAAATAAGGTCAGGAAAATCTGGCAGCGTACGGGCGATCCGGCAGTGCTAGGTGAAATGCACAGGTTTCACCTAGCAGCTGAAATCGGTAGTAGTCCAAAAGGAATTTACATGAGAACAAATTGAATACATTGTAAGCAAACTAATTCAAGACTTTTAATTGAAAAGAGCAACCGTTTTCCCATGTACACTTCAAATAAATTAATCTTAAGTAAAAAAATTATAAAAACTTAGCAGATTTCATTCCAATTTCTTCCCAAATCAACAATTTTAGTCAGCATGTGACGTATCGTATAGTACTGTTCTTCCTCGAATTGCCTATATTAATTTTTCCTCCATCGTGGACTTCACTTTCAACGCAACTTTTCACTCGCAGGTCGTAGTCACTAGTGACAAACTGCGGCACGAGCACAAACCTTCGCAGCTCACGGGCGCTCTAAAGCTGCGTCCCCGGACTCTGCGTTCGAACATCCGGTGTAGTATTCACTTCTTTGTTTCACAGAATCTCCTAACCAAGCTGCGTCTCAACTTGCGCCCGGCCTAAGGAGCTAGCTATAAACTTTTATGAAAACATCTATTCAGTTAATAATGAAGACCTTGCAAACCTCCGGGACTATGAGACTAGAGAGTTTCCTAGGCGTCCTAAGGCCACCATGGTTATTAACTCTGGCCTCATTCCTGTGCGTAATAGTTAAATATTTCTCCTCTTATTCTTTGTGCGACTTATCTGGATTTAAAAATTAAAATTTGAGAAATAAAATTTAGGATATATGGTAAAAGGTTAGATTTTAACTTTGAGGTTATCACATTTACCAATTTCCATAGCAACTTGAACTATAAAATTTATTATATTTTTTTACTCACATTTATACAGAATAAAAAACATATGTAACAACGCTGGGGATTTTTTGGAGACATGTAACATTTTCGAGGAAAACTTAAGTAAGAACAATTTCCCTAAAAATTTCGGCAATATAAAAGTTTAAAAAAATGGCATTTAGACTCAGGAATTTTTAAAGATGTTTAGGATAGTGTTTATGTTTTCATTTGCTTAAGGGGACACATACCTTTTAAAATAAAAAAAAAAAAGCTGTAATGGGGGGTGGCGATGTAGTATTGTTACAATGACGTAACTACTAGGATAGAATTGGCTGCTGTTTCGCCATAACCGTCACTTACGGAATTAGGGTTTGTATGCATCTTTGGCGTTGCATTAGGATTATTTGTGTGCTTGCATGTACGGTGCGTTGAGCCCTTACTGTAAGTTGTGCTTGTCTTTTCATTTTCTTTTCGACTTAATGTTTCCATGGAGAACTCGGGGCCTTGGGATGTCTTTTGGTCTTACCTGCATCCTATTCAGAAAGTTCCTCTTGAGGTAACTGATTTGGTTAGGCTCTCCGAAGAAGAGACCTGTCGGTTACCTCTGTCTTTTTATGGTTCAGTTCCGGCACTTATACAGAATCTTGCCTCTGGTGCGTGGATGCCCCGAGTGCTTGATTTCTGTTTGTTTTTTTGTCTATATTCTACTTGTATTTATCTAACTCAGTTGGATTATTTATTTTTTTAGTTATATTTGTATATTTTCATTATGAGGATATGAAGCTTCTGCACTATCCTTTATTGAAAAGTTTTGTTTTTTTATATTTTCTTTGCTGGGGTAGGTTTTGAGTTAATTTGTTTTAGCAGTCTCTGCTCGCTCTTTATTTTTGTTTATTTGATTTGTTTATATTTTACTGTCACTCGTCACTCCTGATTAATCGACCATAGGTTCACACCGCGATTCCCCCTCGTGCCAGCGTTAGCTGGCGGAAAGGGGGGGGGGGGGATGATAACTCTTCCAGCTGGTAAACCTAGTACGCTTCGCTACTCCTAGTAAACATCGCTACTCGCTATTGTTGGATTTCTGTCTGATCGCCCTTCTCAGTACTTTAAATTTTATCCTGACCATCCTGATTTGTCGTTTTATTTTTATTTATTTTCAACAATTTTCCCCCAAACCCCTCTAACTATCCTAATATTTTCTCTTAACCTCTAATTATAACGTAATTTAAGCTAACTTTAAAAAAATAAAATTTAATTATTTTTTTATTTTTATTTATTCACATTATCAAGTCTACTATAATCTTGCTAACGGTAACCATGAAACATCCCACTGTTGATACCGAGGATAAGGGGCTAATGCTCTAAGGCGCCTCGCAAGCTTTTCCTACGACGACGACGATTAGCAACGAAATTTTTAACGCCTATGATTGGTTTATTTCCGTCTCAGCGCCATCTTTCATTTTAAGTTTCCGTTACCGGAATCCTATGTGAACAGGCCCTTATCGTAGAGATCAGGGTTTGAATATTTAGCTAGCCGTCGAGGATAAAGCACAGTGCGTCTTTCTCCCTGAAGAACAAAGCAATCAAAGCCTCCCTCCACTTTTTAAAATAAAAATAGCTGTAGTTTCAGACAGTCATAACCAGCCTTAATCTCTCAATCTTTTAACCGGACTGAAAAAGAACTGTTGGATAAGATAACCAATGGTGTTAGTAAACCGTTAAAAGACAAACAGAAGAAATGAGCTCACTGATTGATAACCTTTATGAATAAATATTTAACTGAACATAAAAAATAGGAAAAAAAAAACTCGTTTTTATTTTAATTTCAGGGGAATCAATGAATTACTTTGAAACTGTAAAATCAGTTTTAAAACAAATTTCTAAAAATTTGTTTTAAAACTCTTCAGATGAAGTTTTAGAGATTTTCATTTCTGTAATGTGGGGACAATATCCTCAATATACAAAATTTTAATTAACAAAATAAATTAAATGCAAAGCACACTGAGGCATTCTTTTATATAGAACAGTAAGAAATAACATCAAAGGAAGTCCCAAGATATAGTGGAACCTCTTAAGTAAGAGAGTGCATGTAAAATTTTTGTATTATCTGTAGTTCGACGTAAATTCAAGGATGTAGACCTAGAGTATAATAATACATGATCGATAAATTCTTAATTCAAATAAATTTAATGGTATGTTAAAGTCCCTTTTTCTTTGCATTTTAGTTTCTATTCATATTCTGTTAACTTTAGCTAAAATATTGTTCCCTAAGCTTGGAAACTTAGGAATAATTTTCATTTTGGCACTTCATAAAATTAATGGAAAGAACACAAGTAACAAAATAAAAGGAGTTTCCAATTTCACTATTTTTCAGAGTTCAGTACTACTGAGAAAAGGAAGCATAAAAAAATATGACAATTAACAACCTCCAATTCAAAAATGGTTGCAATTAATTTAAAAGAGTGTGTTACATGGAGCTTGGTTCCTCGATTGGTTAAGGCTCTGGTATCGGGATTCATTTTATGACAGGCTATGCCATTTGATATTTCCTATTTATTTACAAAGATGGTCCATTATAATGAATCTTGATACATGCCATTCCTGAATTAAATAACCTTGGGATAAGGTCTACATTTTAAACCCTTAGTGACAATATGGGTATGTTCATCCAACTGCTGTCATGGACCAAAGTTTCACCCTTATTTATAGGTCCTTCCACATGACACAACCAAACACTATGCAGAAGACAGGAAAAGTTTTATATGCAGAATTACTTTAATCCTTCACTGACGACGGAATTGATTTTCGAAATTTGTGAGATTTATAAAAAGTAATAAGCATTAATAATGTTTTAAAAATCTCACAAATCAATAAAAATAAGAGGAATACTACATATAAAAGAACACAATATCTCTAAGCGGCAGATTTTCAATGCATTCAGTAGCTATGTCATAGTGAAAGGACTCATGGTAAAAAAAAAAAAAAAAAAAAAGGATGAATTAGTATACATGATTGCTGTTGATTTAGCTGGAGATACAAGTTATGTTTAAAAGGATTCTCCAATTATGTAGAAGTGTATTATGCATTTTCATCACAGAGATTTTGCATATTTAAAAGTATATTGACTTAGGCTGCATTTTGCTAATGGGCTTCAGCATATAATGCTGCTTCTAAATACACATAGAGGGAAGCTATTTCACTAGATCATATATTCCATGATAAGTCCCTGATTTCATCCAAGGATAAATCAGGGAAATTGTAACAAGATCTATATATTTAAAACTCAGAATGAAGCCATTAGTTTTATTGGTTTTATCCAGACTTTCCCATACATTAGTAATAAGTAAGAGAGAAAACTCAGACCATTCATATTTTATTCATAAATTTTCCAAATACCACTGTCAGCCTAATTGTATAAAAGTGTGATTTAAATATTATAAATGTATTTTGTTTAGTAGAATCTTATAAAATGCTGAAACCATCACATTTCTAGACGTTTAAAATCTAAAATTCTTTTACATTAAAGTCTTTATTTTTCAGTGTTACCATAAAATGTTTTTAAAAATGCAGACAGAACAAGGTACTCCAAATACTACTTGTCATTTTGAGTAGTTTACTTTCAAACTGCTTTATGATAACTCAAAATCTTAATCAGAATATTATTCTATCATACCTATAGCTGCTCATGAAAAGAACTAATGGAATGCAAATTTAGTTTATCAAAAATTTCTATTGTTTCCTTCTCTTTTTTAAAATTAATCTGCATATATACAAAATACTTATCTGAAATACAACTACTGAAGTAGTACAATTTGATGTATTGCCACCATAAAACCCATTTAACACATTGAATGCAACCAATTTACATAGTTTTTAAACATCTATCAAGGTTTTATTGTTCTTCATTACATTTATTTTTATAAATTTTAGTATAAGTTTATCATACAAAGATGTCAGCTATTCAATTCATATTATGTTACAATTTCATTTTATTATTCAAACTGATTTGTAGATATGAATTACGGCAAGTTAATTCATTCAACCACAGAAAGAAATACATTTATTTAGTTTAAAACATGTAAGGAATACAATAACAATACAATAAAATGTTTGGATTTAAAGAATTTATAAGCTCATGAAGAAAAGCTAACAAAGAGATCATGGAAGTTAAATTTCATATTATAACTTGAAAGTAGGAAGACTTCACAAGTTTCAAGACATTTTTATTTTCCTCATAATTTCTTAACTAAATCTCACTGATCTTGCTTGGAGATCGGTTCTCTTAACTAATCTCCAAGCATTTTTGGAGGTTAATAATTTTACAACCCTAAGTTAATTGATTGATATAAAAGTTTTAACTCTAAAATAATTGATACTGTTTTTAAGATATTTAATTAAAAGTTAGAAATTCTTACAAAAACATTAGCATTTTTTTTTCTAAAATCCGAATTCCTTTGCACATTGAAAACATTTTCATAGCATCAAAATATTCATTTTTTTAGATTTATTGCAAACTTAATTTATAAATAAATACTTCTAATATTTAAAATAATTTATCAGAAGTATCAGATAAAAAATATTGAATCATTCTCTACAGGACTGGGTGCACAGAATGCAATGAAAATTTTCACATTATTTTCCAAAATAATTCTAAAGGACAAAAAATATGAATTATATTTACAAAACTGCTAAAACTAGTAAGTCACTGGTCTTTCATTTCTGCTTGAAAAAACTCATAAGAGATGCTTGTTTTTTATTTACAGGGTTCATTTTCTTATTGAACACTTCCTCCTTCTTTTTAGCAGGCTTATTTTTTAATGGATCTTCTTCATCTTCTGATGCTGATACAAGTTCTTTTTCAGTTTTTGTAACTGCCAAGAGTGAAAAAAAAATATTCAAAAGGTAAATAAACAAACATATATAGGAAAGGAATTCATGCATGTGCACATATGATTCACACAGAGTTTGAACAGGAAAAGCACTATGCTTTTAATGTTTATACATAATGTACATAGTTTAAAAATGAACTCATTTCCCTTACAGGAATGGTGGACCTTTATTTAAGCAAATCTTGTCATTGTACTGTATTTTCCTGTATATAATCCGCAAAGCCTTTTTTTTCGAGTTAAAAAAAAAAAAAGTTACATAATCCGCAGCGCCGTATAATCCACAGCGCGGATATTGAAATTTTCAAAATAAAAAAGAAAATACTACCTTGAATGATCACTAGATTTATTAATAATTAAAAACCTTCAAAATCTGATTCATCAGATTCGGAAATGAATAAATTCATTATATCTTCACTTAACAAATTATCCGAGTCACTAGATAACGAGTCCTCGTTGTTAGTCATTTTCGTCAACAATATTGCATTTTCAAAACTCGTTTAGTATCATAGTTACCGAGACATCATTCCACACTTTCAAAACCCAATTGGAGACATTTTCGTAAGATGCACGCTTCATTTTTCCTGTTTTTGTAAAATTCTTCTCTTCATCGGACATCCATTGTTCCCATAATTTCCTAATTTGCGATCTGTTAATTCCGACGTCTAAAAGCTGTAATTTCTTTGTCAGTCCTCCAGGTATTGTTGCAATTTTTGCAGATGCGGACTTCAGGGCATTTTTAACCTTCTCACTGAGATGTGCTTTCATCGAGTCCATAATTAGAAAGGCTTTAGGATGAAAAAATGAATTTTTTCGTTTTTGCCAGATGCTCTGTAGCCATGACATCATGATTTCTTCATTCATCCAGCCTTTCTCGTTTACACGAATTTCAACACCTTTAGGAAAATTTTCTTTTGGGAGCATTTTTATTTTAAATATTAGCATCGGCGGCAATTTCAAACCATTTGCTGCACAGCATAAAACTACCGTAAATGAAGTTCCTTCATTTCCTGTAGTATTTATAGGAATACTGCTTGTTCCCTGAACATTGACGGTCCTGGTAGGTGGTATATCAAATGATAAGGGAACTTCGTCCATATTAAAAATCAAATCCGCTGTAAAATTATTTTCTAGAAATTTTTTTTTGCAAAATGTCACGAAGTCATCTGATTTTTCCCCCCAATCATCAGGTAATTTCTGCCCGACCATTGAACAACTACGAACAGCTAAATTGTTTCTTTTCATAAACCGGTAGAACCATGTGGGCCTACCAGAGAAGTTTCCAATATTCATTTCTCGTGCAATAAGTTGAGCTTTCATCCTTATATTTGTTGTAGAGACATCTTTCCCATTTTCTCTCTCTTTCAAAATCCATTTATTTAATTCTTCCTCTAATTCTGGCCAGTGAGGTTTTCCACGGCGATTAGCTCTTTTACGTCGGTTGCATCTTTCAAAATTAGTCTTGTTTTTTCTCCACAATCGAATATTTGATTCGTCAACGTTAAACAATCTTGCAGTTTCCCGATTTCCTACTTCGGTAGCCTTCTCTATAACTTTTAGTTTAAAACCTGCCGTGTAACTTACACGCTTTCGCTTCAACATGACGATATATGAACTAGAATATTTTCAGGATGAAACAGCTCAAGTCAAGACAGATTGCGAAATGACGGTAGCGACTAACAACTATAGCTGAAATATATCAGCCAAGTCATGAAAGCTTTCAGCACCATCTGTTATTTATTCTACGAAACATAAACGGCATTTCTTTCAAAATTTTATTGTAAGCTTTTCTATTATCTCGGAAATAATTTCCGAAATGCAGAGTGCGGTATATTTCACCGTTGAAGAAAAACTCCATAAATAAGCAGACTTAATTTTAAAAACATTCGACGGTTTATTTACAAAAATAATACGATAAAACATTTAAAATAAAATGAGCTAACATCCTACAGCAGTTACAGTACAAAGCAAGCACATGGCATATACATCGTGTGATACAACTGCTTCTACTACGCAGTAAAAAATAGCAAGGCTGTTTTGCATAAGGCAGGGTGTCTTCTTCCTGAAAACACATTATTTAATGGAAAAATGCAAATGTAAAAGAGTGACGTAAACACGGGAAACAATCCCGATTAATCCGATCATGAATGGCATCATACAATACAATGACCGGTTAACTTAAAATAACAAAAATTAAGGAACAGTATAAAGAACATGAGGGGAGTTAAAGTGAACGATACACACGTGTACGAAGTTCCGATATTTAGGAAATCGAGCGTGACGTAACCACTAAAGCTTATTGCCGAAGTACTGAAAGACAATAACATGATGTCATAGTTGCGGTAAGATATGTAATATTTTCTGATGGAAAATGTTTTTTATCAGATTATCCGCGGATTGTATACAGGAAAATATAGTAATATTGATTGTGTTATTGCAAAAACATATACATATTCCTGTAGATTAATAGTACCAAAATAGTTTTTTTCAAGTAAAAAATCATTTATGAAGCTTCTATGGAGTAATTTATAAAGGGTAAGTATAGTAATAAACTTTAAATCAATTTTTCTCAAAATGGATTTTTCAAGTTTTTTAAAATTTTGTAAATGCTTCATGCCACTTAATTTTTGTTCAAAATTCATGAAATTGATATGTAAGAATCCTGATATTATTTCAAAAAACTGGGTATGCATTTTACAATTCAACTTTATTAAGGTGACTAAATTTGATTTATGACTTATTAAAAGGCAAAATTCTGATGAAAATCAGGATGGAATTCAGAAAAAAATCTCTCAAAAATTAACTATTCAAGGGATTAAATAATTGATGCCAGATATGTTTGTTATACACTTTGAAGTGGTTAAAATGCAAAATCAAGGAAATTTCTCAAAAATTAAGTAGCAAGGAGCATTTTAAAATTTTGTTTATAAATTTCAAATTTTTTAAAAAATCTTAAAATTATAGTGAGATTGGAAATTTCTTTTAAGGTATTCTATATATTTATAGTTAAATGTATAAAAGTACAAAATTTCGTAGCTCTATGATGAAAAGTAAAAAAAAATTTTAAATCCACTGTGAAAATTTAAAACACATTTAAAATCAATGGGCGACTGTTCTCTTCACTGATGAGTCCCGGTTCAGCCTAAACACCGATTCTCGCCGTACGTTCATATGGAGAGAACCAGGGACCCACTACCTACTCTCCAATGTCCGCAAAATCGACCATTATGGCGGAGGAGGTTTAATGGTCTAGGCATGCATCATGTTGGATGGCCGCACACCTCTCCATGTCTTTGAAAGAGGCACTGTGACTGGTGTGAGGTATAGCGATGAGGTCTTGGAGCCCTATGTTCGCCTTTTCAGGGATGCAGTTGGCCCTGAGTTCATTTTAATGAACGATAACGCGAGGCTGCTTAGAGCTCTTCTGGTCGACGAATTTCTAGAGAGTGAGGATATTCGCCGGATGGATTGGCCAACCAGATCTCCAGACCTTAACCCTATGAGCATGTCTGGGACGTTCTGAGGAGGGCAATTGCAACTCGCAACCCCCCTCCGAGAACCATCCAGAGAATGAAAACAGCGTTGCTGAATGAGTGGGACCAATTGCCACAGGAAATGTTATATCACAATTTTTTATGTTAAAAGAAGTGTTTAAGTGTGTAGATACAGTTAAAATGTAATAAGGTGGCTGAGTGACGGCTGGCGGATTTTAGTCAAGTTTACAAATAAAAAATTATTAGTTTCTAAGTTACCCCCTTTGTCTGTCCTTAAAATCCTGTATTCCCTAAACTGCTTTCTTTCTTTCCCAAGTCTATGTCTGGGTAACTCGATACCCTCCCCTTTTGCCATTTCTTTTTACTTGTGCATTGCAACAGTTTCCCAGGATGTTGGGAAAACAGATTGAATTCGCAGGGGAAAGGAATTTTGATTACTTTTCCGTATTCCTCGCCCAGCCCGAGAGGAGACCCGCGGAAGGTTACAAGACGGCTATCGGCGCGCTGCTCTGTCTTCAAGTGTTCTCTTCAAAATCAAACAAGAACCCAGCGCTACGCAATATAGAAAAAAAAATACTACAATTGACAACCCATTGAAATGTGAAAAGTTGTGCTTTGTGGACTGATTTTTACGGCGTCAGGAAAAGGCGTGGATAAGAACTATTTCCTACGTCCTACCTTCCGGCGCGCATGCATTCGGGGGGTGAAAAGTTTTTTTCTCCCAAGAAGGGGGATGACTTAAGGAGCAGTTCCGATTTGACCCGGGTAGCCGCCAACTGCTTATCCGATCCAGCGCTGATGCTTCCTTGTGTGACAACTGGGCTGAGAGATGTCTCCCGCAGAAGTCCGAGAGCTATCGGAGGCTGACGAGTGATGACCAACTTTTTTTTTATTTTATCCCTTTCTTTTTTTTCTCTTCTCTTCTCTTTTTTCTTTCAGTCGACTGAAGGTATCGTTAAATTATTTTTTTCTAATTAAAAAATTAATTGTTCTAGAATTGAGCTCAAATAGTTAAAAGTAAAGTGAAAGAAAAAAAGTAAACAGGTTTTGATTCTACGTTTTAGGGGTATTCGCCAGCCACCAGAAATTTGCTAATGTTTGTTTAATTGTTTTATTTTGTGAAAAAAAAAAATATATGATTGGAGATTATTGCGTGTCATTAAATTTAGGAAAAACTGTAAAAGAAGAAATGTTAAAATTATAGAAATTAAAATAAATGAATTATTTTGCCTCTACTCTAGTGTGTAGCGAATGTTTGAGTTTGTCTTTTTGGTGGGCCAACAAGTTGCACTTTATTCTAAGTAAAGCTTAAAGGGGGGTTAGTTTTGAGAAAATAATTTAGTTATGGGGATATGTTTTATTATACGATCACTGGCATTTTTCACAGCAAAACTTAAAAGTGAAAGTTAATTATGAGAAAAGAATTTAATTAAGTAGATAAGTTAAGCATACAACCACGAAAACAAAACATAACAGAAATGATAAACTTTCTTATTTCAAGTATGAAATCATGCTGCGAGACCTGTATATCTGTAAGAGGGGACCATACCCCCTATTAACCCATTTTTTTTGTTTATTCTGCAACCGCTGTTTCATACCTTCTGACTCCAACTGAGTGTTACGCACGATCATACGTGTGTATTACAATTATTGAATAGTTATTTGTTTTGTATTGTATCAATGTATGTACATATCAAATTTCATTAAAATCGGTACAGGATTTCTAGAGATAATCGACCAAGTCTGCAAATTCTCTTAATTTCTTACACCAGTGTACTATGCAAAAGAAAACTATTATTTCAAATCCAGCTACTGGTAAAAATATTTATCAATACTACCTAGAAACTCGTTAAAGGAAATAATTTACCTTTGCTAAGAATTACGGACTATATCTGATAGAAAAATACACGTATCTCTCCCATATTTATCTGTCAAGGCTAACTTTTACTATTACTTACTCCCATAAATGTGCCATTAAGCTATATACAGCCACTGAACATATACGACTAATAATTTACTTCCCAGGGTTTTCTTATGATTTTTCTAGAGAAAAGTTTCAGGTCATTCATGATGATCTGAAGCATCATTTTCTTTAAATTTAGAGTCAGACATGAAATTAGATTGAGTAAACTTTATTGCATGAATACATGTTTAAAAATCTAAGCTTTTAATCACACGTGCAGATAAAAAAATGATTTGACCCTTTTGACTTTCAGATGCAAAAATTAGGCTGAAGGGATTTGTTTCTTCCTTCTGCAATAAAATAAAAGTACACAAGCTACATGGCCCCATTATTTTTCTTTAATATAACTTACATGCACATGAGTAAAAAGTTATTGTAACAGAAAATAAATAAATTTTTAAAAAAAAAACCTAGGAAAAAACAACTAAAAATTCTTGCATGGCCCATTCACAATCTGATCAATTCATCTTCAAATTCTTAGATTAGATTCTAGCTATATAATAAATACTCTTTGAAAATAGTACTAAAAACTTATCCTCACCAATAATTAAAAAATCCCTTGGAATGATGTACTTTTTGGGCTATTAAAGCTCAGTTAAAATTCAATTGAAATTTCAAGCTTATAAAATGGGTGTAAATGCTTTCATTTTTGAAATTTGCAAAATTATAGTACTATTAACAATCACTAACATATACTTCACAGTTTCACCATACCCTCTTTTGCATTCTGAGAATGGTGACGTGCGGCATTGAGGGGGAGAGGAAGGGAGAAATAATTAGATTTTGCAGTAGGAGATTTCATAGACTATTTCTGGTACCACCACTTTGTAAATTCAAGTTTTTTTTTTTTTTTAAATTCACTTCTCAATTTTGTGACATGTAAACACCCTGCTTCTGCTCTGTATTTAATTTCAGATTTAATATTTTGCACTTCTACAATACAAATCCTGTGCAGTGAAAACTGTATTTTCAATTCAATTAAAAATAAAAAATAAAATAAAATAAATAAATAAAAATAATAATTAAAAAAATAATACTAATAATAAAGAATTTTTAAGAACTTAGCTAAAAACAATAAGCACTTTTAAGATTGCTATGCACCCCGGGAAAGCAACTGTGAAAGTATTAAGAGTACAAAATAGGGAGGGATTGAATTTTAATTTCCCAAGGATCCTAGTAAGTAACAGTACAAAATTTGGTTCAAACTGGCCAACATGTTTAGAAGTATATTGAGAAGACACAGAAATAATTTCAATGTTATAAATGTAGATGTAGCACAGCTGTTTCATAATTAAATTTTAAAAATATTTTTAAACTCGGAAAGGTCTTTAGTGTAAACAAATATAACTTATTTCCATTATGGGTCTAAAAGGCAGTTTTTAACAGTATTTTTTTTGGCATTAATAATTTAAATGAAAATAATTAAAATTTTTCTCACCAAAAAAACCATCCTCATCTTCAAATGTTTTTTGGACAGTTTTCCAAATTTTCGCTTTACCTTTCACGTGAATAACTGGAGGGGTTGGAGGTATGGGTTCCTCATCTTCACTTAAAGGTGTGGCTACTACTGTGTCCATCAGATCCTCAGGAAGAAAGAAGCTTCTTTGTGCTTTCTCTTTCTCTTCTAAACCATGAAATATATTTAATTTTAATGAACTATTAACTGAATCATTGAAATTAAGTGTCAGGTTACTTGGGTTAATAGAATATCTAGATCATGTAAAGAAACTTGAATTCAAATGATTACAAGAGAAACAAATACGAAAATTATGGACATAGTTTTAATCCATGTAACCCACCACAAGAATCATCAGTTAACCACAGTAATATTTACTAATCTGAGGTAAGAGGCCCACTCAGATATTTCTAACTCTCATAACCTCTTCTGTTAAGTTATAAAGCAGCAAACTTAATCTCTTTGTACTTCATTTTAACAAAATTAGTAGGAGGTTCTAAATTACCTAAATTGGGACCTTGGATCTGGCTCAAAGTGCCCCCCTGATTGAAGCTTTCAAATACCCTGGCCTTTGAAGAGAAAATTATCCAAGTGTTTGACTAGGGTCATTCTCTGAAAAGTGGCAATTTCTTGTCCCAGTGGTCTTGAGGACATATTTTTAAAATTACAAAATGAAAAAGTGATTTAATATATCAATATTAATCAGGGAGACATATAAACTGTGATCATTTGCTTATGGAAATTGAAATATAATATTAAAAATATTTTTTAAAAGCAAATATCATTCCTTCACTATGTCGCCAGTCACACTTGTAGGACAGAAAATAGTTTCACTGCCATTATGGCATGTATGTTTATAATGTTTTTTTTAATAAAATTCATTAAAGATACTTAAATAAATATTGAAAGTATGACAGTGCTAATTGTTTTTTCTTGGTTTTTAAGAATAATAAAACTACTATGGGGAAACTATATAAGAAGAATTAAGGCTGAAAAAAAGAATAAGAATCAGATGACAGAAAAATAAATCAGATCCAGTGTTGCTTGCAAAATTAAAAGAAAAGGAGAGACTAAAATATTTTTTAAATATTAAGAAACGGCAAGTTAAACCAGTAAATAATAAGATGCCACATGAAATACATCAAAAAAGAAAACAGGAAATATCAGATGCAGATGATGTGCAACAGCCAACATGTAGGAAGAATTCAAATAGTATTCCAATGTTTAAGAAAATATATCATTTGTAAAGATAATATAGTAACATTTAACAGTTTTGAAACAGAAAAAGATGAGAAATACAAAAAGTGGATCTTGGGAAAAACTAATTATTCTTGAAAGAGTGTTAAAAAAGTTGCGACAAAACCTGTAAATAAGGAGATACAAGCAGCATTAAATTTAGTTACTAAATTAAAAGAGAAAATAAACCGTTTTTTTGGTTCATCTTGACAACATTAAATATCAATATACAGGCACAGCAGATTTAAAGAAGACTCTACAACCTAATGCGGTACTAATACATATAGACTTCAGTGAAAATTACTGTTTTAAGTATAGTGAAGAAATCCAGTCAGAACACTTTGATGGAGCTCACAAATTTCATTGCACATATGTGTTCTCTACCAGAAACAAAAGGATTTGTTAACATTGATTCCTTTTGCCACTGCAAGCAAATCACTCAGGCATGACACGTCGGCCATCTGGGCTCATTTACAGACCATTTCAAAATATATTTTCAAGAAAACAGCATTTAATTAATACTGTTCATATGTTAGGTGATGGACCTTGCACACAATACAGAAACAAAAATAATGTTTCATTTATTAAGGTATCACAAGCAAGAATTGTTTCCCGGCATCCAGAACTTGACATGGAATTATACAGAGACAGGCCATGGGAGAGGGGCACCTGACAGCATAGGAGGAATTTTAAAATGTACAGCAGATAGAATTATAACTGAAGGTAAAGAAGTCAACACATTTGAAACTTTATTCAAAATTTTAAGCCAAGAATGTATAGGAATCAAGATATTTCTAATTGATGATGACATGATATGTAAAGCTGATAATATGCTAACAAAGGATTTAGAACCATTTTGGGGCACATTAAAAATTCATCAGATTGTATATACTTCAGCACATACAGTACTAGACTTTCGTTCACTTTGTGCAAGATTTTAAAATGCACATATTTTCAGTTAAATTCTGAAAATAAAAGAAAAAAATCTACAGCAAATTAGGATCAAAAGATTAAAAACACTAAATACAAAGTTGGTGAGTAGGTGATGGTAAATTGTGATAAAACACTGCACCCTGGAGAGACCCTATTAGTAGACGTTGAAAATTTCATTATAAATGTCATGGTTTCAACAGGAAACAACAGATATATATGGCCCTCAACAAAGGACATTCATTCTTACAGCTTGATAGATATAAAATATAAACTGCCCCAGCCTACACCTTGCAATAGCAGAGAAAACCAATATAAATTTCTTGATAAATAATTTTACATGCACCTATTTATTGATAAAATTTTTACAATAATTAAATAAACCTTTAAGAAAATAATGTATTATTCTTGCCTACTAATAATTACATCAAAACTAGTTTGTTATATGAAAAGAATCAATTTTGATAGTAATCTGTCATTCCCTCATACACAGCATCATTCCCTCATTTATTGAATAATTAAAATACAAGATCTAACTGGTTCAGTTTGGATCATATTATTTTTTGATAAATATAGCACAAATGTACTTAGAGGCTAAATTTTGAGATTTTTGAGGCAATTTTAATTTGGGTTCAATTAAAAAAAAATTTTTTTTTAAATAAACAGCCACTTTTCAGAGAATGACCCATTTACTAATGAGCATTTGAAAATTTGGATTTATTATATTTGTGATAAAAAAATAATTTTGAGCCTTAGGGTATAGAAAGATTAAGTAAATATTCCCATCTAAAAACACCAAAAAATAATTAATAGATATTAGAATAATAAAGTTCTAGAAATAATTTTCCCTAACTGTATTAAAAAAAAATCCTACAGATAATTTTTAGAATTCGTGCATTTTAGGAATGATAGGAAATTAAAAAATTGAAAATTCCTGCTTAAATATCCATCACTTGTACTCATGTCACAATAGGATAATATTATTTAACCATTTCTCATAGTCATGATACATTCAGACTTAGGAAAATTAGATTTTGAAATAATAGTATAGAATTGCAATAGGGTTGATACTCCTTAAAAAATTAGGTAAATTTAAGTTTTTAAGGGCACTTAATAAACAAATATTCAAGGACCCTGTATAAAACATAATTTTTTTTCTTTTATGCATATCTAATGATCGATATCATATTTCTTAGTCATTATGTATTTTAATGCTTAAAATCTTATCAGTAGCAAAATCCTATATGCAATAAAAAAAAAAAAGAGCTTATTCCACAGATAAGAAATAAAGAACTTTTATGAACACTAACACAAAAAATTATCTTTCCTGTTGTATAAAATGACTGCAATTAAATATGTTAAATTATAATGCATGATTATGCCAATATCTAAGTCACACACACACACAAAGCATATGCAAAAGTAATTTTTACATTTCCTTATGTTAAACATTATTAAATTACATTTAAACTACTGATGTTTTAAGTTACTAGCTTCACTTATGGTTTTCTTTTAAATTTTTTATTTTACTTGCACATAAATTTTATTTTGAACACCAATTTTTTATTTAATTGTGATGTAAAAAATATGTTCATAAAAATTTTGCAATTTTTAAAAAAATATTTACAATACTGTATCTTAAGAATACTCAAGTCCACTCATTGGGTTTACTAAATGTTCCAAACACAACCCTTCAAAAATTTTAGGTGTTTTTCTTACACTTCTGATAAAGAGGTATAAAAAGGCATACTTACAGTTTGTAAATTTTTAAAATTTTGGAAGTGTGCTTTTTTATTTTTTCACAACAGCTGAAGTAAGAAAACACACATCTTCTGTTGAATAAATTAATTAATATATTATCTAGAATAGGTTAGAAATAAAAATGTGCTTCAATATCTCTGAGTTTGTTAAATCAATTGATTCAAAGAGATTTATAACTGGTTAATATTCAAATACACTGTTCTAAGAAATTTCTGATAAAATATCCCTATCTGTGGTTTTATTATTTTATGATTTTGAGCTAACTTGTTTGTTAACAGTAAACCTATTCTCTGACTTAATTTTTTTATTTTGTTTACACAAACTATTATAAACTCCTTACAATAAAACTCATAGAACGGATATTTTTTGTTTTACTATAATGTGTGTTTTACAAAACAAAATTCATACCTTCATTTTCACTTTCGGAAGAGTCATCAAAAGTGCATATTCTTCTATGCTTTTTAGCTTTTGGTTTTTGGAATTCAGAATCTGAAGAAAGAAAAATTTAAAGATTGACAATTGCTATAAAGTAAACATTTAAGATAGAAAGAAATAAGAGTCATTAAATTACCTGAATCACTGTCACCTTTTGATTTTGATAATTGTTTTGACTGTCTGTAAAAATTAGGAAATTAAAATTAATATATGACAGCAAAATTAATAAGCATATTTCAATAGTAAGGGAAAAAGTTATAAACCGGAACTGGACCCCTCAGCCCATTAGCCTATATGGACATGGTCTGGAATACTTCCAGCAATGGGGCATTTGAAACAAGGGAGAAAAAAATTGTAATTAATCTACAATTTTAAAACATGAAACAAATTTAGTGATAAAATTTATTTTCTGTTTATAAATGTAATAACCATTCCTATATATAATGCTATTCTTTCTTTTCCTTTTTTTTCCCCATTAATAACTTTATCAGTTATTGAGATTTCATTCATTTATAATCCAAATTCATTTTCTTACAGTGAAAAGAAAAATATCTTAATGACTGACTACTCAGTAATAGACACCCAAGTCCACCAAGTATGATTTATTTTAACAAAAAAACATTACATTTAGAATAGCTGAAAGAAAAGCTAATCAAACTTCAGCAACAATGAAAAATAAGATAATGGCAGGTTAATATGTATAAGATGCTCACTCTGTTTCTGTCCCAAAATTAAGAACCTCTTTTAGAGAATATATCTTATAGTTCCTGTTTGCCTGTCTTTTAAGCGAAAAATGATTTTTATTAATGGAATTGCAAAATTATTTATTTAATATTCTCCCATTAACTTGATTTGTTAGATATAAATACATATAATTAATAACTTATTTTACTTTGAAAAGCAAAAAAGAACATAAATCATTAAATATATCTTTAACAAAAAAAATCTACCAAGAAACAATACATATTGCAGCAAAACCTATAATGAATGATTATGATCTGACTTCTTGTAAAAGTATTTGCAAACACTAAACTTCAACTGCTTTATGCTGGTCATATAAAACTGGTTTTTCAAACAAACTCAACACCATCTGCAACAAATATAGTAATCCATTTTTTGGCTTTCTCTATGATACACCTGAGGCAAAAAGGATGACCAAACTCCAAATAAAACAGCCATCTCTTATCCTGGTTAATATTTATTCATTATCAAATCGTCAATTAAACGGACGCAAAGCTTGGTGGTTCTAACAAAGAGAGTGCTGAACACTGGTAGAAAATTACAAGACAAAGCATGTTTGAATATACATCAACACATGGATGACTAACGCCCTCTATACATGAAAAATACAACTAATTTCCATTACAACACCTGTTCACACTGGGTGAGTTAGTAGTGAGCACTGCTGTCATCTTTTGAAGCATGGAGGCTAAGCTGACAACAACTTACTAGTGAAAGCTAATTTTGAATAGCTACTACTACTCAAGCCTGACACAGGGTTTGAACCCACAGACTCTGAATTCAAAGATTAGCTCCCTAACTATTCGGCCCTTTTTTAGCCCTCCTCACAATGGGAATGATAGAAATTTATGGCCAGTCACTAATCCCCATTCCTTCACTGGCTGCAACTATGTACTAATCATAACAAAGAAAAATTTTATATCCTCTTAGGATGTCTTTAATTTTGTACTATGGAAGCATTTTTAGAGAAAAACATATTTTATTTCAGAAACCCGCTAACTGCAAAATTAAAATTTTTTCTAAAAACATAAGTAATACTAATGCTATAAAAATGTTTAAGCCACAATCTATGATCATATCAAAAATAGAATGTTTCCCAAAAATTTGAAAAAGCACACTTAATGAGTTTCTGAAATAAATGATTCAATAGCATTATAAATTTAAAAAGTATCCATGAAAGAGCTTATGATGTTAATAAAATTAATAATAATAATTCCCATGGCATTTTCTGTCAATTGAAAACTTGTTGCTACTTGTATCACAATAATATTTTACACTTGCAATTGTAATGGGGAAAATTACAAATTAAGTAATTTTCCCCATAGATTCATTATTTCTAAGAACTTGGGGAATTAATTTGCTATTAAAAAAAAAGTGAACAAGGAAAATAAAACCCTTGATTACTTCGATGAAAATTTTCCTGTCACAAGTGATATTTTAAAGATAATCATTTAAGTTTCATGTGCACACTTATCAAATATTGTTTTATTTACCTTTATTTACAGTTAATATACATAATTAATTCATCCATTTAAAATTTTTTACTCATATTTTTGTTTATGGTTTGATTACTTTTTAACAAAGATTAACTTATATATTGAATTAGGGATTGAATTAAGAAATACCAAGAACAGCATTTGAGGATACAGATTCAATTCTAAGAAACTATATTACAGACTTAAACCTATAGTTGATATAAAATGAAGTAAAAAAGTTTCTTATTGAACACTACAACAGCTGTTAGAAATTTGTTATTATTCTTGAATTATATGAATAATGACACACTGAAAAATCAGAATATTGGATTTTTTAAGTGTGAAGTGGGTATTAAGAGCGAAAACACTGCAAAAATAGTACTGCCATGTTGCACATAAACCATTAATTTTCAATACAATGTTTACAACACGAGTTATGACAGAATAGGTAGGAAATAAAGTTAAAACATTCATTATTTTTAAGAATATCACCCTTACTTCACTGTTATAAAGTATTATTTCTTTGTGAAGCCCAATAATTTTAGAAGAAAATCTATTTACTTGTTTGGAACTTTTCTCTTTTGACTTGTCTTTTTACTTTCATTTGTTTTAGCAGTTTTCACAGAATTCTCCTTTGGAATTATTTCAGGTACGAAAGCTTTGGTGTTCTCTTCAACTTTGGTCACAGGAGATTTTGATATGGGTGGTTTTTCAGCATTTTTCACTGCAATATATATATAAAAAAATAAATAATCAGAATTAATAATAATATAAGGTACTCATAACTTTTAAAAAATAATCAGTTACTAAATATATCTTACAATACTGGCTTTTAATAATATTAAATCTAATGACAACTACAGACACAAAAAAGAACAATGATATAAATGCAATCATTCCATTATAATAAATAATACTTTGTTTCTTTTCTATGTCAAAAAGGTAGAGGGCTACATTAAATGTTTATATCACAGAGAAAAAAAAATTTCTACTTTATACAATTCTAGAAATTAATTTATTCGGGAATATAAAACTAAATGTTTCAGATTATAATAAACATCAGCAAGGCCCGATTATGAATGCTGGGGGCGTCTGGGCAGATGCTATTTGGGGGACTACCCTTACGATCATTTATAAAAATAAGAACTCTCCATGGGCTATACATGCTATTAGAAGTACACTGCTCAAAACAATTAGGGGAGCACATGGTTTTAACGAAATTACGCAAATACTTACACCGATAAGTAACATAAAATAAATCATCCATAATTTAAAGCCTAGCGGGAAACAGAAGAAGAAAACTTCATATGCAAATCAAAGTTCATGACATCAAAAACCAGAAAAAGAACATAAGGGTAGAAATCGGGATGTTGCAGAAACGTCTGTTTCACTGCCTAAACTGTGAAATTCGATTGCTCAGTTATTCTTTTTGAGAAAAGGTGACTTGAAAATGTCTCAACAATGTGATTTACGGAATCCATGGCATGGAATATTATAGGCAGACTTGAATCCGGGCAAACACAATGTAGTGTCGCGGATGCTGTTGGAGTCGCCAGAAGTGTCGTTGCAAGGCTGTGGAATCGATTCCAAGAAACAGGGAATGTTAGACGTCGACCCGGGCAAACACAACGTAGTGTCGAAGACGCTGTTGGAGTCGCCAAAAGTGTCATTGCAAGGCTGTGGAATCGATTCCAAGAAACAGGGAATGTTAGTCATCGACCAGGGCAAGGTCGGCCACGCACCACTACAGCAACTGATGACCAGTATATACTGTTAACAGGTCGTCGAAACAGAACAGACAATGCTACTCAGCTGCAAAGACAGTTGCTATTGGCAACAGGACGAAGGGTGTCCAGCCAAACAGTATGTAATAGGCTTCATTAGGGAGGTCTCTATGCACGTAGGCCAATGGTCTGCATTCCGTTGACCTCACACCACCGTGCGGCCCGAAGAAGATGGGCTGCTGAACATCGAGATTGGGAGCAACATGATTGGAGCCAAGTGCTATTTACAGACGAGTCACGATTCAGTCTGGAGTGTTGCACCCGACGTGTTTTGGTATGGAGGGAAAAGGGCAACTCGAAATAACCCAACAAACGTTCGTGAAAGGTCACAATACAGACGAGCTGGTTTTATGGTATGGGGTGGAATCATCATAGGAGGACGTACGAACCTGCATATCATTCGGAATGGTACTTTGACGGCCCGAAGGTATGCAGACGAGATACTGAGACCTCATGTCATACCTTACGCTGCAGCCATTGGAGATTCCTTTGTTTTCCAGCATGATAATGCCAGACCTGAATCCAATCGAGCATGTTTGGAACATGCTCGGACGACGCATTGCTGCGAGACCAAGGCCTCCTTTTACTCTACGAGACTTGGAGATTGCACTTCTTGAGGAGTGGAACAGTATTCCCCAAAGTCTTATCGATAACATCATCGCATCCATAGAAAACATGTGTGCAGCAGTCTTAGCTGTTTGAGGAGACCACACGCCATATTAAAAATCTTGCATAATTTCTAAAGAATACTTTTTTGCATCGTTTACATGTAACCAAATTGTTGCCCTAAAACATCTTTTCATGTTTTTTCCATATTTTCAAAGAATTAAAGCTTAATTACAAATTTTTTTACGTTTTTTTTCTGTATTGCACATTGATACGCGTGTACTATCCATTTTATGCCAATACGTGGCTGTCTCGCACAGTTTTCTTAACTTCTTTGCTTGCTCCCCTAATTTTTTTGAGCAGTGTACTAGGTGCATACACCAAGGGGTTTTTGGGGCCCCCTAGCATCAGGGGGCCCTGGACAAAGTTCCGATTTGCCCATGCGATAAAAAGGCCCTGAACATCAGTAGATCATTCTGCATGCTGCAAAAGCATAAACAAATTGCTTTAAATGCATCCATAACAATTGTATATTTCCAAAGCTTTTTTTAACCATATCATGTAATGTACACTGAAGTGCCACTGAATTAGGGATACCGACCTAGTAACGAGTTGAGCCTCCTCTGGCCTTGATAACGGCTGCCACACGACGAGGCATAGATTCAAGAAGTTTCTGGAAACGTTCCACGGGAATGGCTTGCCAAATATTGGCTAAAGCTGTCCATAATTCAGTAAGGTTCTTTGGTGCTGTGTGATGGCCTTTCACGCCTTGTTCCAAAACATCCCAAAGATGCTCAATAGGATTTAAGTCTGGGCTTCTAGGTGGCCAATTCATGACAGAGAAGTCAGAGGAATGCTCATCCAACCAGCCAGTAGCCAACCGGGACTTGTGAGAGGTACAGTTGTCTTGCTGGAAAACTCCATTACCGTGCAGATAACAGAACAGCATAAACGGATGGAGGTGATCACCCAGTAACTCTACGTACCGAATTGCATTGAGGGAGGTTGGTACACGCACCAAAGATCCCAAACTGTGCCACGAAAAAACACCCCAGACCATGATTGAGCCACCATGCCCTTGTACAGTTCCAGCCAGGCATGCAGGATCCATGGCTTCATGAGCTTGATGCCATATTCTCAGCCTCCCGTCAGCGTTAAGTAGTCGGAATCGAGACTCATCACTCCATGCTACTCGTTTCCAATCCTCTACACTCCAGTCTCTGTGCTCTCTTGCCCAGGCAAGACGTGCAGCCCGATGGCGAGTATAGAGCAATGGTACTCTCGTAGGTCGACGGCTCCCGAAACCCATACAGTGAAGCGAGCGTCGCACAGTCCGTTTACTGACTGTACGACTGGCACCATCATTAAACTGGGTGGTAATTTGAGCTAATGTTTGGCTTCGCTGGCTACGTACAATACGCCTGAGCCGTCTCTCACCACGCACTGTCAAGGCTAATTGTCCTTTGCAGTTTGCCCGATTGCTAGTTTTTTTGCTAGCCCGATTTGCTAGGCTTTGCTATCCCTAATTCAGTGGCACTTCAGTGTATATATGTTCTAAGAATACGTCATGCATATTAAAGAGTAAGATGCAAAATGAAACAATATAAGAAAAAAAAAGTACCTTGTTTGATAGAAAAAGTCAATAATAAGACAAGCCTGTCACTTCAACTATTTTACTATGATACGTAAACATACTACAACTACTACATTTAAAGCAAGTATGTACAGCGAGTTAGAATATATAGTTAGGTAATCAGGTTGGCTTCAGGTTCAAAGAAAGCTCTGGCCTATCAAGGCCTCCAACCTCAGGAAAGCATCCGTCTCTCTGCCCTCAAAACATAGCTCTCTCTGCTTGTGGACTCTTACCATCTGTCTTTATACTGTCGGCAAATTCAAAGGGATTTCTCTGGCGTTTGAAGTGCTGGTAAGTGTTTGAAGTTTATGGGATTTTAGCCGCCACTATAGTGTCAAAATCTGCAGAGCCCTGAAACCACTCTGGGATTTATGCGTTCTATAACGTCAAAACCGCACATTACAAGAACTTTATGGCCTCTTATCCAAGAGTTTATGAGAATGCTCAGATCAACAGTTAGCAGATAGATGACATATTGAGGGGTAGGAAAGGGGAATCACATACTTATATAAATACTAATTTCGTGTAGAAATTGAGACAATGTCACAACTCCTCCCCGTTTTTCAAAGAATGCAACTACAAGACTTTTATAAAGATATTGAACATATCATAAAGTTCTGAAGTTTCAGTTAAGTGAAGAACATGACACAACAGTACTATAAAGTAACTCTAAGGGCTCTTTGATAAATTTACGGTTTACAAATAAAAAAAATTCCAAGTATTACAGAAATTCTATTATCTTTAATCAAATATATATATATATATATATATATATATATACACAGTGGAATCTCGATTGATCGTTTTCGGATCCATCGTTTTTCCGTATGTGTTGTTCATTTTATCCAGTCCCAACGATCATATTGCTTTGTTATGTTTCCGCATCTATCATTTTTCCGTATGTGTTGTTCATTTTATCCAGTCCCAATGATCATATTGCTTTGTTATGTTTCCGCATCTATCATTTTCCCGCATTTATCGTTCATTTCAACCGGTCCCTTGAAAAACGATAGATCGAGATTCCACTGTATATATATATATGCATTTTTTTTTTTTTTTTTTTACAATATATCTTTGATATATCAAATCATGATTGCAACAGCTAAGTTCAACTGTATTTCTAAAACTATCTCTGATAAGTATACAAATTTTAAACTTGCATTAAGTTATTAAAAATCCTACAGGTATACTGATGAAAAGCTCATAAATGTCCATTATACTTCGTTAAGACTTTCCACAATTATGTAACTTACATTTAATTCTACATCAATTACTTGAAGTCACAATGCAAGAGCAATCAAATTTTTGATTTATTGAAAAGGGTAAAAATATACATTTAAATTAAAATATTCAATAAAAACTTGTGACAATTTTAGATAGTACTAAAAATCCTTTTTATCTTTTTGAAGCACACTGCATGAACCTCTTGAATACAAATTTTAATACAGAAAACTAGATGAGACAACATGTTAAAAAGCTGGTCTGTTCTCTGGAATAGCAGAATGATTCACATGCACAAGTTTGGTTCAGTTTTGATTGAGAAATTTATATGATTATCAGCTATTCTGACTCATAGCCGGAGTGCCATCCAGCATCTTTCTAACTGGCACAGTGTCCGTGATAATATGGGAGTAGCTATTTTGGACAAGCTGAAGTGGCTCTCATCATCGTGAGATTCATTTACAGTGGATCCCTTCCCACGTAGACCTGGCCGGTAACGAGATTGCTGATACCCTGGCAAAAAGAGGTGCTAGTCCATGGATAGGCCGGCTCCTCTGACATTTACTGAACTGTATTCCAATCATAATTGTCTTGTAAGGTCTGCTTTTGCCATCCCCCTCCCCCCCCGTGCACCATTGGTACCAGGGCAATCGCCCCGGTGGTTCTCTGTCCCTCCGGTGCAGTAGACAGGAGCAAACTACTATAACCCGCTTTCGTAGTGGCCACCAAAGAATGATGACTTATACTAACAAGGAGAAAGTTTTTCCAACTTGTACTAATTGTTCCAAAGGCCAAGCCACTCCAGATCATATCCTAGTGTGCTTGGGTCTTGAAAAGGAAGATCTTCTGGAGCGGCCATTGTTGGTCATTGACTTCTTGAGAGTGTGCGATATCATGGACCTAATCTAGCTCTGCTGGGTGACAGGGATCAGCAACAACAACATATGATTATCATAGATAAAATTAGATAGGTTAAAATAAATACTAACCTGTTTGCTTTGAAAACATACTTAATATACTATTTTTTGGAACTGTTTTGGCCACCTAATAAAAGAAATAACAAATGTAAAGTATAAATAAAGCTAAAACATTTTCTGAATTTCCAATATACTTTTCATAATAAAGTTAACATTTATAAACTAGTACTGGATAATGACCCTGCTTACCAATCAAAGAGCTAATGCATCATGTTCAGATTACAAAAACATAAACACCAACATTAGGTAGATTTTGCACAGAAATTAGAAAGATACATAATATTGCTCTTATTTATTTTTTTTAAAAGACTATTGTTGTACCACAATGAAATTTCTCATGAGGCAAGAATAAACAGTAAATCATAAATTATTTTTGCAGTTAAGAGAATGACCAGTAAAATTTAAAGGAAGGAGCTTCTTATAAAATACACACTGGGTATTGTTTCACAAATAAGATTTAATAAGTTTTTGAGAGTTATGACACAAAAACTACTAAAGATAAAGAATGAGTACAAAATGATTATTTTTACGAACTTTTTATGGGCTCTTAAAAGCCCATAATAATATTTGAAAGAACTTTGAAGATCTATAGCAGGGGTGGCCAACCTGCGGCTCGCGAGCCACATGCGGCTCTTTGAAGGATTATTTGTGGCTCTCAATAAATGTACCCGAGTTCCCTTTTCATTTTTGTGTTATTATATTTTAAAAAATTATTATCGTTCTGTATGTGTTTCAAAATGTCTTTTGTGGCAGGAACGAGGGTTGCTTCAACGTTCATCGCCAACCAAAACCAAAACTAAATAGATATTAAAAGCAAAACAGCAGCTGACGGCGACGACAACTCTTGACAGCAGCATGAAGTGGAAACTTCACGACTTTATCTAGTGTTTGGCGTCCGGCAGTCATCGCTTATGGCGGGAAAGAACGCCACTAGTCAGGCTCAGCGTCGAAAATAAATCAGCTAACTGGAATCAGGTCTAACGCCATCTCAGAAGGTGAAGATATTTATTTAATTACAATAGCACATACATAATTAATTTAATTATATTTACAGTATTAACTAACCAGCAGCTCAAAGAATTACTGAGAAGTGCTGTCACCAATTATTCACCAAATTGTAAAGAATTATCAAGAGAAGTAAAAATGTGTTTAATTTTTAATATTTAAATTCAATACATATATTTTGTACTTTTATTTATATGTTTTCAATAACTATAATTTCTGTAAAAAAATTTTTTAATACCTTTTTTGCATACCTTTTAAATACGTATTTAATTGCGACTCGCGAAAAATTTCAAATTTTGAAAAATGGCTCAGACTATCAAGGAGCTTGGCCACCCCTGATCTATAGGAACCCTTGCTCCTGTTATGTGAAAGAGTTAACATAGTTAATTGGACAAATGAAGGACAAAATCAGGTGTCTTGTAGTAGACAATTTTCCTTTTCATGTACAAAGTGAGAGAAAAGGTATGATTTCACTCAACAAGATAAGTAGACAAATATTTTCTTAAAACTCCAGGGATCTAAACACTTGGGGAGATCAAAGTAGTGTATAGAAAGTAAGATACTTTAAAAATTTTTAAGAGGGCAGATAGCTATGCAATAGTTAACTCATCATGTATACATTTTATACATTAGCTTGTTGACTGTTAACACATCTTCAAAAAGACAGAACAGAGTATTTTTTATAATGAATTCTATTTATTAGAAATTTAGAAGAAATAGTCAGTTAAACTAAAATTATAAACATTTAAACTAAGTGCTTGAAACTAATAAGTTGAAATATTTATTTTTTGTGCAGGGATCTTTAATGATAAATAGCATTTGCTCAAGTGGTCAAAATTACTTATTCTACACTATTTTTCCCAGTGTAGATCTTAGTATCTGTGAGTCAACATAATTTTTAATTTCTTGCAGGAACAATACACAATACAGCATAAGGAAACAAAATGCATTTGAAAAAATTTTTTAAACTGTGTATAAATATATTTTCTACACACTTTTTCTTTGCTTTAAATTTGTTTAATATCAGTATTGAGCAATCTATCACTATATCAGTTACAACATAAGTGCATTATCAAAAATAAATTTCAACTGAACTACAAGTTACTACACCTAATATCAAATAGAAAAATAATTAATGCCATCACATGAATTATTTTTCTCTTTTAAAATGTTCTAATGTGTCTATTTTTCTCTTCTAAAATGTTCATTTTTGGATGAGAATATTGCCTTTATCATTTAGTTCATGAAAGAGCTACTGCTAAAAAGTTTAGCAGTTATTTTGATGATTGGTTCTTAGGCACTTATCTGTATCCTTTATACTATATTTAAGAGACACTTACCATTTTCCTCCATTATATATTTATCAGGTAATATATGAGTAATAGAACCTACAAAGGTTTATTCAGCGGGCCCCCTTGTATAAAATATTGCAGGAGGAATGATTAGCTTCATGTTTGACCATGACAGAGTACATTTTCAAATTGAAATAATCGCCTGCCCTACCTTGCTCACATTTGCCAAATGTGATTATTATTGTAACGAAGCAATTCTAAGCTAAATTATTTTTTGCACAATGTTCAGCCATAAAGATATTTAAATAAATAAATTTTGGAAGCACAGTGATTTTCTTTCATTCTCCTATATACTGGTTACTGGTGGTGATACATGTGCAACTGAGATTTTCATAGGCCAATTTGCTAATTTTTCAGAAGGCTTGTAATTTAATATAACCCATTGGGCTTATGCCCTTGGTGTTTGAGTTTAAACAGAACATGGTAGCTTTATTATATTATGTTTAAAACAGATATTTTAAAATATGATCTAAGCATCCAGTTTCAATTTATTAAACCAGAGATTTCAACATCTTATATAAATTCTTATTAACACATATTTAAAAAAAAGAAGAAAAAGTATAAATTACTAAAAGATAACAACTTTCTTTTAAATGAAAGCCAATTACACTCTCATAATTTACCTCTTTCCCTTTAACATCTGCTCTGGAATTGTCTTTCTTTACACCATTAGATTTTTCTTCTTTCTTTTGCCACATAGACATTAGCGTACCTGACTTTTGCTTTTTAGCCTGAATGAAAAGGAGCAATATGTATTTTGAAAAGCAACTGGAGTTAACATTTTTGGTATACTAGAGTGAAGAATATACATATAAAAACAAATAATGAATTAAACATGGTCATTACTGATATATGAAGAAAATCTTACTGACTATTCATTAAGATGGTAAATTCTCTACTAGGTTCCAAACAGTTAGCTATTACAAGCAGATCACATGCCATTTTAAAACTTTAACATGACTGCTAAGGGTTTCTTTCCCTATTCTGTTCAAGATCTTTTTGAAATTAAATTATAATAAATGTAATAACTAAAGGTATGTTTTTCAATTATAAAAATTGGAAAAATGTTTTTAATAATTAAATTACTATAAAACATATTATTATGCATAAAATTTTTGTTTTTGTTAGGTAAAATTAATTTTTTCCTCCCTTTATTAAGTTTTCTAGAATTTATAACAGCCATGCCTTTAAGGTTTGTAGAGAAGATTCTGCATGGTGAACTGTACTCTGGCTTTATTTAACTTTTGTAATTAACTACTACTTCACAACATGTAGTAAATCACAAAACTCCTATGATTAGAGATGTTGGAAAAAAGTCTGATGATGTGCATTTCTTAACTATTATATTCATACTCCTCTAAAGTGTGTACATTTAGATTTACCAATGATATGTTAAACTGCAATTAAAGTATGCTTTCAAGACATAAATGGGCAAAATATGTTATAAACATAGATGTGTAAAGTGATAGTGCATACACACACACGAAAAAAAAAAATGAATAAATAAATCCACACTGAGAGCTCTTTCTTGCTCCCCCCCCCCCCACACACGCACATCAAGATTTCTGTTTAAATTATAATATACAGATTACACATCCTAATATTTTGATATAGATGTACAAATAAAATGGAATTTACATCAGGGCTTGATTTTGCTTCCTTTACATCTTTATTATGAGTTCCTTCAGAAACATTGTTTTTTTCAGGAGAGATGCCATTTTCAGTAACCTTTATTGTTGGTTCTGTTTTAGATTCCTTAGATACTTTTCCAGCAGGAGGAACCTTAGAATCCTGAAAGTTTTTAAAAAGTAGTAATATCGAAAGAGAAATAAAAACAATTCAAATAAAAGACTATGTTTAAAATTCCTATATAGGACTAAAAAAAAGGCTATATATGACTTTACAAAACACTTATCTTGTTTTGAAAAAAGAAAAGAAAAAAAAAGAAAGCATATTATAAATATCAAATGAAATTTAAACTGTAAATGTAGAGCAAGACATATATATATATATATATACAGGGCTAGATTTGAGGCGTTCCGGTACCTCTCTTTAGGTAAAAAAAAAATTACGCTAGTTAAAAACACATTTATTTAGTCACAAATTACTCTGTTGTTAGTGAGTGAGCCTGACCTACTACTCTTTACACTTCACGAAAAAAAGAACCATTCGCAGGTCGTAACGATGATTATGATGTGAAGCCAGGGCAGTTTGTTGAGCGTTACTATTGAGTACAGCAAACTGCGACTATATCACTGAAGCGGGTGGTATTGTCATTGACCTTGGCCGGCTGATGGGATGGTAGTCCGACTCATTTTTGAGGACTGCACTGACTTTTCGCGGGTTTGCAAATGAGGTATTGATTAGCCCCGACACCTCATTTCGAGAATCGACCTCCCCGAAGCAGCTACCATTCTTCCATGTTGTGTTGTTGAGGTTAGTTGCGTTTGAGCAGTGTCAAGTCTGTGTGAGTGCGATAGATTGTGAAGTGAAATGAGCAAAAAACTAACCGATTTTTTCTCACTTTTGGGTGGCAGTAAAAGACTCAAGCACAGTATTAGTTGTGACGATACCAGTGATGACAAAGTGGTTAATGACTATGATGGCGAAATGAAAAGCCTAAGTTCGCAACCATCCTCTAACACTGCAAGCGAAACAATGGCTTCTGAAAAGCTTGACTGTACTGTAGAAAACCCTAAAGAAAAAGATACACTGTTGAGTGCAACAATGTCTTGCCAGATTGCTGGACAAACTTGCAAAAAAAAAATGAGTTTTGCCCAAAATATGACTGGTTGTTTGTTAAAAATGGAACGTTAGGATGCAGTGCTTGTGAAAAGGTTGGGGTTTTATCTGTCCATAAGAAAACAGGTATGAAAATTTCAAAAGCGTGGGCAAGTGGTGAGATAAGTAGCTATGGCGACACTAAAGAAAAAAGGCAAACTTTGTTAAGGAAAAAAAAGTATGAACACAAAGAGAGTGCTGGTCATAGAGCAGCTGTCAAAATTTTATGTGAGGGTAAAAATGAAGTATTGGAGAAAGTTGTTTTGAAGCAGTGTGCTCACGAAAAACAAGCTACTGAAAATATATTCTGTACTGCATATAAGATTGTTAAAGAAAATCAGTCCTTTCCCATTTTTGAAACAGAAATTGATCTGCAAGATCTTAATGGGGTTGACATGGGTCGCATTTTACATTCATACAAAGCCTGTACTAACATTGCTTTGCACATAAGGAAAGAAATGAAGAAAACATTTGTTAATAAAATAATGAAGAATGACACGAAAATTGGCCTGATAATTGATGAGTCAACTTCCCTTAGTAACAAGTTAAGTTTGATTGTTTACATTCGTTGTTCTTTGCCTAAAACTGGTATGTGTGGTTCTACCAACGTCTTTTTAGATTTAGTAGAACTTGATGGTTTTACTGCTAAGGAGGTATTTGACTCTTTTATTAACTGTCTTTACTCTAATGGAAAAACTGACACTTTTTAAGTAAAAACTTAACAAGCTTAACATGCGACAGCACTGCTACTATGATTGGTAAAAACAAAGGTGTTGGAGCATTATTTTGTGTAAAATTCCCTTGTGTTATTGTTTGGCACTGTGCTAACCACAGGCTTGAGCTTTCAGTGTCTGATGTAGTTCAGTCAGTTTCAGGAGTTGATAGATTTAAATCCTTCATCGACAAACTGTATATTGTGTATCATGCTTCACCAAAGAACAGCGAGGAACTGCGAACCTGTGCAAGTTTACTAGAGACAGAACTTTTAAAAATCGGAAGAGTTTTGAGCACACATTGGGTTGAATCTAGTTTCAGATCTGTGTCAGCCATTTGAAAGTTTTATGAAGCCCTAGTCCATCACTTTAAAGAAGCTTTAAATGATTCAACCAGAGACAGAAAGGAAAAAAGTATGTTTGAAGGCCTCCTCAAAAAGATTACTGAAACTAAATTCATTTTAGATTTGGGCTTGATGGCTGATGCATTGCAAGAGCTCTCAGAGTTAAGTGACGCTTTACAACATCGCAACGTTGATCTAAGCTATGCTAACAAAAAGTTAAAAACTATAGCTTCTTTGTTAGAGGAAAGAAAATCAGTTCCACGATTTTACTTATCAATGGCTCAAGAAGCAGTAAACAACTTGTCTTTTTTCGGAGTTCCTCTCCCCGAAAAAGAAGGTAGGAAAAACAACCAGCCTTTGAACTCCGAAAAGTTTTGCGAGGCACTTAAAAAGTCTATTGAAACAAGACTGCTCAGTGAAAACGACTTTGAGCTTGCTGACACCATCAAAGTAATGGATGAAAAAAACTGGCCACAAAATGTCCCAATAATGTTTGGGGAAAATTAAATGCGGAAACTTGCCTCCAAGTTCAAACTTAATGAAAGGCAACTAATTACAGGATTCCGAGAGTATCTCCATTTCAAAATGTTCCCGGAAAGTCTCAACCCGTTGAAACTGTCAATCAATTCGATAACCAAAACGTTGAGTGAATGTGAAAGAGGTTTCTCACAGATGAACCTCATTATCACACCATTGAGATCATCACTGAATATTGCAACAGTTTCTGGCCTGTTGTTTGTAAAGATCAATAGACCTCCTCTTTGGCTCTTTAACCCAACTAAGTATGTTGACTCTTGGCTTGTGTCTGGACACCATTCAGCATTAGCCATCAAGAGTAAGGAGAGGTCAAGAGACAAGAAGTATGATGAAAACATGTTGCAGTTTTGGACAGTCTTTTAGGATGGGCACAAAATTTAAACAATCATGAAACTGTGCTTTTTTACTGCTTTTATTACTTTTCTACAACACAATTTTGTACTTGTCTTCTTCTTCTGCTTCACAAGCACAAGCACAACAGCCCCTTACAAGCCCTGGTTGCCTCAATCACACACTCCTTCCAGCGTCTTCTATTTGCGATGACTCCTCTCCAATTTTTAATTTTCAAAGTTTTTAAGCCTTTTACAATGTCATTTAACCATCTAGTTGGTGGTCTACCTCTAGCTCGGGATCCCTCAGGTTTCTTAAATGTCAAGATCTTAGAGGGATTATATTCCAAGCTTCTCCAAACATGGCCAAACCATCTCAATCTATTACAACGGAAGACTTGTGTTATTTGTGATTGCCTATAAAGACTATACAGTTCAAAATTATATCTGATTCTCCAACGTCCTTCTTCCTGCACTGCGCCAAAGATAGCCCTGAGGATTATATATATATTAGGATATATGAGGATTATAGCCTGAGGATATATATATATGTAATAATATTTCGTTGTCTAGGGTTGAAACGTCGAAACATAAAGCGTTCTAAACTAGTTGGAATTCAATCACACAGATAAACAAAGTTCCTCAACTTCTAAGTAATAAAATGACTCAAATAATACGATAGTTGCCAGACAAACACTTATATTTGGACAATACGGTACATTAAACATAATCTTCATAACATAGAAATTACTCCCTTATACTACATCGTTAGAACAAAAAAGTCACATCACAGCCGTCAGCTGCACGTCTTAATCGCATGAAAGTTAATTCTCTTCTGCGTGGTTCATGGAGCGTGAACAGATGGTGCTGGCTGTAAGTCAGAATCGTCAGCGGCGAGTGTCAGAAGTTGGTGCCAGAGGGCATTTCCACGCACATATATATATATATTTATTTTTGCTGGCTTAATAGGTTATCTCAGTCTGTGTACAAAATTATACTTACATCTTTCACATTTTATAGAATAAAATAAAATAACACAACTGGCAATTAAATTTTACTTAGTGAAGTTGTTTAACAAAATTGATTGCTCGATTTCCACAGAATAATGTAGCAGACTTTCATGTTAAGGCCATTAAAAAAGGGTTCAGAGAATTGGCATCATTTTAGGATTTATATCTTATCAGTTAAAAGAAACCAAGATACTTAATCAATAAATTTAATTAATGGCCTACCTGACCTCAAACTATATACAAAAAACGAGTTAGCTGAATCAGCAGCATAGAAAAATAGGTTAATAAGGTTCCATTATTTTTTGCAACATGTGGGTAAAACTGAGCAGGACCTACAACATAATGCTAATTCCTGACACCTAAAGGATTTGAAACTGTACACCCTGGCTCTGGAGAACAGCACCAAAGCCATTTGGCCTGCATCTGGGTCTAGATGAATAAAATTTGACTAGCAATAGATTTACAAAAATACTCAAATTAATGATACTCACAATAACTGATTTTAAGGAAGTTTATAGTCAGCATTCTCCCCTAAGCAAAGGCTGATTTAATGAATT
Organism: Dolomedes plantarius; assembly: GCA_907164885.2. Taxonomy (NCBI): domain Eukaryota; kingdom Metazoa; phylum Arthropoda; class Arachnida; order Araneae; family Dolomedidae; genus Dolomedes; species Dolomedes plantarius. The sequence goes on along the minus strand of OU015493.1, from coordinate 120,659,204 downwards.
CAACAACTGTCTTTGTAAGTTTCCAAGAGAAATGTATAACCACATAGCTCTATAAATTTATAGCAATTTGCAGCTCAGTTACTGAAGAAATTTTTGAGCAAATGTAATGAAATGAAAGTTTTAACACATAATCCTAAACATAGGTCTACAACTGGATAGCCCAATAAATTTATATCATTTTACAGTTGACTTCATGAAGAAAATTTATTAAAGATTTTAATACTTGTAATGTGAAGTTTTGGCACATAATCCTAAACCTAGATTCAAATGCTGAATTAAAATAAATAAATAAATAAAAAATTGCTAGTACAATTAAAAACAATTACCAATTTTTTGGTGAGATCTGCTTTGGCATCATTGCTTGATTTTATTTTATTCAAAACAGGCGGCTGGATTTCTATGCTTGGGTGCTTGATAGCAGAATATCTAAAAATAAATGGTCAATGTTTTTAGTTATAACAAAAGGCGAGTCAATTCAGAATGTGAAAATTGAGAAAAATAAACTTACTTGTTTTGTTCTTCCTTATCTTTGATGTATGTAAAATCTGCAGAGTACAAGGCACATTCATCCTAGAATGCAAAAGATAAAAGGCATAATTTATCAACAGAAATACATTTAACTTTACACGAAGGGGATGAAAGTGTTAAGTATACTGGTTATTATAAAGTGAAAGAATCAAAATAAAAATTTTAAAAAGAATCATAAAAAATATAACTTATACTAAACAAGTTTTAGCATAACTTCAACTAAAATACAAAACAATTTCAAATACCAGATACCTCTAAAATAGTACTTAAAACACATAACATAATATTTCACTAACCTACATGAGTAAACATATCTATGTAAGCTTATGCAACTTATTAAACTATTATAAAAAAAAGTACTTAAGTCAAACAACTAAATGGAAAACTGATAGACATCTCATTCATACCATTTATTTTTATCGATGTAGCATTAATCTAGTTCACAAGAGTGAAATATTAATTAGAAGATAAATAACCATCAAAATGTAACAATTTCAAACTATAAACGTAAATGATACTGGCTACACAATTTTTTTGTCACATGTCTGTAAATGGCACACGCTAAGGATATTTTGTTGAATACAACTCACTAATAACATAAGTATACTTTCAAACTATTTTGATGTATAAGGGATAATACTGTGAGTGTGAAGGAACATAAATTTTATTTCAATACAAATTTTAGTAAAATATCATACATGACTGGAATTAATATAGAATAAATAGATTGCACAAAAATGTTTTTAAGAAGTTTGAAGGTCATCAATACTGAGTACATATTTTTGCCCTTTTGTAATTTAAAGCTGCGAGTACTTTTGGAACTTAACAAATAATAATTTTTAAAAAAAAATTTTAAATAAAAAGGAAAGTAAAAAAGGATGGTCAGACAAAATATGAGCTAAAAAAAACTACAGAAGCTTTATCTAATAGAAACAAACTTAAAGTAAGAGAATTTAAAAAAAAAAAAAAAAACCTCTAATCTAACAAGGCAAAAAGTAAGAGCAAAATACATTTCTTATTTTTATCCTTTCCTTTAAAAATAAAACTAAAAAAAGTGCAATTATTCATAAAGAAATTTGCAAAGCAAAATTTACACAAGCCTATTGCTAATAATTTCTAGAAAGCTTATGGACAGTTACTTAGGAATTAATTAATATAGTCATCTATATATATAAAACAATTCCGTAACTGACTGATATATAACGCAAGTCTGATATATTGGACAAACCAAACCGCTGGACCTGAAGGGCTGAAATTTTGCATGGCGATTCTTCTTATAGTACAGGAGTGCACTAAGAAAGAATTTTTGAAAAATTCATAGAATTTTTAAAATTAAATTTTTAAGCTGTTTTAGTAACTTTTTTTAAGTTTGCATTTAAAATAATAATTTGAGGGTTATAAAATTTATATCATGAGAAAGATCATAAAAATTCCTTTAAAATGAAATCCTTTTCGAATCTGTACCTCCATTTTCTGATTTTTGGTGAATTTTTAAAGATTAATTTTTAGAATTTAATTTATTAAATGCTGATCATGTGATTTCTTTTTCTGGTACTTTAAATTAATTTACTGTCACGTGCATAACAGCGAAATAGACAATTTTTTTTTCTTGCTAATGTGGCTGACGATTGGACATTATCCAAAAAAATATTAACAGTAAAAGATATGTTCCCCAAACTGTACCATATTCTTTAGTAGGTTCTATTAGATTTAATTTGAATATTTTCTTCTATATTATTTTGTCTATAAAAATATCTCTTACGATCTTTTTATAAATATCTTTTTTTGATTTTTTTTTTACATCAATTGCATACATTGATTGTTGTTATTTAATTTGAATGCACTCCACAGCAAAGTGCGGGTTTTCAGCTAGTCATACATATAGAGGCCTACTTGATTGCTATAATAAAATCAGAAATTTTTTTTATCACAACCAGGGAAAACAATACCATATCAATTATTAATAAGTGTCCTGAAAGTTAGCCAAATGGACTCATGGCGATGAAAATTATACAAGAGAAAGCATACTACAGATAAAAATAGCCAATAAATTTTAAAATTAATGAATAATATTAACAGGAAGATAATTTTAAACCATAATTAAAGAGATAAATTTGCTAAGTATTACCAAAAAACAATTCAAAGTCACCAACTACAATGGCAATACAGCAAGTCCTGTTGCTGATGCAATACCAGAATAACTGAATAATTCAAAGTAAAGAGGGGAAATTTTATGAGATAAGATGATAACACCAACAACATCCCCAGACATTATAATTATTTACATATTTGAATAGGCTGTCTAAAGGAACAAATGTTCTCATAAATAGCCAGAGCAATTAATGCACATTTGAAAATCTTGAGTCAGGAATATATCAATATATACCAGACAGTATTATTATAATATATTGCATCAATTCCCAGAAGCTGGCCAGGGCTAAAACCCACGGAGGCAGGCCTTGTGGCTTTTAGACAAAACAAAAAGGGAGTACAAGCATACTATAGTATAGTATGATGATAATAATAATATAGTATAATAAAATTAAATATTTTTTCCAAGATCTTCATCAATTTTAAATAGTATATGTTCTTAGTACATTTTTAGAAACTTGTCTTCACAAAATAATGTGACTGTTTCTCAGTATTCATATAACTAAAAATATGTATGGAGATTCAAAAGACAGTAGGAACTTTGACAAAACTAGCATGCACTAGATACTTACTTTAGCTGTGCCTTTATAAATAGAATAAATGTGAAAGCTGCTTAATTCATTGAAACTTTTCTTAGCATTTTCTAATTTATCTTCAGGAACAACAAGAACTTTTACTGTCTAAATAAAGGAAATAAAAATACACTAGATTTAAGAAATAGATGTACTACACAATAATAAATGACTCATTTTATGAAAACAAATATACGTTTAATGTTCACTCATAAATGTATTGTTTTGAAACACAGATAAAATACACAAAGGGATTAGAATTTTATTCAGTTAATAATAGCCAATTCTCAATGAAATTACAGAAACCAAGTCTATAGAAATTTAAAGAAAATTTATCTTTAAAAAATATTTCATACATTACAATATATAGGCAATAATAACAGTATATTCAATTTGCTAATCAACTACTGTACAGACATTCATACTGAGAAACAATTCTGTTTTTTAAAAATTTATATTTAATTTTAATTCAATATACACAATTGCAAGCAAAGCTATGTTCATTTCAAAATATCAGGGTTTCATCTCATTCATATAAACAAAAATAACAATCTTTGCAACAGATTTTTGAAAATATGCACTTTATTGCAGTGTTAAGATGTTTCAGATCCCAAGGAGATCTGAATATAGTTTAAATAAGTATACTTTTATACTGCATAAGAAAATATAATAATAAAAATAAAGTGAAACTATAAACACTGTTTACTGTTTTTTAATACATTGTTCAGTAAGGTAATTAGATGAGCAAAATATACTAACACGTAACCCATCTCTCTCAATAAATCCTGCGAGAAAATAATGTACTTCTAAAGGAATGCCTTTTGATTTTTGAGCATTTAAAAAATCCATCATGCATCTAAAATAAAAATAATGAGATTAAACATTTTATTAAATGACAAAAATGACGATTTTTGTATGGTTCTACTTAATGAATATTTATATGATATTTAGTTATACCTATATATATTATTTAGTTTGACATGAAGATATTTTAATAAAAAGAAAAACAGTTTGTTCTGGTAATAGTCATATTATGTTCCACCATATTTGTGTAAAAGAATCTATTTTCCCAGTTTTCATTTTTAATTAATAAACAGAAAAATAGATTAATTTATTCTAACACCGTATAGTTTTGAAATAATGTCAATATAGCTCATATGCACTTAAACTGTTTATAAAAATTTAATATCATTAAGATATAATACTAAATACTGACAAGCAAATATACTCTTACTAATGACATTAATAAGTTGCAACTACTAGGTCAGTTTCCCCTTAGAAATCCCTTTTTATAATCTTTTAATGTTTGTTCAGTAAGAAAAAGTATTGTTTTATGACATTAACAGGAGGATTATGCCCAAAAATTTAAAGGTTCATAGAAAATACATTTCCTAAAACAAATTTTGAAAATAACACCACAGTAATCAATTCTGCCATTAAGGTATATTTTTACTTTGCATGCCAGCCTTGGTGATCTCTATTCTGTGCACACAAATTTTTTTTGTTTCTGAAACAAATCAAAACAAAACCTTTTTTTAAATATAAACTTAAAACATTGTTTTTGAATACATTATTTGATGTTTAATGTAAAGTATGATAATTTGTACACCAAATACTATCACAAACTCATTACTTTATTACTAAAAATATAAAACACATTTAAGCAGAAAACTTACTGTTTTGCTTTATTAACATGAATTTTCAGTTCTTGACTTAAAATTTTGTAAGTGACCTAAAAAACAAAAGTTTAAAAGTATTAAATATAGTAAAAGATGTGATTATTTATATTAATAAGCATATTTATATTTTTCGGAATTTACAACATAAACTCATAATCTAAGCAGGGATATCAAGTTAAATTTTCCACAACAAAAAATCTCTCATAAATTTGTATGTACTTTTGAGAAAAATCGCCCCTTGGCGTTCGTTGCGTATACTACATCTGTACCAAATTGAATAGTGTTTATATACTGAGGAAAGAGCTTGACAATGGTGAAAAAAATCTTAAAAATTTTGTAGAATATTGTATATGATATTACAATCGTAAATACAGGACAGTTTGTTTTGAGTTCACAAAATTTTTCATAAATACTTTGTAATAATGACACATAATAAATCAGCTCAACTGTCTGACGAATTCCCCAGATTTGTGCTACAAAAAATCATATGGTGATAGTTTAGATTATAAAGTATAAATAGTCTATCATTATAGCAAAAATATTCACGGTTGCTTGTTCCTAAATTTTTAAAGTAAGTTATATCGATTGTTATATTCATGAAAAACATGCCAACTAGTACATGAATTAAATGTCTATTGAAAATGATTTGAAACAGTAGAACGACCAAAAAAAAAACATTAAATCCTTATTTTTTTAAGGGCGTTCTAAAATTTTTATCAAATTAAAATTTTGAAAATTTACTGATTTTTAACAATTGATATTATAAAAGTTTCATTCGTTTTCGATGGTCTAAATCCAATATACTTTGAAACTTACAATTCTGTTTTCATCATTGACTAACAATTCAATTTTCTCTGTGAAATCGTCTGGAGACATACTAATAATCGTAAATTTAAAGATCTGTTAATTTATAAAGAAATTTGAAATTATTTATCAATGTAACATTTGCACCCCCTAATCTCGAAAACAAATTTCTTCGCGAAGCGCGAAAAAACCGCTTAATTTGCGACTGTTTACAGTTAAAAAGTTAAAATTTTGAAAAATTAACCGAGATAAAATCTAACCATAGAGAGGAAATAAAAGAACACATGTATGCAAGATAATTAGGATTTCGCCGATAGAATTAGTATTAACAATTTCATTTCATTCAAATAAACTTCAATACACATTTTTCTAGCATAGATTTATGCAGAGATGGATTCAAAGCACTTGACAAACGAGTATTTGCAAAACTAATGAACGAGGATATAGGCTTTCTGCTGGAAACGTCATGAAGTGACGTCACGCTTAAGCACCGCCCCCTGGTAGGCAAAACATTCGGCATTTTGCATCATGCACATGTTAGCAAAGCTCTACTTAAACATTTACATATCGTTGAAACAGCTTATTGATTTAAATTATCATTATGCTAGTGAGTTATGTAGCTTATGGGTGCACATTCAGGCTTTCAAAAGGATATAATGTTGACATGTATCGTTTTCCGAAGGATGAAAAAGATACATATGTGAATAAAACCTAATTAATAAAAATATACTCTTCAGACTGGAACATTTTGCCAAGATTATGTATTTCGTATATCAGACAGCATTCTGTGCAAACTACATCTCAACACTCAAATATTGCTTTTATAGCAACATTTTATTTTTACTTAATTGAAATATATTTACAACAAAATATATTTAAATTATATTTACAAAAATTTTAACTTAGAGAATATACAAACCTAATTTAGGTACAAGACAAAAACTTTATATAGATTAAGCTCTTTTTAATTAATGAACAGGAATATAAACCTATGGCACCTGATGATAGCATACATAGACAAAAAATATATAAAACCTCTTTTAAGATATAAAAATTTAATCTTGACAAATAATCTCTCGATAATATTTTTTATAAATTTTTGATAAACCATGGAAATATTCATATTGAAATTTTCACAAATCTTTTGTACTTTCCCCTTTTTAAAAAAGAGCATTTATTCATCAAAACATTCAGAACAATTAAATATTAACACCTAAAAATTTAAATAACTTAAACGGCAAAGTATTTTTAACTAAATATTTTCATCATTAATGCAAGCTATAATGTCAGTAAAACAGTTACATCACTGTAAACAATCAACTGAAATGGTGTTATTCGCAGCAATTTTTTATTGTTAATTCACTGTGTAATGTGATGCATTTTATTCCTTTACCCTTTATTCCAGAAGCAACGATAACATGATATAACAACTTAAAAAAGAGTGTATCAAGTTAAGAATTTAACTAATTAAATTAATTTTCCAGATTCAAAACTAATTTTTCAAAAAAATGGAATCGTCATAAATACGTAATAAGAATAAAATAGATACCACGGTACAATTTACACATAATTCAACACGTGCGAAGTAAGATCAGCAAAGTTATCGACAGTTTTAAATATTTAGGGAAGGCCATATAAAATTATACAAATCAGACTTACAACAAACAAAGGGATCTAACATTTTTTTTCCTGGTATAAAGTGCAAAAATCGTTTGATGTCTGATTTCTTTACAACTGGCCATAGGGAATGTCATACTTCCAGTCATCATATTTTTAATAAAAAGGAATCTAGAAGGCAAAAGAAACTTTGATGTCTGATTTCTTTACAACTGGCCATAGGGAATGTCATACTTCCAGTCTTCATATTTTTAATAAAAAGGGATCTAGAAGGCAAAATAAACCACATCTTTTTCTTTAAAGATTATTTTTTCAACGTAAGTTTGTTTGGAAGATCTGTCTAAAGTATTCGCATAATTTGATAGCTTTATATCGAATTTGTGGTAAGCGTGATCATAGAACGCCATGATAAGTCAACGGATGTTTTGCCAACCAGCGTTCAGCGTCGCAGTGTTTGTTTGTAAACAGGCGCAAAGTCTATACATACAAGTGATGACGTCACGATTGCCATGTTGGGCACCTCCGCAATGGTGGCCTATGGGCCTGTTCACATAGGAGTCCGTTGCATTGCGTTAAGGAAAAGATGACGTTGAGACGAAAATAAACCAACCATAGGCCTCCAAACGATTAGCAATGAAATTTTTAACGTCTATGATTGGTTTATTTTCGTCTCAACGTCATCTTTTCCTTAACGCAACGCAACGGACTCCTATGTGAACAGGCCCTTAGTTATTCTTCCCGCAGTGTCTAAGCAACCGGTTCCGTAGCTACGGAGACTAAGGCCCGCCGCAAATTGAACCCAAAGCACACACAGCATACGCCTAGGCCCCGCCTCCTTCTCGCTTGGGTTGGGTCGGGACACCGCAAATTGAACCCAGCACAGGCATCCACGCCAGCCTAGTACGATGACGTCCGAGGTTGAACTTCTCATGGATTTGGAATCGGAATCACAGAATGAAGAACTACCGTAATTTCGCACGTATAGTCCGCACCATCGTATAGTCCGCAGACCCGATTTTATATAAAAATATTTCAAAAATCGTCAGATAGTCCGCACCACCGGATAGTCTGCGGACTATACGTCCGAAATTACGTTATTTTAATACGGCAATATTAATGTATTTTAGAAACAAAGAACTAAGTATAAATAGAAAAAATGTACTTACTTACTAATATACCTTCAGAAATAAAACTCTAAATACAAATAAAAAACAGTGCTTACTAATTAATCATATTTTAATTAATCACACATTCTACTACATTAACGAAAACCTTCAATGTCCGATTCATCGGTATCAGAATTAAACAGTTCTAATATATTTTCGGGAAGAGTGTCCGAAAGTTCATTTTCAGCATCACTATCTTCACTGTCAGTGATTTCCTCGCTTTAACTAACAATACAGGCTTTTATAAATCCCGGTAGGATGGTTGACACTTTAACACTTTTCCAGGATTTATCGACCCATTCGGCAACTTCAGTGTATGAAGCGCGTCTCATATTTCCTCCTTTTGTGAAAGTATGTAAACCTTCCGACGTCCAGTTCTCCCAGCAAGCACGTACGTGGGACTTGAAACTTTTGTTCACGCTAATATCCAGAGGTTGCAGGATTTTTGTTAAACCTCCTGGAATAACGCTAAGTTCAGCACCGATGTTTTTTTTAGCAATCGCCTTTACACTGTCTTTTATGTGTGCCCTCATGGAATCCATAATTAGTACTCCTTTGGAATTGAAAAAGGCACCTTCTCTCTTCTTCCAAACTTCTTGAAACCAATCGAGCATAATGTCCTCGTTGCACCAGCCCTTTTCATTGCACCGTATTACGACGCTTCGAGGAAAATTTTCCTTGGGAATTGTTTTTCTCTTAAAGATTAAGAGCGGCTTCAACTTTGTGCCGTCAGCACAGCAGGCGAGCATCACTGTGAAATGGGTCTTTTCTTGACCAGTTGTTGTTAGTGATACTGTTTTCACTCCACAAGTATCGATGGTGCGATTCGGTGGGCAATCAAATGTTAATGGAACTTCGTCCATATTTATAATATTTTTAGGGAATACTTCCCTTCTGCAATAACTTTCCTTGTAAACTGAAGGAAAGAAGCTTTTTTTTCATCTACGTCGTCCGGAACAGCCTGACACATTGTCGTTCTGCTGCGAACTCTCAAGTTTTTACGACGCATGAAGCGGTAAACCCAATTTATTCCTCCCTTGAAGTCCGTTATCTGCATATCTTCTGCCATGGACTTCGCTCGGAGACGGATTTTAACTGTTGAAATGGAGCGTCCGCCATTTCTTTGGTCGAGAACCCATCTCAGTAAATTTTCCTCTAAAGCTGGCCATTTTACTTTTCCGTGCCGATTGGATCGCTTTCTTCCCATGCTTTTTAACACATCCTTTTGTTTGCGCCTCATTTCTCACCACTTTCTCTTCCACTTCAAAATAACGGCCCACTTCTCTATTTCCATCTTTTTCAGCTTTCTCAACTACCTTGAGTTTAAACTCAGTAGTAAAACTCCGGCGATGTTTCACAGACATAATGTTGGATCAACGTTATCGAAGATGAAAGACAAAATACGAAAACAAAATACTGTGCAACGTGCTATCCTCGTGATAAGTGGTAATGAAATGTGACCTTCCACCCCACTCACTCGGGTTGCCAAACCACGCTATAAGTAAATGAATCACGCTTTTTTTCGTACTCCAGGTACTTGCTACTAAGGCTCCTAAAAACCGAGCTGACGCATCAACTACTTTTCCCCCTCCCAGCTGTTGCGCTAAAGCAGTGCGAAGGATACTGGGATACAAGACTCTGGTTGCGCTAAGTGAGTGCTCATATCCCGGCACCGCTTGATGCGCCAGCCTGGATTTTAGGAGCTCTACTTGCTACTACTCATTCGTTCAGCACTATGCTCTATGGTTTACTATCGATACGATACGATACATACGAATTTTTTCTTGGAATCTCGCGCTGTTGTTTATATTTGATCATCGGCAGTTCACGACAGCGTGTTTTTTAAATTTCAACGATTTTAACCGTGAACAACCAGCGTATTATCCGCACTGGTGGATAGTCCGCAGCTTCAAAAATTCGCATTTTAAAAACAGATAGTCCGCGGATTATACGCGCGAAATTACGGTAATATTATTATATTCTATAGTTAGGAAAAGTAAAAGAAATGCATATTTAGCTGGCAGAAATATCCATGGGGAGTTTAAACTGTCATACATACATGTATCAATAATTTAAAATGTATTGATACATACTTCTATACAATAGTTTAATGCACAAGACAATCTAATGTTAATATAACTTAAAATGTATTAAACCATAGATTTATTCAAAGAATATGCAACTTTGATATCTAGTATAAATCAATTTTATACTAGATAAACAATGGAATTGAATAAAATCAAAATTAAAATTCGTATAACTTTGACCAAATAAAATTATAAACTTAGAAAATTAATATTTCTGGAAACCATACAGCTATCATAAGTATGTATCAATAATTTTTAAAATGCAAGATTACATTAAATTCTAAAATGAGTTCTGCATTTATTACAATTCGTATATAAAAATGACAAATAATAAAAATCTATATAATAATGACAAATGACATTTCTTCATTACCTTATAACTACACATGGGGCCATGTTACAAAGTGCAGCACATAATAAAATGACACTTTCAATGTATGGCTTATGACACAATTAATTTACCAATCAAAAAAATTTTTTGATCGAAGGCCTGTATACACAGCAATATTTCCTGAATTATCTAAAGTGGAATTTGGAAACAATACAGCTACCTAGTGAGACAAAAGTTTAGCTGATTAGAAAAGGATCCAAATTAGTAAATAAAGTACAGATGTTTAAAGCTAAAAACTGAAAAGTCAAATTTAGAGAAATGCACTAGATGCAAATCTCTGAAAGTAACCATTCAGTTGTAAACCAGAAATTCTTTTAGGAAGGTCTAGGGTGATCTCAAGTTGGTGTTAGGGGAAAACAGGGGGATTTCGAGATGGCGCTAGGGGGAGGCGCTTCGTAGAGGTCGGCAACACTGGTTATATTTGCGGTTTGCCTCCTTTTGCAAGAGACTGTCCGAAAAGATGCAATGAACAAGCAACCAATAAAAGGGAGAAACAAGGTGACATTTTAACTGCTGAACTAAGATTTGATCATCTTAAACCTGAGAAAATGGACCTACATATTATTCCGCTTCAGTATGTAAACGTTTTGGTGGACAATCAACAGTTAAAGACTTTAATTGATACAGGAACACAAATAGCAGTAATACGTTCCAAATTTATGTCTCCACAGAAATCGAGAGGAAAAATTATTTTAACGAGTGCTTTTGACGAAAAGATTGAAGCCGGATTGGCGAAGTTCCAAGTTTCATTACAAAGAGGAGAGAGTAGCGAATTTTCCCGCCCCATAGAGATCCTGGCTGCGGTAATTAACAAATTGCAAAGACAGTTTATCCTTCCAAGTAAAATTTATGACCTGTTGTTGAAGAATTCCGAAGAGGAAATGCACAACCCTGGTTTGAATATAAACAATCAATGTTCCGCTAATATTTTACGGTTCCCAGAGCAGGAAGAAATTTAGTGCGCTGAAACAGGAAGTGATGAGTCAGATTGTGCTCGAAGTCAAAGCAATCTGCTACGAGAGGAGAAAAATGAATGCAAAACATTAGAAGGAGTTAGAAAACATTTACCGCTTGGAAAAGGGCATTTCTTTTTGATGGATGGATTAATATTCCATAAAGAAAAACTATTAGGCGAGACTGTGAATTTAGCTGGTGTTGCCAGAAAAAAGAAGAGCTCAAGTTTTAAAATTAGTTCATGAATCCGTTTTCGGCAGCCACATGGGTTTAAAGAAAACTAAGGAAAGAATTCGCTATACCTTTTATTAGCCTAACATGACTAGTGAAATTACTGAATACTGTAAATCATCAAAGAATGTCAACTACGAAGTCCTGAGAAAATGATTGATAAAATCCCTATTACTCCTGTGTTTAAACCGGACTTGCCATTTGAATGTGTTAATGTGGATATTATTGGACCAATTGAACCTCCATCAGCTCGTCGACATAAATACACTGAAGTGCCACTGAATTAGGGATAGCAAAGCCTATGCAAATTGTGTAGCGCTGCGCATCATGTATGCACAAGTGAGGGCGCTGTGGTAACTGCATATATAGCGCGTACTGTGGTTGTTCTGAATTAGTTGTTGGAATTGCCAGTATGGGTAAACTGCCTGATTTAGACGCCTTCGATCACGGACAAATCGTAGGTGCGCGACGCATGGGCCATTCAATTTCCGAAATCGTCAGACAGCTAGGATTTTCAAGGTCGACAGTGTCAAGAGTATACCAAGAATACATGGATGGTGGGAAAATAACTAGCGATCGGGCAAACTGCAAAGGACAATTAGCCTCAGCAGCGTACGCAGAAATTTTCAATGGGGGGTGTTATAGTCCAGTCAAATTAGGTTTTCATTTCGCATTAAATAAAGGAATTGAGATTTTTTTCAGGAATGTGTAGCGGTTGGTCTCCTGAACAACGCCTAATAAAGTCCCCTCGATTTCAGGCACCGAGGGGGGGGGGGGTCGTCCAAAGGTCCCTTTTTTCAGTTTTTGGCGTTTATCTCGAAAACGGTGCATCGCACAGAAAATTGTCAAATCCAAAAATTAAAGCTTATAAAATTCCCTTCCAAATGGTATTTCTATATTTCTACCCAAGTGTTACCATTTTCGAGATATGAACCGTTGAATATGAAAATCTTTCAAAAAAAGTGGTAGCGGTTCAGGTATCTCGTCAAACTTCCTCTTCTAACTCTTTCCCCTTCCGTTTCTCAGAAAACTCGTGTTAGAGAAAGTTGTAGAGCGAAAGATTTCCTTCAAAAATGCATATAGTTATGCTAATTTACCTTCACCAGGTAAATAGTTAGAGGGTTTTGAAGTTTTGGGGTACTTTTCAACATTTTGTTAGTAAAATGCTCGTCACTCAAGTTTCGTTTCCAAGGTCTGTAACTCTCTTAATCACTTTGCATTCTGTTTAATTAGATACGTACAGTATTCATAACCTATATAAATAATAAATTATGTATACCTGTACGTATTATGTATATCTCATAATATACAGAAGAAGACTTGTAATACAAAGGAGGAAGTAAGAAAACAAACAAAATGTATAAAAGTGTCACTTTAGCTCAGATCATTTTGGAAAACTTATATATCACACCATATGAAAAAGAATAAGTAGTTCAGTTACTTCAGACCTCAGTAGAAATTACTACACAACACATTTCCACAAATACCTTCCTTGCCAGCATTCAGTGGAATTTGAGCAATGAATTGTCACGTCTCAAAGGTAAAGGGTCAAAAAGTCAGCAGCTTTGTGGGTCCAGTACTTTGAAATGGTGGTGTTGATGAAAAAATTCATTGCAGCACAGCACACTGGTAACTGGGAAGATCATATGACATGTGCCCAACTGATGATACCTTACTTCCATGCCAGCGTCATTTTCACTATGCAAAGTGTACTCACCTATATGTACAACACATGCTAGGACTAACAACTCGCCACCTTCAACTTAAACGGGATTTTATAAATCGTGGATACTTCACTGTCAACAGAACTGGAACACCAATGGCTGGTGTGTGGTATGACATGGCAATTGAGGTGACACTCATGTGTGACATGAAGAGTGAAGGAGAATTAACACGTGGGCGAGGCTTTAGTGATTCGGTGTTGGCGAAATGGGTTGGGGGAGCACGCACAGCTACAGCAATATGTGGTTCACTTGAGATGTTTTGTGGCGTCCATACTGCAAGAGGAGAACAACATGTTGAGTTTCGAGCATCACGCATAACCAGAGATGATCTAGACAGAAGGAAGCTTGCTCAATGGTTGGCTGATCACCCGCCTTTTGCTGAACGTAATTGTTTTATGTCACTTTCAACGGGAGTAACTAGAACAAGTAACGTCAACTGCTACCAGGCCTTGTAAATTGGAACCCGCACAATGAGCACTTTTGTTGGAATGAATTTCTCAGAAGCTAAACAATCCAAGAAGGACTCAGTCGTTCCTTTAACTGCGATGAGCAATATGATCAAAGTTAATGATGAGGTAGTGGTGGTAGAGCCTCTGATGATATTTCAAAGAACTCTAATCACCAAGAAGAAAGAAGGGGATGTAGAGGAGTTGCTAACGTACGAATTAGCCCCATACCCTACGTCTCTATTCGCCGAGGGGATAATGAGATAAATCAAAAAGTCAGCTCTGTATGATGCTTTCCCAAAATGTAATCAACTGATCAATGTGAAGAACAGTTTCACGGTAATAGATGGCGGCTTCCTGCTTCATAGAGTAAAGTGGAACACCAACACCACCTTCGCTTCCATCTGCGATCAATATGTATCGTACATAATCAACCATTACGGCAGCAGTTCAGCTGTGGTTTTTGATGGTTATGAAGACACGAACTCCACGGAAAGAGACGAACAACATCGGAGAGCATCAAGTAAAGCATCAGTGGATATTGACTTCAATAAGAACATGGTGGCTACTGTTCATCAGGAAAACTTCCTTTCTAATGAAAGGAACAAAACCAAGCTCATTACTATGTTGGTTCAGGCCTTAGGTGCAGGAGGTATACAGCTACTATAGCCAAAGGAGATGCGGACTGCAGTATTGTCAGAGGTGGGTGGCAAAACACCTCTCATTCAATTGTGGTGATAGTAGATGGGTAAGACCTGCTCGTCTTACTTGTGGCACTCACCCCACGAGACACGAATGTGTTTTTTATGAAGACCGGACGGAGCAACACAGAATACAGGCTCTACTCTTCACAACATCTTCAGGTCTTATCACTCAATCAGTACATTCTCTTCATCCATAGTTTCTTAGGATGTGACACTACGTCAGCGATTTATGGTAAAAGCAAAGCAGCAATAGTACAATGTTTCCAGCGGTATGCCAATGAAACAACAAACATCGCCAAAGTGTTTTATAACTCCAAATCTTCACCAGGAGACATTGCTGGAGCTGAGGAACGAATGTTCCTGCTCATGTTCCAGGCCCCGCCAAATGAACATGATCTTAATCACCACAGGTACCTTTCATTTTTCTTTGCTCGTACTGACCCCATTAAGTAAATTTAATAATTTATATAATTCATTAATATTCAATAATACGTTATACATTATCTGGCCAAAAGTATCCGGACAACCCCCCTAAGGAAGTGGATCTAGCAGGAGACGTAATATGATGCGTAACCGAAAGCTATAAAAGTATTGGTAGTGGTTTGTCAGGTCATATTATTGGAGATAAAGTCCTACAGACCTTGGAGCTCCGACAAGTTGAAATACCTGAACCTGAACCTGTCAGGTCATATTTATGCGTTTGTGAGACAATGAGTAAGTCAAAGGAGCTTAGTGACTTTGATCGTAGCATTATAGTGGGATGCCACCTTTGTGGGAAATCAGTTCGTGAAAATTCGGACATTCTACAGAAGCTGTAATAAACGGGATGTGAATACGCAAAATCTAAATTGGTAGGACCACACAGCCGGTATTGTGAGCAGAATTTATGACGCCTCATGGCGCCTGTGAGCAGAGCGTCGGCAGTGCACAATTACACGGGCAATTGGGCCATAAAATAAGTAAGAGGACAGCGGCCATAAATCGAAGACCAAAGATGGGGAAGCTGGTGCATGGGGCGTTGAGAAATTTCCCAGACGAGGAGAGGCGCCCAACATAATTAAAAATGCAAATCATAAAACATGAGCCGGCCTGTGAACTAGGTGGCTCAGCCCCCAGCACGTCAAGAGGCGGGGCGGGCGAATAGGAGGCCAAAAGGACAAGAGCCAATCACGGAAAAGAAAATAAATATATATACATGGTGAGAAGCTTTTTTAAGAGAGAGCCCCATGACTTAAACAAAATGAACAAGAAATAACTGAGCCACCGCTTGGCCAACGAAATTACGAACTACAGAATATCGCATGCGAGAGTGAGCCAGACGGATGGAAGAAAAAGAG
Organism: Dolomedes plantarius; assembly: GCA_907164885.2. Lineage (NCBI taxonomy): Eukaryota > Metazoa > Arthropoda > Arachnida > Araneae > Dolomedidae > Dolomedes > Dolomedes plantarius. Next base: position 120,642,813 of record OU015493.1, on the reverse strand, counting down.
ACGGAGTAAGCTGCTGCGTGAATTAGAAGCATCCCGAGGCAACGCAATTGATGAATCCACGAGAGTACATAAGAAATATAACGCATATATATATAACTACGGCGTGGTGATGAAAGTATGCTGAAATACCAACGAGTAGCCAACGAGTAAACACTGCCGGAGCGAGATTTGATACAAGGTGCTATGATGAAGACGTCGATGACCAACATCCAGTGCTGACTGACCCGTGAAACTACATAAGAGAAACATCGCAACCCAGTGTTCGAGATCCGTCCCGAGTTATCATCGATCATTGACTTTTTAGTATCAATACAGAACTCTTTCGACGAACTCAGTGCACAGTGACTTTTAAGAATTACCAAATTTAGGTGTGCTGGTATTGCAACGTGTGTACGCAACAGTGCCGACAACCAATGTGTGAACAACGAACTGTAATTGCCTGCATCGATCTGTTCAGACGGACCTAGTGTACCCGGACTATTGAGTATCACCAAACCTTATGTGCGCTAGTGGTGTAGCGAGACTAAGCAACCGCGCCGGCAACCCACGGGTGAGCATTTAATTAGTTATATCTATATCACATCCCGTTATTACATATCGCCTCTTAACATACAAGGGTCGGCTTGCTTTATTTGTGAAGATGAAATGTTTATAAATATAATTAAATATATCATATTGGATGATTCTGTGTTTAGCACGAAGCTGTATAAGGAATCTGTAAATACATGTGTGTAAATAAAATTGTATATATGTAACCTGTGTGTAGTTCCTGAGAGTTGTAACCATTTCATTGGTATGTGTGAAACAGCTTTGGTTGCGATGCGACATTAGTTAATAGCTATACGTTCACAGCCTGATAACCCCACCTGGGTTATTACAATTGATCCTGGTCACGGCACCAATTGTAATAACCCAGATGGAGTAATGCTTAATCCCTCCTAATTCGGTAATGCTTAAAAGTCACTGTGCACTGAGTTCGTCGAAAGAGTTCTGTATTGATACTAAAAAGTCAATGATCGATGATAACTCGGGACGGATCTCGAACACTGGGTTGCGATGTTTCTCTTATGTTGTTTCACGGGTCAGTCAGCACTGGATGTTGGTCATCGACGTCTTCATCATAGCACCTTGTATCAAATCTCGCTCCGGTAGTGTTTACTCGTTGGCTACTCGTTGGTATTTCAGCATACTTTCATCGCCACGCCGTAGTTATATATATATATGCATTATATTTCTTATGTACTCTCTTGGATTCATCAATTGCGTTGCCTCGGGATGCTTCTAATTCACGCAGCAGCTTACTTCGTCTCTTTTTCTTCCATCCGTCTGGCTCACTCTCGCATGCGATATTTTGTAGTTCGTAATTTCGTTGGCCAAGCGGTGGCTCAGTATTTCTTGTTCATTTTGTTTAAGTCATGAGGCTCTCTCTTAAAAAAGCTTCTCACCATGTATATATATTTATTTTCTTTTCCGTGATTGGCTCTTGTCCTTTTGGCCTCCTATTCGCCCGCCCCGCCTCTTGACGTGCTGGGAGCTGAGCCACCTAGTTCACAGGCCGGCTCATGTTTTATGATTTGCATTTTTAATTATGTTGGGCGCCTCTCCTCGTCTGGGAAATTTCTCAACGCCCCATGCACCAGCTTCCCCATCTTTGGTCTTCGATTTATGGCCGCTGTCCTCTTACTTATTTTATGGCCCAATTGCCCGTGTAATTGTGCACTGCCGACGCTCTGCTCACAGGCGCCATGAGGCGTCATAAATTCTGCTCACAATACCGGCTGTGTGGTCCTACCAATTTAGATTTCGCGTATTCACATCCCGTTTATTACAGATATAAACGCCAAAAACTGAAAAAAGTTACCTTTGGACCCCCCCCCCGGCGCCTGAAATCGAGGGGACTTTATTAGGCGTTGTTCAGGGGACCAACCCCTACACATTAATGAAAAAATCTCAACCCCTTCATTTAATGCATGATTCGCCGCCATTTTGAGCTAATTTGACTGGACTGTTATTATGAAAGAGTAGTTTTGAGCAATCAGTGCAAAGTGTAAACCTAATTAAATAATATATGTAATCAAAACCAATGGGGGGTTATAACCCCCATCAACCCCCCCTTGCGTACGCCACTGATTAGCCTTGACAGTGCGTGGTGAGAGACGGCTCAGGCGTATTGTACGTAGCCAGCGAAGCCAAACATTAGCACAAATTACCACCCAGTTTAATGACGGTGCCAGTCGTACAGTCAGTAAACGGACTGTGCAACGCTCGATTCACCGTATGGGTTTCGGGAGCCGTCGACCTACGAGAGTACCATTTCTCTATACTTGCCATCGGGCTGCACGTCTTGCCTGGGCAAGAGAGCACAGAGACTGGAGTGTAGAGGATTGGAAACGAGTAGCATGGAGTGATGAGTCTTGATTCCGACTACTTAATGCTGATGGGAGGCTGAGAATATAGCATCAGGATCATGAAGCCATGGATCCTGCATGCCTGGCTGGAACTGTACAAGGGCATGGTGGCTCAATCATGGTCTGGGGTGTTTTTTCGTGGCACAGTTTGGGATCTTTGGTGCGTGTACCAACCTCCCTCAATGCAATTCGGTACGTAGAGTTACTGGGTGATCACCTCCATCCGTTTATGCTGTTCTGTTATCCGCACTGTAATGGAGTTTTCCAGCAAGACAACTGTACCTCTCACAAGTCCCGGTTGGCTACTGGCTGGTTGGATGAGCATTCCTCTGACTTCTCTGTCATGAATTGGCCACCTAGAAGCCCAGACTTAAATCCTATTGAGCATCTTTGGGATGTTTTGGAACAAGGCGTGAAAGGCCATCACACAGCACCAAAGAACCTTACTGAATTATGGACAGCTTTAGCCAATATTTGGCAAGCCATTCCCGTGGAACGTTTCCAGAAACTTGTTAAATCTATGCCTCGTCGTGTGGCAGCCGTTATCAAGGCCAGAGGAGGCCCAACTCGTTACTAGGTAGGCATCCCTAATTCAGTGGCACTTCAGTGTATGTGTTATGCTTAATTGATCAGCATACACGCTGGCCGGAAGTAATTCCTCTGCGTTCTCTGACTGCAAAAGCAACTTGTGATGCTCTGTTGGAAATTTTCATGTGAACTAGAATTCCCAAAGTTATAGCATCAGATCAGGGAACTAACTTTGTTTCGAAACTGACTCAAGAGTTTGTGAATCGCTTAGGTTCTTCTCCTAGATTTTTTGTGCCTGGATATGCAGCCAGCAATGGACTTGTGGAAAGATACAATCAAGTTCTTAAGAATGCTCTATATCATGTAATTCGATCCGACCCTAGTAATTTGGATAAGTACATTCCATTCCTGTTGTTTGCGTATAGAGAAGTTCCAAATTGTACTACCGGAGTATCTCCGTTCAAGTTGATGTATGGCCGAGAAGCAAGAGATTCTTTTAGTGTGCTTAAGTCTAGTTGGTGTGGAGAAATTTCTTTACCACTAAATATGGATAAGTCAGTAGTTGATTATCTCCAAGAACTTAAAATAAATCTAGAAAGAGCATCAGATCAAGCTTCAATTATTGCAGCAGGAAAACAAAGGGCTTATACTGACTATTTTAATCGTCGCACAAAATCGAAAGAATTCAACATAGAAGAAATCTATCTGTTGATTCCAGACTCTTCCAACAAGTTTTACGCGCGATGGACTGGACCAGGAGAAATAGTTGGCCATCCATCAATGCATTCATACAAAATAAAACTTCGTGATGGAAACGTGCGACACTGTCATTTAAACAAAATCAGGAGATATTTCCCAAGAGTCAATGCAGTCGGAATCATTGTTGATGACGAAAAAGAATTTAGTGAAATTCATGCATCTCTTAGAGCTGTGCGTCAACAAAAATCGTATGAGAAAATCCACGATTTAAATCTACAGCATTAATCTGAAAAAGACAAAACCCAGATGATTGGGTTGTTGAAGAACCATCAAGAGCTTTTTAAAGGAAAGGTGAAGATCGTAAAGATTGGTGAACATAAGATAAGGCTTGAAAATGGCAAAGAAAGGACAAAACCGTACATCTACAGAATACCAGAAGCTCTGAAATCTCAAATCGACGCCCAAATCGACGAATTACTCGAATTAGACTTAATAGAAGAGAGTTCAGCAGAGATCGCTCATCCCACTGTGTGTGAAAACAAGTAGGATGGAGTCTTGCGTTTGTACATTGATTACAGATCCCTCAACGCCGTTACCAAAGCTGATGATTTTCCCATGGAAGATGCCCTTCAACTACTCCACTGCATAAGAAAGGCCAATATTATAACTACACTCCACTTATTGAAGGGATATTAGGCTATTCCGATGGAAGAAGTAAGTCGAGATTTCACTTCGTTCAAGACCCACAGAGCTCAGTACAGGTTCAAGGTGATGCCTTTTGGTCTAAGAAATGCAGCGGCTACATTTCAGCGAGTAATGAATAAAGCTCTAGTGTCATACAGAGAATTTAGTCGTGCTTATACGACATTGCAATATTTCCCAATAATATGAAGGACCATCTAAAACATCTGGATATTATCCCCTCTAAGTTAGAAGAACTGCAGTTTACTGTAAATTTCAAAAAATGCGAGTTTGCAAGATCAGAAGTTAAATACCTAGGGCATATCATCTGTTCTGGGAAACATCAAGTAGACCCTGATAAAATCAAGGCAATATCTCAACTACCAATACCCTCAGCCAAGAAAAAACTGAGGAACATGCTCGGGTTGTGCAACTATTATCGAGAATGCATACCTTGTTACGCTGAGATCGCCTTACCTCTCACGGAGCTCACCACAGTGGCGTAGCGAGAGGGGGACAAGGGGATCAATCATGCCCCGGGCGCCATTCGCAGAGGGGCGCCAAATGGTCTTTTTCACTAATTCTATATATTATCTATATACAGAGGCTGTTCACACATTTTTTAGACGATGTATATTGTATTCACAAAACTAAATTACATAAAATTCTTGTGTTTTAAATGTTCTATTTGACATCCCTTATGATGATAAATGGGGGAGCGTAGAAGAATTTCAAGGGAGGCGTGAGTTTAAAAAAAATAATAAGTAAAACTAACTGTAATTTACTGTACTCAATTTTCCGGTCACAATGTAACCGTAACATATTTTCGACATACGAGCACGAACACAATAAAACACGCACACGATAATTGTCGTAGCTACAATGTCAGAAAAACAGTCTGAAGACTTATGATGCAGTTAAGGGTTTCACAGAGAAGATAACTTTTTGGCAACGCCGTCTTCAGAGTTCAGAGCCAAACTTTTCATCCTTTCCAAGATTGAACGACCTCCTCGATGACAAAAAAAATCTCCCATTGCAACAGATAAATGAATTGCAAGACCTTATATCAGGGCATCTGGTAGCATTGCAAAAGGAAATTGCAGACTATTTTCCAGATATTAGTTCAGAGAATTGGGAGTTTAAGTTGATAAGAGATCCTTTTAAAATCAACGTGGATATACTTCCTGATCATATTCAGGAACAGCCAATCGACCTAAAATGTGATTCTCAAGCAAACGCGGAATTCGAAAACATGGATGTTGATATTTTTGGTTACGCTATATTCTGGTTTACCCAGAAGTTGCTTTGGAAGCTTTGAGGTTATTAGTGCAGTTTATATCCACATATCTCTGAGAATCTGGATTTTCAGCATTAGCATACATAAAGTCAAAATATCGAGCAAAGCTGGACGTTGAAAGTGACCTCAGGTGTGCTTAGTCACAGTTACAACCTAATATTCAAAATCTTGTCAACGAAATCTTGTCCTTCACAAGATTTCCTTGACAATTAAACTATTCAAAAATTTGTCAAGGACAAACAGTGCCAGACCTCTCATTAATGTTGTGAAAGTGACTGGTATAACATGCCAACCTCACCTAGATCCTTGATTACCTCAAATATATTTGATCTGTATTTAATTCTTTGATTTCATATGTTCTAATAATAATATGTTCCAAATTAAGATATAGTAGTAATATTAAATTTTGTGTATGAAATTATCGATTCCATATTTTCATTTAATAACCAGCTTCAGTTTCAAATTCCGATTGTACTACTAGTATTGACCACATGTAGTGGTGGTGGCGGGGGAGGCATGACCTGACATCAGTGTTCAAAGGGGGGCACAGAGCCTGAAAGGTTGAGAACCCCTGCATTAGACGACCATAACAGGCTGATAGGTGACTCCTTTATCTCTCTCTACTATTCTTTTGGTACCTCATCACCACCACCTCTCAGCCTCTCAGCCTTTCCGTCTACCCTATTCTGGTAAATAGAACTGTGTCGTTATACTATGTCGCTTTTACTGCATGTTGGTGTTATTCTGTTTGCTTTATGGATAATATTTTGGGCCTGTGAGCGCTCAAAATATTTTTCCAAATGAATTAATCATAATTGCGTCACCGCTTTACACCTTTTAGACTTATGGAAGGCTTCACAGGAATACTTTACTTACAATAACGGGGCCGGCCTGTAATCATTGACTTCAGAGAGATATTTTTTTCTCGACATCTTTGTCTAGAATTTTCAAAGGTATGTCGATGATACTCAGTAAAAGTCGCCGTAAGCTGACATTTTTCTGATAGCGAAATATTTTTTCCTTACATTACTGGTTTATCGTTCAACCGACAGATTGCAGCACTCAAATTCGAAACGAATCCTTATTTCGTCTTAATTTTAATATGACGAGGAATACAAAATAAAACTTAATATCTGTGACTCTGTCACCGATATCTAGTTTTATTTGATTGCTTTATGATATCCCTATTCATTTCAGGGATACCCGGATATGAGCACGTTAAATTCGTAGCTCGGAAAGTTCTTCTATGACGTCAGAGAGGGTGGGAGAAGGTACGAGCCCACTAGGTGTCACACCTGGGAGTACTCGTTCAAAATTATGCTGAGAGCCTAATCACCGGTACGTATTCAATCCCGGACGGAAGGCCTTAGTTGCTATATCGGGCCCATTCTGGTGAATCGAAATTGGAAATAGGGAGCCAATTTCTGAGAATTTTGTACCTACTTAATACTAGAAAAACTTTTTAAAATATTATAGTTGCTATTATTTCTGATTTATATTATATTTCTGTTCATAATATGACTAATGATGAGACTGAGACAAAGAGAATCTTATTTGCCTTTAATCATCAGTTTCCATAGATGATTACATGAAAAACAACATTACTATTAATATATTGGCTGTTGTGAAGGATCCACAATTTGGACATTTTGAACTCCTTCCAACGTCATAGCCATTTTGTTTTTCCAACACGATTACGGGGCATAAAACGGCCACATTGGAAAAAGGGGGAACTGCACCAATTTTCCAAGAAACATCGCACCCCCTGAATTCCTCAGGACGGGAGAAAGAAATTCCAGGAAATTCAACGGACATCCAATTTTCTTGGAAATAAGAGTACCACGTGGGTCAACCGTGGGGATGTCGGAGCATCCTGCCCTCGAATAAAAAACTCGAAGAGGCAATAAATTTACGCGAATAACTGACCTGGGGAGGAGTCATAATCCAAATGGGGAAAAAATGAACCCCGAGTGTGGGAGAGAAACGAGGATCGTAGGCAGAGGGGCAGAGAGAGATTTTTGACGGAGCGAGCTGCGAAGAAAGCCTGGGAAGAAAAGACGCCCCCCGTAAAATGGCGAGATGTCCGTGTTCAACCGCCAGCGCCGATTCTGCTGCCTCCTCCAACGAAGGGCGCCATGAATTTTAGCCCGATACCTAAAGCCTCCTCCGATAGAAGTGCCTCAACGACTCCATGTCTTGCCCTGCTGTTTCATCAAAGCTCCCCAGGTTGGTCATTTCTTCCCTTTCAAATAGTGCTGGTGGTTCTTTTTAGAAATTTTGGAAAATAGAACTTTATTTCACTCGACCCGTAATGGTTCTGCCGCAGGAAGCGGATAAAGTATGCCCTAATTCCGTTAAAATATGTCTATCCAAGATCTCAAATATAATATGTAAAACTGACTTTTTGTAAAATATTGTATAATAAATGTTGTTATTTTTATTTATAAACGCATAGTTCCTTTTGGAGTTTACCTCCCTAATTTTACACAATGCAAAGGGGTATCTCTGGTACCCCTCATAACATATATTCGTGCCTCTGACCAGGATTTGCCTGTGTATTTTATAATATTTTACTTTAGTCCAAAATCTGGGCATACTAAAATTTTTTTCTTTGTGTATCTTAGCAAAAAGCTTTTTAATGTCGTGCAATGTGCTTAAGGTTCATATATATCTTTAAAATGTTATGCATACATTTTTTTTCTCTCTCTTTTCTTTCCCTTGTACCTGCCATGCCTACATGTTTTGTGAACAAATTGTATTGAAATGTTAGGGTTTATGTGTTCGCGGTTAGTATATATATAATTCTAGGATAATGATTTTTACTTTATTTAATTATTATATGTTTCGCATTTATATGTTAAAACAAAAATTGTTTAAAATGGTTTGTTTTGAAGAAAAATAGAATTATCTCGAACTACCTTTCCTTACTTTATTGTATTACTAGCGGCCCGTCCCGACTTTGTTCGGGTTGAACAAAATATTATACCAATAAATTTCCAGTTGATAGCCAATAAATTGTAAATCTTTTTTTACCTTAATAATAAACTAAATAATGCATTAAATTGATATTACGTCAGTTAATAATTAAAATTGATTTTTTAAAAGAAAAAGGCGTGCCGGAGAACGGCTAGGTTCGAACCGCTACCGTCAGAATGACCCACCGCGATAGCACCACGCTAAGGATCGTTGAAATCGGCACAAAAAGCGGTAGAAGACAGTAACGGAAACAATGGACATTGTTAGGATTAAGCCCCTAACTTTATTTCTACTGATCAGATATACATAATATATAGCCTATGTCCATCTGGAATAAGGTACCTTTCTAACAGTGAAAGAATTTTTCAAATAGGTGCAGTGGTTTCGGAGAGTACCCTCCACGTACAAAATCGCTCTCTCTCTTTATATATAAGTATAGAAGGCGACCGATTCAGTCGTTAGCGGAAAAACTCCCGGCTTTACGCATTTAGTGTCCACGTTCGATGGCGCCCCAGATTCAGACTGAAATGCGTTTTTCATACAATTCGAGGCTTTAGCAACATTGGGACAATGGTCGCCCGTAGAGAAAATCGTTATTCTTAAGTCGCGGTTAAGAGGTAATGCGCTGAAATTCTTAACATGTTCTCCCCAACTACGCGAAGAACAATCGTACGACGTAATAAAGGATCAACTGATAAATTTTTTTTCGGAGAAACCGAACGCACAGACTTTACACACAACGTTTAACAATCTACGTCAGCAGGAGAACGAGCTAGTTAAAACTTTGGCGTATAGGGTTTCAACCGTCACCCAAAATTATCTAGAGGTAGATTTCGCGTCAGCCGAGGGAGTTAAAATACTCGAAAAGTTAAAATTATCAAAATTTCTGGACGCCCTAAATAATAACTTGAAGCGTGAAGTTTTAAAACTAAACCCATCTACGTTTGCCGAGGCAGTCAAATTTGCGCAAAGCGTTGAAATAGCAATGCAAACGACGCCCGAGCCCAATAATTTGACTTCTCAAATTGACCCCAACACTACCGCCTTCCTCGAGATGCAAAGAATACAGCAGGAACAAAACACTAAAATTATTGAGTCTCTAATGAAAGAAATAAATACTTTGCACCTAGAAAACCACCGTCCGCAAAATAAAGAACCGCGATTCAGTGAGGACACTTTCAACTCCACGATGCCCGAAAGATGTCCGAACGATGTCCGAATTTGCCTCTATTATGGTCAAACGAGCCACTTTCTGCGTAATTGCATGCACTATAATAGGGAACACACCAATAGCCAAAATTACCAACCCCATACTACAAACTTTTACTCCCCAGGACAAAGGACTGGCTCTCGCCGTTACGATCGAACACAGGATGTTCGAAGGGGGGAAAGTAATCGCAATCATCAAAACCGGGACACACGAACGAGGGGTCCGCGTTATTATCACTCCAGACAGGACAGAAGTCATTTTTTATAGAAAGGAGGGGAATTACAAGTCAACACTGTGTTATTCCCCGGGTATTTGAAAGCTTCGCGGAGGAACAAGAAATAAGGACTTTGAACGACCATGTAGGCGATAAATCGGAACGGATTTTCTCTAACGCGAATTTAGGGGGTAACCTTGAACTCCCTACGGTTTACGTGAATTTTAATACCCAGACAGGGGCCACTTTTCTGATTGATTCAGGGGCTTCGGTCAGCGTTGTGGCATATGAAACGTTCAACGAAATACGAAATACAATTAAGTGTAAATTCATATCTCGATCAGTCGCAATCAAAACACTAACGGGCAACGATTTAAAGTACTCGAATTGCGTGGAAATTCCATTTAAAATCGGTAATAACCATTTTAGGCAAATGTTTTACGTCACGACCGCGCCTTTCACTCAGGAGTTCTCTATAATCTTGGGTTTTGATTTCTTGAAGAAAAATCAGGCCATTTTGGACACTCATGATAACACGCTTAGGATACGGGATATACAAATACCGCTAAATCATTCCTTAGTCTCGGTGCCGTCAAATCAAGTACACTCCATTCGAATATCCGAAAAGGCAATCATAGAACCTAATAATTCCATTTTGGTACACAGTAACTGCTCGAATAACTACTATAATGACCAGTCATTAAGTTTTCGCCCTCGGGAGTTTAAACAAGAAATTTATGCTCACCCAAATTTTATCAACTGTGGAGGTGAAGATAACAACCTAGTATTAATCTCTAATTGCAAAAAAAAAATAGGATAGTACTCAACAAAAAAACGACCGTAAGGGAATTTGACCCCAAATCGCAGTATGATAACCCATCGAATCTGAGAAATCGGGAAGTACAACACATGAACTCTATATCCACGGTAGCCGAGATTCGGCGAAAGGAACTGCAAGTCACCGATTTTAATTTAAATCATTTGCCGCATGATCAAAAAGAGGATTTGCAGGAAACTCTTCTGAAATAAGCGGACGTATTTTCAAAGAATATGAATACACTGGGAGCGTCTCAAATTATCAAACCCGAAATTCACCTGAACCACCCTTATCCTATTAATGCGCGCCCATACGAAATCCCTTACGCACTGAGGTCCGTAGCAGAAAAGGAATTAGATACCCTACTTAATGCAGGAATAATTTCTCGAACCACGTCACAGTATTCCTCACCTATATTACTTGTAAAACAGAACCAACCAAACAAATTTCGCCTAGTATGCGACTTGAGGCTAATTAACCAAATCTCAGAGAAATACCAATACCCGCTGCCAAAGATCCAAGACATACTCACAAAAATTTAAGGATACAAATATTTCTCGAAATTAGATTTTCATAGCGCATTTAACCAAATTATTTTGCCCGAGTCAGAACGCCCAAAAATGGCTTTTACGTCCGAGTTTGGAAATTTTCATTACAACAGATTAGTTTTCGGGCACAAAAATAGCGCCGCATACTTCCAGCAAGCAATCGATTTATGTTTGAATGGCTTAAATAGTGAGGATATCTACGCATATATAGACGATATAGTCCTGGCGGCCAATTCCTATTCTGAAATGAAAAGAAAACTACTTTTAGTGTTCGATCGGTTGAGAAAGTACAACCTCACTTTGTCCCCAGATAAGTGCGAATTTTTTTAACGAAAATGGGATACCTAGGATTTACCATATCAAACAAAGGCCTTAGCCCTTCGATTCAAAATACACAAAACATTTTGTCATTTCAAAGACCTCGCACCCTTAAAAAACTAAAGAAGTGTTTGGGACTCTGTAATTTCTATCGGTCACTCATACCGGATTATGCCGAGCTGTCAGCAACATTAAATAAATTAACTCAGAAAGGGGTAAGATTTAAATGGAGCGCAGAGTGCGACGAAGCTTTCAAAAGCATCCAACGACGGTTCTTTGAAAAACCCTTCATTTTACAACCGGATTTTAATCAGCCATTTTATCTAAATACAGACACGTCCAAAACAAGCATCTCCGCCGTCCTTATGCAGAATGGCGAAAATACACTACAGCCCATACTTTACTATAGTAAAATTCTGAACTCCGCCGAACAGAAATACGCAGCAATAAAGTCGGAGTTAATGGCGATCTACTACGGCGTTAAACATTTCAAAAATTTTCTTTACGGATCAAAGTTTTTTATACTCTCTGACCACAAACCTTTACAATACCATCTTAGTCTCACTAACCCAGCGAATATGATTTCAAGGTGGTTGTTGGAACTGGCCGAATTTAACTTCGAGTTCATACATGTCCCAGGTAGTGAAAACCTGCTCGCGGATTACATCTCGAGAGATCCTCTGATAGCGGGTCCCGGTGACGATGAAGAGCCAAAAGACCCGCGGATCAATACGCTCACGTTATCCCAAGCGGCTGTTACGACAGAAAAAATTCTGCAAGAACAACAAAAAGATACTACATTAGGGGCAATACGCAAAGCTTTAATAATGCGGGATCCCACGATTTCCAAGAATTTACACAATTATTACATTGACCCACACACAAATTTATTAATGTTTCGTGCCCAACACACCTATTCCTCGAGGGAATGTAACATCCCAAATCGTACATGGGTAGGCTCAGTTTGACGAACTCATTCATTTTTCACATATAATCTGATCAACTATATTGTATTAACGATGGGCTTCTGAAAACTGAGTTGTAACAAGTTAATAAAAAATTATTAAAAGATTAGCGTGTATTGTGTTTTATTATTATTATTATTATTATTGAATGCATGGATAGCACATTATATGTTTCACACAAATGGCAGCGCAAGGAAAAGAGAACATTTTTGCTCTTTCCGCGAGTTAAACACATAATGGCGATTATGCACATTCGCCAATGTTTTTGAAAATTTCGTCTTCGCTGTACGATTTTAGCGTAGAGATTTCTATTTCTGTAAGATAACCATTTTCATCTCCGATCACATGTGTTGATCGAGCCACTATTTTGTTATTATTTGTTTTACAGGGTATGCATACCATTTTCTATGATGTTAGTTAATGTTGGTCAGAGTTAATGTAAGCTTAAGCTTAAAGAAAACTTTATAATTTTTTTTTAAAATCAGTAAAACTTGCAGAACTATAAGGGGAGATTTTGGCCTCCTGAACTTTTACATGTGATTTCATTCATGATTTTTTTTACTGCCAGTGACTTTTGTGCAGTTGGAGACTCTTTTGGTGAAGCGAAAGGAGCCAATCCGTTCTTCAACCCCTACAGACTGTTGCGTGCCAGCACGCCTAGAAAGGGGGTGGGGTGATTGTTGTGAAGGATCCACAATTTGGACATTTTGATCTCCTTCCAAAGTCATAGCCATTGAGTTTTTTCAACACGATTACGGGGCATAAAACGGCCACATTGGAAAAAGGGGGAACTGCACCAATTTTCCTAGAAACATCGCACCCCCTGAATTCCTCAGGACGGGAGAATGGAATTCCAGGAAATTCGACGGACATCCAATTTTCTTGAAAATAAGAGTACCACGTGGGTCAACCGTGGGGATGTCGGAGCATCCTGTGCTCGAATAAAAAACTCGAAGAGGCAATAAATTTCCGTGAATAACTGACCTGGGGAGGAGTCATAATCCAAGTGGGGAAAAAATGAACCCGAGTGTTGGAGAGAAACGAGCATCGGAGGCAGAGGGGCAGTGAGAGATTTTTGAGGGAGTGAGCTGCGAAGAAAGCCTTGTATGAAAAGACGCCCCCGTAAAATGGCGAGATGTCCGTGTTCAACCGCCAGCGCCGATTCTGCTGCCTCCTCCAACGAAGGGCGCCATGAATTTTAGCCCGATACCTAAAGCCTCCTCCGATAGAAGTGCCTCAACGACTCCATGCCTTGCCCTGCTGTTTCATCAAAGCTCCCCAGGTTGGTCATTTCTTCCCTTTCAAATAGTGCTGGTGTTTCTTTTTAGATATTTTGGAAAATAGAACTTTATTTCACTTGACCCGTAATGGTTCTGCCGCAGGAAGCGGATAAAGTATGCCCTAATTCCGTTAAAATATGTCTATCCAAGATCTCAAATATAATATGTAAAACTGACCTTTTCTTGTAAAATATTGTATAATAAATGTTGTTATTTTTATTTATAAATGCATAGTTTCTTTTGGAGTTTACCTCCCTAATTTTACACAACGCAAAGGGGTATCTCTGGTACCCCTCATAACATTGGCCTTTATTTAAGACCCATTATTTAAGCTTTTGGGAGTATCCATATAATTCTTTTTGCCTACCGTATGTTGGTAAGAACTGATATTGATTGAAACCCAGAATTTACATTTTTTACCGCCGGACCTGTAAAGAGAAAAGTAAACGAAATTGGGGCAGATGGCAGACAATCTGGACGGGAATGATAATTTATGATCTGTAAAATAATGTTTAAAATGATTATAAATACTCTAAAACATAATAAGTAAAAAAGAAACAGTCGAAACAAAAACAATTTTAATTGCTTTTAATTATCAAAGTGTACATTTAGATAGCTTGATTTCAAAGAAAAAAAATACGAGCATATTATTTTTAGATACAATTTGTCGTTATTTGTTCTTGTTAGCTCTAAGAAATGTATATCCTGAACATTTATTCCGGATTTTTGCTGAACGTAGTTATCCTTTTATATTTTGCTTCAACTGTCCAAAGAAATCGAGGTTCTCGATTAAATCTCCTAAGGGTTCACAATAAGCGTTAAATAAGATCTTATCTTCTTCGGATCTCTCATTTTTAACAAGATAAACAAACCGTTACTACGACGGGAAATCGAATAACACCTCGACTTCTCAAAACTTTCTTTTCCAAGAAGGAAAACCATGCACGCTCTCCGTTGAATGGTCGAACTTGGTTTGAAACTATTATCGGAACTTAAAAACTACCGTAATTAGGATTAACTCATTTGTATCGCAATTTGCCCAAAGAATAAGCCTTACGGTATCATTAGAGGAAACGGCAGTAATACTGGATGCCGGGTATAACAACGCCTAAACCTTGTTATTGTCCCAAATTAGCGTCGACTTCCTCAACCTCAGAAACAATTCCCGTTGCTTTCATTCTTGAAAAAATGCAAATGAGACAAAAACGTCAGCAAAGGGGAAAAATGGCATACATAATAACCAGTTGCAGGGCCCGACTTTGACACAATGGGGCCCTGGGCAAAGCAGACTTTGGGGGCCCCCTTCAAGGACAGATCCAGAGGGGGTCATGTCCCCCCTCCTCAGGACCAGATTTCCACATGAACATGTGAGACACTCACCCAGGCCTCCCTTAAATCGGGACCAGAAATTCAAAAAAAATTTCGACCGACAAGTCAAAAATTTGAAGAAAATAATGAATATTAATAAGAAGTGTTAATTAATTAATTTACTTTTTAATGTTAATAAATAAATTCATGAAATTTTCTTTTGAAATTCAAAATAAATCACAGTCTGGAGTTATTACAACTCCCCCCCCCTAAAAAAAAAAATTAAACCAAAAACGCTTATGGACGTAAGCATGCTTTCACTATAGTGGGTGCACTGTGCTCCACCCAGGATTATTTTCTGTATCCGCCACTACACCCCTTTACTATATTAACCAAAAACAAAATTCTCAAAACTATGTACAACTTTATACTAAATTAGGGGGCCCCATAATTTTGGGGGCCCTGGGCAAGTGCCCCACTTGCCCATGCGGAAATCTGGCCTGACCAGTTGGGCAACACATATAATAAAGGGCAGTGTTTATATCCGTCTTAATTGATATTTTGCTTTCGGATGCCAAACAAAAACTGAGTCATGCCGCAAAGAAGCGGTTGTTTCGTGTCTGAGAAACTTAGCTCTTGAGAGAGTTAATAGCAGATTTGTACACAAATACAAATGTTATTGCACAGTCAACTGACATTGCAAAACTAAGGGAGTATGAGCGGCCATCTTCAAAGGCTACTAATTAGAGCAGGGGTCAGCAACGAGGTGCCCGCGAAACAATTTTAAAGTGCCCGCCGTTTAAATATCTAAATTTTAGGTATTTGAGATTAGAAATTTGATTTTAGACATTTTTGATTGTTTGATTTTAGACATTTGATTGAGAGAGATCAGTAGAGGAAAGGTATTTGAGCGGTTTTTAAGTTTATTACCGCAGGTGAAAGAACTTCTATTATCCAGGAATTAAATTTGTTTAGAATTAGAAAAAAACCTTGGTTAATTGAGCTAGGCTTTCTAACTGATGTAACTGTAAAATTGAAGGAACTAAATATGAAACTACAGGGTAGATATCATCATATTGCTTCTATGACAAGTACGATAAATGCTTTTAAAGCTAAATTGGTGCTCTGGAGAAAGCATATGGAGAAAGATAATTTATCACATTTTCCAAACTTAAAAATGGGGATAGAAAATTATTACGAGGGAAATTCTACCAACTATCAGATTGCCAAACATTTTGATTCCTTATTGGAAGAATTTAATACTAGATTTGAAGAATTGTACGAATCGGAGGCATTCTTGACGTTTTTTATTAATCCTTTCTCTCATACAGAGGACGATATGACTAATAAAATCGCAACATATTTTGATATTTCTAAAATGGAAGACTGCGAATTTGAAATTATAAATATAAGAAATGACATTGAATTAAAATAACATCATAAAGAAGAAAAATTCTGAAATTTAGTGAATGGAAATGGCTTCCCATTGTTTAGAAAATGTGCTCTGAACCTGAACTCTCTTTGTGCGTCGACAAATACTTGTGAATATTTGTTTTCTAATACAAAATTCTTAAAATCAAAGAACCGATCAAGCCTCACTGACACTCATTTGGACCATTGCCTGAGAACTGGGAATTCTACTTAAGGGCCACATTACAACGAGTTGGTCGCAGATTTGCAATGTCAAATATTGCACTAATTATCAATTTTAAGATTATTTTGTTTTAATTGAAATTTTAATTTATGTATTAAAAAATTATGTCACATTAATATTTTCATGTCTAAATATTAACCCCCCGCCCCCTCCTCCTCCTCTTCATCCAAGGGTGCCCGCCGAACTCCCGCATTTCTGAAATATGCCCTCCTAGTAAAAAAGGGTGCCGACCCCTGAATTAGAGGAAAAAAATGTTCATAATAGTTATAGTGGAGGTGAAATTGCACAATTTTCACGGATAAGAAAGAAAGATCGAGTATCAGGTATTCGAAATGTCTCGGGCGAAAAGTATTTCAGATTTTGGAATGCTTGATTTTACATTGTGCGATATTGAATTAAAAAAATATTCCTTGCACTGCCAATCTACCATGTGGTATGTCGGTGACTTTGAAACCTTGAAGGGGGACGAGAATTCGATTTTTGCCTTCGACAAACGGTCTTTAGAGTAGCATTCGAATAACGTATAATGAATGTTTAAAAATGGTTACAACAGAATTTTTGGACTTCAGTAACTAATTTCTAGATGTATAAAATACGTTTCATGCTACTTGTGAATTGCCTCGTTTCCGGTTCCTAAAGCTTTGGGACCTAACAATCGATTTCAGGTACGGTAAGAAATTTTGGTACTTACGTATTATAGCTGAAGCTTTGCGGTTTGGCGAAAAAACGGCAATAAAGCGCCAATTATGCGCCCCATCCATGTTGATAGTATTGTTCCCGCCATTCATTCATTTTCGCTGTCTGAACTTCACGTTATAAGTTTCGTTTTGAGCTTTTTCTTTAGAACTTATTCGGTTATGATAAAAATATGGGATTTGCCTCAAACAGAAGAGGATGCAGTAGCTTTTTACCAGATCCGTGGAATTTTGCCCTAGCGTGTGTGCCAGAACGGTCACAACATGCGTGCTTATTTTGAATCGACCAGTAGATGGAGATGTAATTTTAAAGATTGCGGGAAAACAGTCGGGATTCGGAAGGGAAACTGGTTCCACAGTTCCCTATTGCCATTCTTAACATCTTTAAGATTCATATATAGCTGGTCGCAGAAATTAACCTCGGTACAATGGTGCGAACAACAAATGGACATGGCTGATAAAACGACGATTGATTGGAACAGTTTTTTGCGTGAAGTTTGTGTCCATGTTTTAAATTCACACTCTGTTAAGAAAATTTGCGGACCCTCAAAAATTGTGGAAGTAGACGAGAGTCTCTTCACGAAAAGAAAAAGCAACGCAGGCAGAATTTTGTCACAACAGTGGATTTTCGGTGGTGTGTGCCGGGAGACGGGAGAGGTTTTTTTTATACAAGTGCCTAATCGCAACGCTGCAACGCTTATGTCGGCTATTCGCGACCATGTCGAGGAGGGCAGCACAATATATACAGACTGCTGGAAAGCCTATAAAACGGAAGAACTAGAGAATGCTGGCTTTAGGCACTTTACTGTGAACCACAAATACAATTTCGTCGACCCGATGACCGGTGTGCATACTCAAACTAAAGAGAGACTATGGTGGTCTGCTAAGTGGCGTAACAAACAACATAGGGGGACTGTCCGTCATCATCTAGACTCCTACCTCGCCGAATTCATGTGACGTGAACACGTAGCGGGAGCAGATAAATTTTCTAGCATTTTTTCTGCCATTGCAGAATTCTGGCCTCCAGAAACTGTTATGCATGTGTAAAGACGGATTTTTTATTCACATTTATATTTCATATTTTTGTTTCTTTTAACATCTTCATTTATAATATTTTTGCGTATTTCTATTATGTCTTTAATATGAAATTTTTTATTAGATCTAAAATTATTTATATCGAAATCTTGTTCTTCATCTGCCGATTTTTTCTTCCAATTCCATGCCTTTTCCACATACTTGTACATTTTTTTAACATGCTGCTGCTCAAAATGTTGGTGCATGTTTAATAACTGCTTTCGTATATTTCATACTAGCTGAATACCCGTGCTTCGCCATAGAATACATGAGTGCCATGAATTATGTCATCTGATTCATTTCATTTCAATTAACTTTAGCAGTAAGGTGTTGTCATTTTTCGGAGTTCAGCGCATAATTTAACAATAGTGATCCGAGTTTAAATACGGGTTTGGGATATTTCATTTTTATTTTGGGGATTTAAGCCCACTTTATAACCTCCTATAAAGTTCCTTTTAAAAAGGCCTTCTTCTTAAGCACCTAAAGCCTAAGAGGAACCGCCAAGCAAAATTTAAGCTTAGTAGGCCTTACGGTTTCAGGCATACAGTGATCACTGGATTTTATTTTGGGGTATAAGCTCCTTTTAATCCCCTTAAAGTTTGAATATTTTAAAAAGATTTCTTAGTCAACCCCTAGGGTCCAAGAGTAACCTCTATTCAAAAGTTTACCTTCATAGACCTTATAGTTACAGAGATACAATTATCAGTCAATTAGTGTTTAGTTTTTGGGGTAAAATCGCTTTGAAACCCCATTAAAGTATGAATTGTTCAAAAACATTTCTTAGTCAGCACTTACAGAAACCATCACGCAAAATTTCAGCTTCCTAGGCCTTATGGTTCCAGAGATACAGTAGGATTTTTTTTGGAGGGGGAGAGGGGGCAAAGCCCCTTAAATTTCGAGCGTTTAAAATGATTTATTGGTATGCACCTAGAGCTTAAGGGGAACCACAATAGGAAATTTCAACTTCCTAGGCCTTGTAGTTCCAGAGATACAGTATGATTTTTTTGGGGGGGGGAGAGGGGGCAAAGACCCTTAAATTTTGAGCGTTTAAAATGATTTATTGGTATGCACCTAGAGCTTAAGGGGAACCACCATAGCAAATTTCAGCTTCCTAGGCCCTATGGTTCCAAAGATACAGTGGGTGTTTTTAGAGGTTGGGGCAGGGGATTATGCCCTTTTTAACCCCCTTAAAATTTGTATTTAATAAAAAAAAATTCTTATTGGGCAAGGGAGTAACCACGTTTTCCACACATTTGTATTATTTTAACATGCTTCTGCTCGAAATGTTGTTTATAATTTCCGGGCAGGAAATAGATTGCCACTGTGAAGTTAGGTGTTGGCGATCAGATATTACGCCAAGGGTAAAAGGCTGCCAAGCTTCAGCTATAATACGTAAGTACCGAAATGTTCATGAAAGAAAATCATGACATGACCTGATGGCGTAATGGTCCTCCGACATTCCAAGAGAGCAGGAGGTTTTGTTTCAATTCTCTAGTCTTTCATTTAACCTAGTCAACTGTGAGATGGGGCGTTGAAAAGCGTCTAGCTGATTCGGCGTCTCTCTAAGTTCAACTATTCTAGTAAAAATTTGTTACTTAAGGCTGCTGTGTGCTAACCCTACTGGATTCGCTCACCTCAATGTTAACCTATGGAGAAAATGTGTCCAAGGATTGCCGTTTTGGATTTAAAGATTAAAGAAAAAAATTGTACTCCATAATAGAGAAAGAAATTTTACACCTTGGTGAATTTATCTTTTAAAAAAAATGGCACATCTATATATTTAAGTTGCTAAGCCGATTTTTTGGCCAGTCCGTGAGAGAAAACTATTGCATCAAGAGACTTCACTTTGGTCTTAAACGAAAGATTTTAATCTTTAGATGTGTCAAATTTGGTTTTGTAACCGCAATTTCTATTAATTATTGGTAATTCACAATTAAAAATTGGTTTCTGCGCATGCTCAGTGACATTTTAAATTTGGCTTTAGATACTAAGGACGAGGCGGCATAAACACGTTAATTTGTTTATTCCACGGAATCTCTCTAGCTCTCCCTTTGTCTTTTTTATTTTTAATTATGTTTGTGAGATATAGAATTAAACTTGACGGAAATTGTTTATTTCGCGCTGTTGAGTAACCATATTTCTTTTTATTGGGTTCAATAGCAATTTTTTAAAGTGTATTTCTCTATTTTTAATATTATGATTTTCAATATTTCGCTATAATGTGTTGAGTATAATTTGTGTATTAGTACATTTTTTTACTATCCAGCCGTTCTGTTTTCACAGGTACCAACTAGTAATATTTTTAAATTATAAATATTAGGGGGGGAAATCTGGTATAGTGTTTTAAAGCACTCATAAATTCCTTCGGTGAACGAAATTTATAAAATGAATCCAGTTGCAAGGTTCAAGCTACCTGAAAATACCTTTTAATTCGATTATCAGCATTTATGTATCTGTAGACCATAGACACATTTTCTCCTTAGGTTAACATTGAGGTGAGCGAATCCAACAGGGTTAGTACACAGCAGCTTTAAACTCAGTCTTTCGTTCCTTTGCTATTAAAAATTTGTATGTTTTCTGTCTCCCGTGTTTCCTTAGTTTCCACTAAAATACGGTATAGGTCAGGGGTGGGCAGTCTTTTCCAGGGTATGGGCTACTTCTAATTTTTTCAAGGTGTTGCGGTCCACCCAGTGGCGTAGGTGTGGTGAGCTAAAAAAAGGTCTACAATATTTATTATAACTTAATAATAAATACGGAATATGTACTTACCTACATAACTACAATTAAAAAAACTTACTCTTTTAAAACTGCGTTTAAAGCAAAAAGCAAGATACAAACATAATAATAATAGCCTCGAATATAATAATATCAAATGATGCATTTTTTATCAAACAATTCAAATTACATTAAAAAATAAATCATTTTCAGCTAAAGTTAGTTCTCGTAGTTATAGATAGTAGAAGACTTAGTCTGCATACTTAGTCTCTATATATCTGTTTCTTTTAGTATGCGCGTCTTAGGTCTTAGTAAAGGCGGTCACCCCAAAATGTCTTGGTGCCCACCCGACTTAATGCTCACCCCTTGTATAGGTTTTCGAAGTTCGATTACCGTTTACTCCTGAAAGTGTTTAAGTTGAAATCATTCCAATCACCGATCTGAGAGAAACACTGGTGAGAGAGTGAAGGACGGTCATTATCGAATTTATGACGAACTACTACAAATTGACGACTACGAAGCTTTGTCTTTTTCGGTTTATTTGTAACATTAAAGATTGTAAACATAAATAGAAAAATGTTTCCCCAGATAGGGATTCTAACGGGGGGTTACATGACCCTGTTTTACGAGAGCGAGGGACGAACTGAGAAGCGAAAAACTTCTCCCTCTCTACGGGCGTCGCAGCGCCCCCTCGATAGAATTTTATACACACCCCACCGTGAACAAAATGTTCACCTCTAATTACACAATATGTAGGGTATAAACTACTTAATAAAATGTCACTAACACTCAAAATACAATACAATAATCAAATTTACATCAATACGAGAACAAATATTATTTTAAACTTACTGACAAAAGGAGACCTAAATTTAAGTACACAGTTCTTCAAAACAAATTTAAAATTTTCATAATCTAAGAAAAGGTATTAAAGTATATACAAAACATTAATCATTTAATTCAAGAGGATATATAACTTGTATCGGACGTTTATACTGGCCACTTGAAGTACGAACAAGACAAGATCTTACGTGTCCATCACGACCTACGAATACTTCATCGATGATGCCTAAAGGCCAAAGTAATTTAGATTTCGCTGACCCTTCCAACAAGACCACATCACCTTCTTTTAAATTATCTTTAGGAGAAGGAACTATAAAATTATGGGCATTTCTTAATTGAAGCAGATAATTTTCCTTCCACTTACGCCAAATTTGCTTCAAAAGTCTAGATTGGTACAATTTTCTGCGATTTAAATTTTCCTTTGTCGATAACTCATTGTTGAAAAGATCAGCAAAATGCACAGGATAACTATAATTTTGACCAGGAAACAAAAATTGAGCCGGAGTAAGAGGCTGTGGCTCATTTAAATCATTACTTACGTACGCAAGTGGCCGATTATTTAAAACACATTCGATTTCTGTGAGGATAGCCATCATTTCTTCAAAAGATAATAAAGCCTTGCCTAGGATCTTTTTCAAAGGATCCTTAACACTTTTCATGAGCCTCTCATAAAATCCACCCCACCATGGGGCACTAGGCACGATAAATTTCCATGTTATGCCGTGAATAGCAACAAAATCCTTCAAATTTTTGTCTAGAATGATTTTTGAAAAGTGTCCTAAAATGTCATTTGTGTTTTTGAATGTTTTAGCATTATCCGAAATGATGACTTCACAATTTCCCCTTCGAGCCAGAAATCGCCTTAAAGACAAAATAAAACTTCTAGTTGACATGTCGGAAATGAGTTCAATATGAACTGCTCGTGTCACTCCACAGGTAAACAAAGCAATGTAGGCCTTACGAATGTCCTTATCCGATTTCAGATAAACAGGTCCTGTGAAATAGACCCCTGTAACTGAAAATGGCGGCCTTTCCAAAATCCTGTCCTTTGGCAGCTGAGCAGTTACCTGTCTCGCAGGTTTCAAAGTATACTTCCAACAAATCAAACATTTATTCAAAATTTTCCTTACCTCTTCCCTACCCTTCACAATCCAAAATTTTGTACGAATTTTTGCCAAAGTAGCTGACACCCCACCATGTAAAATTTTGCTATGTTCTCTAATTATCAATAATTCTACAAATTTTGATTTAGGCAAAATAATAGGATGAATTTCATTCTCAGATAATTCACCCTGCTCAATCCTCCCCTTTAAACGAAGTATTCCGTTATTGTCTAAGAATGGGGCTAAGCTAAAGATTTTCGATTCGGTGGAAACTGGCTTGCCAGTTTTCAAACAATGCAATTCCGAAGGATAGGCTAGAGATTGTTCGAATTTTATCCAAGTATTTTCTGCAATTTCTAATTCAGTTGCAGTAAGTGGACCATTTTCATATTCTAAATGCTTCAATTTCGCGATAAAACGATTAACCAATGCAGTAATTCTTAAAACTTACATTAAATTAGAAAAATTGTTCAAATTCAAAATAAACCCTTCGTTCTCTGAAATACAATTATTTTGCACAATTACTTCACAGTTTTTTCTCAATTCAAGATCACAATTAGGTTCAAAATATTCAGAATCAAATTTTTCACAAGGGGGCCAAAATTCCGGTGGTTGTCTCAACCACGGCGGTCCATACCACCACAATGAACTTTCAGCCAAGTCTGTGGCGGACATACCCCTAGATAGCACATCAGCTGGGTTCTGTTTACCAGGGCAAAAATGCCATCTGCCAGGTTCAGTTAAAGATTGGGTTTCTTCAACCCTATTTTTTTCAAAGGGTTTGTATTTGCTAGATTTACCCTTAATCCAAAAAAGTGTTATCTGAGAATCACTCCAATAAAAACATTTAGCATCAAATTTCAAGCATTCTTTCACTTCTTTAACTAACCTAGCAGATAACAATGCTCCCATTAATTCCAGCCTCGGCAAGGTTATAGTTTTCAATGGTGCTACCCTGCTCTTTGAGCATATGAAACTTGTGATTACCTTACCGTCAGCAGAAACACTTCTCAAGTATAGCACAGTTCCATAAGCTGCTAATGATGCATCTGAAAAACAATGAAGTTCAAATGATACAAATTCACAATTAAGCTCGAAAAGATAATATCTTGGAATCTTGACATTGGTCAATTGTTCTACATCCTTGCACCACAAGTGCCACTTATGAGTCAGTTTGTCTGGCAATTCTTGGTCCCAGTCCAAACCCAATGTCCACAGTTCTTGAAGTAGACACTTCACCCTTACAATGAACGGTCCGAGGAAACCAATCGGGTAGAAGAGTCTACCGACAATTTGTAGAATAAAACGTTTGGTGTCTATTCTGCGAGATACGAATTTCATAAGTTCTGTGGTGGAAAAGTATATCGTATCACTATCTGGATCCCAGGCCAAACCTAAGACCTTCGACGATAAGCCAGAACGAACAAGAGTGTCCGGCTGTTCGACTTCAATGTTGTTGGCTCTCCACAATTCACGAAGTTCGGATGAATTAGTTGTCCACTTTCTGAGTACCATTCCAGCATCACTGAATATTTTTACACTTTCTAATGAGGTTTTCAGAGCATCTGAAACCTCTTCTCTTCCTCCTATTAGATCGTCGACGTAAACACAATTCGAAAGTAGATTCGATGTAGCTGGCAGTTGTTCTTGGTATTTCTGAAAATGGTACTTCAGAGTGGCTGCAAGAAGGTATGGACTCGATGTTAGCCCAAAGAGAACCCGCGTGAAGTTGAGCACAAATGGTTGTTCATTAGGATCATCAACCCAGAAGAAACGAGTGAATTGACGATTTGATTCATCCAATTCAATTTGCAGAAAAGCCGACTTTACATCAGCTGTGAACGCAACAGCATTCTGGCGAAATTTCAAAAGCAATTGGAATATGTTGGGATGCAAGTTCGGACTTGCGTGCAAACAGTCATTGAGAGATATTTTCTCTTTGTCATGTGCAGATCCATCGAATACTATGCGTACTCGACTAGTTGTTTTGTCTTTCCGTATGACAGCATGATGGGGCAAATAAAATGATCTTTCTTCCGGATTTTTTAGAGAAGTTTTTTCAACGATACCTTCTCTCAAATATTCATCAACAACACCTTCGTACTCATCGAAAAACCTGCTATCCATCTTAAACTTGCGAGTCAATCCCTCAAACCGTTTACGAGCAACTCCTATATTATCCTCTAAACCATCCTTAACACCCGACCTCCACGGCAATTTTACACGATAGCGCCCATCAACAAAACGAATCGACTCATTGAACTCTCTAATCATCTCCTGATCCCTAATATCAACACCTGAGTCACAATCCTGTACACCTAAACTCTCCAACTCCCAAAACCTTCTCAATTCTGCCGAAATTGACTCTTCTTGATTGAGGACCAGATTGACAGATGTAAGTTCGTCAGCCTCACCACATCTCCCATGAAGCGACCACCCTAAACAAGTTTCAACTGCCACTAACGAAGAATTCAACCTTTCGACACCTCTAGTTAAATTTCAGTAGTAGTCCGATCCTATCAATAGCGAAATAGACTTGTCTGATGACTCATCTGAACATGTCAACACAAATCCCTTAGACTTCATTTTTTCCGACACCTCTTTACTAGGAAGTTTCACAACAGCGTTCGATATTTCCTAGACCTCTAGCGCTTGAACGATAAACTCCTCTCCGTTCAACACATTTTTTAAAACTATCTCTACTCTGCGACAAATTTCGGTACTAGGAGCCTTAGCACCAAAAGAATAAATTTTCAAATTTTCGGAACCCAAAACCTTTAAACCTAGTTTCTCCGACACACTTTTTCGGATAAAACTACGTTGTGCACCATTATCAAACAAAACTAAGGCTAATCCCGATTTTTTCCGACCCACTATTTCTGCTTTAACGCACTGCAACAAAACCCCACTCAAATCATTCACCACATGGTTTAATGACACGTCATTCTCAACCTCTACTCTCGGCTTTTTGTCATTCTCGAGTTTAAAGCAAATGGCTTTGGCGTGGCGACCCTTACAAAAGCTACATGTTGGTCCCTTGCATCTTTTTACGAAACAGTTAATCTTACCACACATCAGACAACGTTTTTCACGGACTAGCTGATCTCTCCTCTCCTGGAGAGTCAAAATATCACACTCTGAGCTCCCATGCTGTGAGTCATTGCAAAAAAGACACCTGCTAGAATTCGCGCTCTTCGAAACATTGGCGTGAAGTTCCAAAGCTGACTTATTCGTGCGATTCGGCTGAGAGTTGGACCCCCCTCTGAGTAGCAATGGGGAGAATTTAGGGGTGGAGTGACCTTGGATTCTCTGAGCCTTCTCCCTCGCACTCACCGCTTTGTACAAGAAGCTCATTAACTCTTGAAGATCATGACATTTATCTGAGCTGACTTTAGCAAATTCTAACGTTATATCATGTGGGAGATTTTTCAAGATTATGTTTGTCAAAAGAGTAGTGTATGTTTCGGAATCTATTCCCAGACCTTGCAAACACCGAATCTGTGTTTGACAATCGAAATACAAGTTACGCAAAGCCTGAACGTTAGAAGAATTTTTGACTGGTTTAATATTAAGCAAATTTGAGATGTGTGAGTTTATTAAAATATCCCTTTCGCCAAAGGTTTCAGAAATCAACTTGATTGCTTGCGCGTAATTTTCTTTATTAATTGAAAACCCCTTTATGCTGCAGAGAGCCTTCCCGCCTAACATGGACTTTAAATAGCAAAATTTATCAACTTCATTTAAATTTGGGTTATTGTGGATTGAATTTTCAAATTGATTCCAGAATTCAAGAAATTCGGACGGCTCTCCATAGAATTTTGCAATAGACAATTTGGGAAGTTTAGCAGTAATTTCTACACGAGTTTTTGATGGTAACGAATTTTCGGTGGTTCTATGTTCAGTGGTAGAATTTAAGTTTAACGATTTAATTTTATTTTGCAATTTAATTTTTGCAGAAATTACCTTTTCACAATATTCGTCTACAGTTAAAACTTCAGCCCTTATTTCATCCTCATCATTAATTAGTTTATCTATGTCATCATTTAACATACTCAAAATTTCACTTTTACTAATTAACTGTTCAAACAAAGACTCACAGACATCAGGATTCAGATCCGGTTCTAACAAATAATTATCAATTTTGTCAATTATCTTTGTTAATTGTTCTCTATGAACATCCCGTTTGGTTTTGAGCTTTATCAATTTCGACATTTTGACAATCGCTAACACAAAACAACAAATATTACAAAATCATACCCTCAACTACAACAATTTCTAACACAATTACTACAACAATTTCTAACAATTAAACGAAACCAAACTAACGAAAACAGAATGGCAAAGTCAACAAAATAACTAACGACAACCAAAACAAATGTCACAATAAACCAATTCAACAAAAATTTCAACAAAAATTTCTCACCCAAAACGACGACTTGAACACACTTCGAAAACGAACCGATGAGCACAAAAAAATCCTATTACGACACACTACAAAATTCCCGGCCGACGCACCACTATCGAATTTATGACGAACTACTACAAATTGACGACTACGAAGCTTTGTCTTTTTCGGTTTATTTGTAACATTAAAGATTGTAAACATAAATAGAAAAATGTTTCCCCAGATAGGGATTCTAACGGGGGGTTACATGACCCTGTTTTACGAGAGCGAGGGACGAACTGAGAAGCGAAAAACTTCTCCCTCTCTACGGGCGTCGCCGCGCCCCCTCGATAGAATTTTCTACAGTCATGGGAAAAGTCATTGATTGCAGCTCTGAATATATTTTCTGCTGTATTATCATATTACGCTTGACGTGTGTTCATGAAGAACAGACGATAGGGGGGAAAAGCAAAGTCGTACGTCGCGATGGAATTTATTGAACTATTCTTTTTTTTTTATTATTATTACTCTGTTTGATCTATTCTCTTGTAGTGGGTAAATCACGTGTAAACGCTGTGTTCTAGCTGGAAATGTATGTTCTTGATTGATCATGTGTTACAGAACAAATGTTACAGTTCTAATGTTACCCTCGTATCCGAAAGCGATTTCACCCTCTACCACGACTGCGCCCACGTACTGGGCATAGATTGGCGGGAATTTCGATTCTGCAATCTGACAGATCTTTGAATTTGGCGTCACATAGCTGTTTCCTATATTTTCTTACTCTAGTTCCGCTTTAAAGTAGACATTAACCTCAAAATTGAATCAGGGGATAGACTGTGGGAACTTTAAATTTGAAGAGAATGACGACGCATCTAATTACTCACCGTTTTCCCTCTTTAACACGTACCGTATTTTTTGGATCGTAAAACGCACCTTTTTACTAAAAACATCGACTTAAAATTGGGGTACGTCTTACGGTCCGAAGGTAACATTAAAATAAAATGAATATTTTATTATATATATATATATCAGTGTGGTCCAACCTTTAGTTACCCGAGGGCCAATCAAACTTTAGTATAGGAATGTGAGGGCCAGAGACATTCCAGAAAGAAAACGAATTACATATTGTATTAAAAAAAAATTATTAAAATTTATATTAAAAGAAGTTTAATATACTAGTTTAATATACCACTTCATTTTACAGTCGAGAAATCAATGTGATGATTGGCACTGCTTTCGGATTATAATGGTCGAAGAGTGAAACTTAAATACAAAATAAAGACCTTTATACAAAAGGAAAAAAAATGTACAGTAAAATTGGGTAAAATATTCAACATGTAGCATTTAATTTATTAGATGCCATGCGAACAACCTAGACTGTTTAAAAGAATATCAGGTTCATGATCTAATTTTCACAATGGACTTATAAAAATCAAATTACTAGGTCAAACCACTACATTCGACATAGCATGATATCGTAGATTTGTAAAGAAATTTGTAAAGAATGTTTTTACAAATGATTAAATTAATCTGACGAATATCGGTTAGAAATGGGGATCAAACTCTCAGTCTCTGGACTTCAAAACCACTGTCCTAACAAAGTAAGGGACAAAGTAAGGGAGTCCCATCTTATGGATACCATCCTCTGTATACTATTGTACTCTGTATATCATACTCTATATACTTTTTTTAGTGTACACACAAGAGAGGTTGGTATGTTAATTTACAGACAGTATGCCTGTCTGTAGATTATATGTACAGTAATACCCCGGAGTTATGCGATAGGGAGGACAGACGACAGAAAGCGAAAGTTGAATTCGCGTATGTCGGGGTACAACTTTGCATATAAATACACATAAATCTGTAACCCTAGACTCAATTGCACTGAGACGTTTTGACAAGTTTATAATTGTCATTAGGTTTTCTTGTGGAATTGGGCCTGAAGTGTCGGATTCTTTAGTGTTGCTTTGATCGCGCATCTCTATGAGATCCTCGACTGTCAGTTCCTGCAGATGAGAATCCAACAGCAAAATGATCAGTTTCAAGCTTTGTTTCTATCTCACTTTTAAAAACATTGGACAAAGTTTCTTCCAGACACCATTTAAAGGTTTTTGGGAAATTTCATTCCATGATTTAAAAGGGGGAAAAAGGGTACAATCGCAAACCGCGTAACTCCGAGTTCGCGTAAGTCGGGATATTACTGTATACAGTCCGACCACAGTACGAAGAACCACGGTTGGCATAGTGCCAAGACGATTCTATTCACGCTGTAGGTAAGGCTGCTGAGCAAGGAGGGGGAAAAGTCTCGTAGTCTCTCGACATTCTTTAGAATCGGTTACTAACTGCGCTTGCTTGCTTTTTCCTCGACTGTTATTTTGATTATTATATTAAAATTAATGGATCCTTTACCCAACACAACTGCTCGTAATAAGCCGTTCCGTAGTGATTGTAAACGTATAATACACAATGTAATTAAATTGTGTGATAAAGAAGCACTAGAAGGAAATGTTATTGTTCCACTTTCGCAATCCCTAAAGAAAGCTAGTGAAATGACCGGGATATCAATGTCCAGTGTAAAAAGAATACGCAGAGAAGCAAAGGGTGAAGAAACTCCAAAATTTGAATCTCCGAGGAAACTTCAGAAAAAAAGAACTACAGAAAACGTAGCTTTAGATAATTTTGATTGTGATGTAATCCGAAAATATTCACTCCTATAAAACTCCTATTTTTTAAATAGATTTGCTTCTTTCTTTTTATTATTTTGAAATTATTATTCACATATTCGATCAAAAATAAAGTTTTAAAAAATAACTTTAAAATTGCGGACAAAAAGCAGTCTGAAATACATTCCGTATTTCACAAACAAACACATCCGAAAATATGACGTTTTCCCCTATTTTCTAAGTAGACTAGCTTTTCTCGCGCATGCGTAACAGATTCCAGGGACCTTGCTTCCGTGGTCGGACAGTAAATGTATCTATATAAATAAACCAAATGCTATGTCTGTCGTGTCACAATTCCGGGTGAACCGGGCTTCCATTATGAAAGTCGGCCATATTTGAAAATGTCGACATCGATGTATTTTTTTCTTCATGAAAGTACATAAGTGTTACATATTTGGAAAGAGCTTTAAAAACTGATAATTTTTCTACGTACACTTATTCTGTCACTTTAATAGTTTTAGAGATATTTCAATTCTAAATGCATAGTCCACTGAACAAAACGTAAACACAGCGTGATTCATTCACAGTGTGATTTTCACTAAAAAATGAATCACTGACAAGATCCATTTTACCATCATGTTTTGTTTTGCTATTATTGAAGTGTTTATAATGTTTTTCATTGACAGCAACAGAGGCTATCACGTGATCGCGCTCGGCCCCTAGGAGCGACACGAAGCAACAGTAGGTTTCATTCCTTTTCCTGTCTAATACAAAATTGGGATAAACAAAAACCTGGGCAACGCCGGGTAAACAGCTAGTGTATATATATATATATATATATATATATATATATATATATATATATATATATATATATAGAGAGAGAGAGAGAGAGAGAGAGAGAGAGAGGAAGATTTGTCTTTCAATCTCCTCCACTCTTGTTTTCATGATAGCCCATTTGAAATTATAAATAGTTACAAGATAAAAATAACTTTTTATATACCATGTTTTTAAATTTTATGCTGAATCATATAAACTTGATAATTTTATGTATTAATAAATACTTTTTTAAAATTTTTTTTGATGAATTATCCCATCAACTTGAAAGAAAATAAAGTTAATTTGAAGTTAACTTGCGTTTAACTTTTCGTTCCCGTTCCGGCCAATAGATGGCGGCACCAGTCTACAAAACAAAATTAACTGAAAATAAATGTAATTCTGCTTAAAGATGGCTAAAAGTATTAAAATAATGCACTGTCATCGTGTTCTGAGCGATTCTAAAAGTTTCAAATGTCTCGCTAGTCGGGAAGTTAAGTTAAAAATCGATTGCAAGATTTGAACAGGACAAACACACAAACAAACAAGAAAGCGAGTTAATAAAAACATGGTAATGATATTGGAAAATCATTTATTCCCCTATGACCAAAGAAAAAATAATTAAATTGATACGATTGGAATTTTTCTTACTGAACAGTTATATCTAGAGATATTTCATTCCTTATTAGTTTCTCTTGTTTCTTCGAAAATCTACGAAAGACACGAAACCCATCTCTATTTTTTCTGAATCGAGTTTCGTTTGCTGAAAAAAAAGAAGCTAGTTTTCGTAACAAAAGCTTAAATAAGAAACTCCAAGATATACTATGGAGGATGTTCTTCCTGCGATTACTTCTTTTGCAACAGTGTTATTGGAGAATCCACAGATACGTATTAAACTACCATTGTTTCGATATGAATCTGTCTAGACATTTAAAAGTTATTTCTATAAGATTTCGCCCATCTTATCGAAATATTCAACCAGTGGAACACAATTCAATAACGAAGGTCAGGGATTTCAATATCATTCGTAGTAATAATAATAATAATAATTAAAAAAAGTCTGAGACATTTTTAAAGGGGAAAATTTTGAATCGAAAATAGTGAATTTTTGAAGCTCTCAAAAATTGATTCATAAAACAGATTAATATGTTAAAGTGTTAATGCGTCTGGTAGTAACTGATAATTATTTTTAAAAACATGTTTGTTGGGAAAAACTATGGAATTGCATAGACCAGTTTTTTCTATCCTGACAGCTTCCATGGATCTCCTACAGTGAGAGAGGTGAGGATGCGGGTAGCTAGGTAGCTGTTTGCTTTTAATAGAAGTTCACTGCCTTGTTATTAGAGTCGATCATTCTTTAATTTGTTTTGTTTATCGAAAGTTTCTTTTTTTTAAATAAACTTTTAGTTATCCTTACGACGCAGTCGTCGCTTTTTTCCTCCTCTTGTCTTACCTACTTCTATTTTACTAGATGTATATTTTGTAGGAAAGTTGAAACAATGTTCATACTCGTGAAACATGTGTAAATACTGTCTGCAGAACGGATAAAGCGGATAGCTAACAATTTTACTAGAACGTGTATGATTTTAATGAATACGACCTGTTTTATTACACAGGGTACAAAAGGTACAGTAATTTGAAAGACACTCCGCCTGAGAATTAACTGACCCGAAGTATAATTGCAATTCAGCAATTTTTATTAAATGCCAGCTAAACACGTATTAGTCATTTCAGAGAGACATTACCAGTCTTATTTAAATGATTTATTGGATAAGATAAAATGTCGAATATTGAAAAGTATCAAAAATGCTACTTTTTCTCGATATGAAAATTTATACTTAAAGGGGCAACAATGGAAGCAAAGAAGCGAGAGCGCGTACGCTCTCTAACGGAAAAGTAAATGTTTACATTTCTCGCGTATGCTTTTCCCATTGACTTTACACGGGAACTTCGGCGTTCCACCACGCCCGTACCGTTTACCCAATCTCATTTTTCTCCTCGACTAACACATCTGAATGCGGAGACCTTTATTTACTTCAACCATATTTTTACGCTCAGTCGTTCTTTTAAAATAGGTCTCTAAGAAAAAAACATTATAGAAATAATATATAGATTAATGAATACTCTACTTCACCCAAATGTATCATTTCGTCCATTTCTTTTTTTATATCGCTTAGAAACCTTATTAATATTTTGTTTGCATGGGTTGTTTCAAAAACATTCTTTAAATCTTTTTCAAACACAGAAGTTTTATCCTCAAACGTGTCCAGCTGTTAGTTCGAATTGATCCTAAAGTTTAGAAATTTCCCCAAAAGAGATAGTATTTTCCCTTAGACCACATCATTTCTGCAAAATAAATTTTCTAATTGATGCCTCTACATTCTTATGAATTTTAAATTCACTTGTGTTCGCGCACAAGATTAAATTGAATGTGATTAAGACACACAATTTATCGCTTATGTTAGCTGCCAGGGAAATTGCTAAACAAATTCATAGAAACTTTCTCCAAATACCAATCAGACTTCGTCTTATAATGTAAATTGTCACTTCCAAAGGTTTCCTCTGATTACCGGTGCCACTCTCAGAGTGAAAGCAGATAACCCATTTAGTCTAAATATCTTGCAAGACTCTTTACTGAGTCTCTTATTCAACAGACGAGACTTGGTGTAATTTATAAACGTTAAACATTTTTCAAAAGTTGAGTTCAAAATTAAAATTATATATTTAATGCACATTACGAAAACCTCCTCCTAATAAAATAATAAACGCTAAATAATTAAAGGAGAGACAAAAGCGAAAATTCAGTCTCGATATAAATCCGTAAAATATTTGTTTAAATATCATTATACATATTTATTTCCTAATTTACATGACACAAATGTAGAAAAAAGCAGGTATAATCTTAAAAATTCTATCCTGTGTGGGTGCAGAAATGTGTTTTTAAAGCACTCTGTACAGAAAATCTCTTCTCACATACAGTGCACACGAAAGGTTTCTCTCCTGTATGGGTGCGGAGATGTGTTTTAAAATGACTCCGTTGAGAATATCTCTTCTCACATATAGTGCATGCGAAAGGTTTCTCTCCTGTGTGGGTGCGGAGATGTATTTTAAAATCACCCTGTTCCGAAAATCTTTTATCGCATACAGTGCATACGAAAGGTTTCTCCCCCGTGTGGGTGCGGAGATGCGATTCTAAATTACCCTGTTGAGAAAATCTCTTCTCACATACAGTGCATGCGAAAGGTTTCTCTCCTGTGTGGCTGCGGAGATGTATTATCAAATTACTCTGTGTAGAAAATCTTTTCTCACATACAGTGCATGCGAAAGGTTTGTCTCCTGTGTGGCTGCGGAGATGTCTTTTTAAACTACTCTGTGCAGAAAATCTTCTTTCACATACAGTACATGCGAACGGTTTCTCTCCTGTGTGGGTGCGGAGATGTTTTTTAAAATCACCCTGTTGTGAAAATTTCTTCTCACATACATTGCATGCGAAAGGTTTCTCTCCTGTGTGGGTGCGCACATGTCTTTTAAAATGACTCTGTTGGGAAAATCTCCTCTCGCATACGGTGCATGCGAAAGGTTTCTCACCTGTGTGGGTGCGGAGATGTCTTTTAAAATGACTCTTTTCAGAAAATCTCTTCTCGCATACGGTGCATCCGAAAGGTTTTTCACCTGTGTGGGTGCGGAGATGTCTTTTTAAAGCACTGCGTTCAGAAAATCTTTTCGCACATACAGTGCAGGTGAGAGGTGTTTCTTTATGGGTACAGAGAGGATTATCAATAATACGATACGAATGATGCATATTCATGGCGGCCAACTGTGAAAATGATCCTTCACATAAATTACATTTAAATACTTCAGTGCGAATGGGAATCTGTGCACTGTGACTTCTATATTTAGACCACTTTTATACTCTTACATGGAGTGTATAAATTTTCGGCTGCAGTAGGGTTCTGCTCATAGGAATGGCATTCATTGCAAAGTCTATTTACAGTGAAACCACACATTTGCTTTTCTAGTATAACGACGTTTCTTGCAAAGAGACATTACCTGCAAAAAGAAGAGAAAGGAAATTGAATGAGATATATTAACACGGTAACATCACGCTTTTTTTTCGAATTTTCCGCGTAAAAGAAATTGCAATATATAAAAGTGTTTGTGCTAGGAAATGAGATATCTATAAAGTATGATGTTATAAAGTAAGTACTGGATGAATTAATCTGCCGAGCATTTTAAATTTATTGTAATTAGGGCACTAAGTTCCTCAGTCATCCTTATTCTTCTGTCCTCGTAGATCATAAGGGTGTGCAGATTTGACGTTTCTGTTTGTAGTGATATCCACAAAACTATGGGCCTGATGAATAATGGATAAGCAATATTAATATTTTCTCCCTTTATATTAATTTCAGTTGTCCGAAATTATAAACAATTTCATCATTAATTATTAAGTTTAATGCTCCCAGAAACTCCAGAGATTTATATCTAATTTAAAGCTCGGCTATCATCAAATTAAAAAAGTTTATAAATCTAATAAAATATATAATATTGCAGGAAATAACAAATGTGACTTATGGATTTGTTTAGGAATATTTGTTTGGATTGTAGTTTGGTGGATACATATTTTTCACCATACTGTCTCCACACTTTAATCTGCATGTTGTGTATATAATAAATAAGAATTGACAACAGTAAAAATTCTTCAAATGTCTTTTCCGTTCAGTACTGTACAATAGTGCTTTTATGTGATCATTCAGATAATGTGAACCAAACATTTCAAAACAGTTATCAGTGGACCTCTTGTAGTCTATGGGATATACGTCAGGAATACACGACTGATAAGGTTTTCTTTTCAGACCGACAACTTTTAAATATTGTATTAGGAGATTATAAACACGTAATAAATAGGGATGCAACGAATATTCGGTCACTATTTGGTATTCGGCCTTATTGACGAATATTCTGCATGGCCGAATAAATTCATAATAAAAAAGATATATTTTTAAATGTGCTTTTAAATATATGTAACGAATAATACAGCAGAGTTAGATTTCACTGCATAAATTATTAGAAAAAAATCTAACATTTACTCTATTTGAGTTATATAGTACATAAGTGAATTTAATAAAGTTACATAAATAAAAACGTTTTCTTGTTGCAAATAGTTTGTTATATAAAATGCAATCAATATATATATATATATATATATATATATAGTTTGTTAAATAGAAGTCTGAATACTATTTGAATCAGCAATTCAAATTTCTTCATAATAAATACCCTTGCTAATATCAATTTATCAATAATATGAACTACAAATATATGCTTATATAATTATTAATCATAAAAATAAAACATTAATTATTCATTTAATGAATGCCTTTAGATACAAATAGACAAACAAGCTACATAAGATATAAAAAAATATGTAAAGGTTAAAAATGGTTTACACTGCAAACGTTACAGGTTTAAAAAATCATTTATCATTGTAAAGTATAAAATTATGATCAAGAACAATAATTTTTCAGCATTTACAGGAAGAAGTCTGTTCCGTTTGGTTTCATATATATTACCAGCTTCAGAAAATAAAAGCTCACCGTATACCGTGCTTGCAGGAGCTTAGATATTTTCTTGCTAAATTTACAAGTCTTTTAAGTTTTCTGCATTTGTTTTCCACCAATTAAGGGGACACTGCATCCTACCTATTAGAGGTTTATCAAAATAGGAATTTAACTCTATTAATTTATCCACTGAATTTTCACCTGTATTTGTATTTGTCGTGTTCTGCAATGACGAATGTAAAGTGATATTTCTGTAAAGCAATCCCAAAGCGAAGAGGGTTTCTCTTTCTCATCAGTGATTCCAACATCTGAAGTTGTTGTTAACTGCTGAATCGATGTCTAGTTTTGAAAAATGAAGTGAGCTTTCTTTTGTAGTATTTATTTCTCCAACATCTTGTTGATTAAAAAAAAGCTAGTTTATATCGTGGATCTAATGCTGTTGCAATCACATAATTTTCAAATGATGAAAATCCACTGTCCACATTTTGTATAAGAAAATCTTTTACTGTTCCAACACACACACACACAAAAAAAAAATGGTCTCCTGACTTCGAAAGATATAATTTCAGTCTTAATCATCGGTATAACCATAGAAATTGAGCATTTTGTAGAACTAACTTCTTTTGTTATTGCTTCAAAAGGCTTTAACAAATTAAAAAAATTTTCAAAAAGCATCCACTGATTTCCAGTTAAATTATTTATATCTCCATAATCGGCGTATAAGGAAACTGCACTTTTTTGTTCGTTTAAACGTTCTAGCATATAAAATGTGCTGTTCCACTGTGTTCGTACATCTTGAATTAATTTTTTCTCTTGCATGCGAAGTTTCTCAATCTGGATATCTTTCAATCTAGAACATGATAGAGATGAATGATTGAAGTGGCCCACAATCTTTCTCATAAATTCAATTTAAAATCCATTCAGTGCACACTTTCTTGATTATGTCACTAATAGCTTCTCCTGTATGAGAGCCAGGAAAGTGTTTTGCACAAAGAACAGCATCATAATAAATGAAATCGCTACTTATCCAATGTCCTGTCACACTTATAAAGCTGATTATTCGCAGAACTGGCCCAGATATATGAAGTAAGAGAAATCTCATCTGCTGTTGCTAGTACAGATGAAATCTTCCCCTTACAATCTTCATACATACTTGGCAAAACAGTGCCCTGGAAATAACTTCTGCATGGAACTTTATATCTTGGTTCTGCTTCTCTCATTAATTTGATAAAGCCTATGTCTTCTACAAAAGAAAAGGGCTGGTTATCACAAGCGATCATCTCTCCTATGATTTTATGCAGTTTTATTACTCTGTGATCATTTATGTCCCAAAGTTTCATTTTTCTAAAATTCCTTCCACAGTTTCTCGTTTTCTTTTGATGCCTTGGCTTACATCTTTTGGCTCCAATGAACCATTCTTGGCATCTGAGTTGCTTTCCTTATTTATTTCATTGTAAATCTTTGGATTTTTTAAATATGATTCATCAATGAAGTTGCAGCTCTTTTCCCAATGCCTCTTCTTGATAATATACGAGGGCCATTCTAAAAGTAAAGAACGTTTTGATCTGACTAGCCGCGTATTCTCCCACCACCCCCGCTGCCGTGAAATTTACTTACCAAATTATTCCCGCTAGTTTGACGCTAACAACGATCAGCTGCGGTCATTTACTGTTTATTTTTGCGATTTTAAAATGTGTGACAAAATTAAGGATTCAGCCAAGTGTGAGGTTAGTAGCGTAATACGCTTCCTGGATGCAAAAACACGTTCGCCCTATTGGAATTTACAGACAGATAACTGAAGTTTATGGAAAATGTTATGAATGAAGCTTCAGTTCGAAAATGGTGCATTATTTTTAAATACCGCAGCCTACTGCCAGACCCTTCACTGACTACGCCGTACCATTCAAAACAAACGGCGTGGATTGTTGTCCAGCGGCATTGTGTTTCTTCGCTCGTTCGCATGCTGCTGCGTTGACGAAGGAATTTGCTTCAGCATTTTAACTGGGAAGTTTTTGAACATCCCACCTTATAGCCCGGACTTGGCCCCCAGTGATTACTTTCTTTTTTACCAAATTGAAGGATTTTTTGGGCGGAAACCACCATGGAAATGATGACGAACTGGAAGAGGAAGTTAGTGACTGGTTCAAAAACTTGGCGGCAAGTGAGTATGCAGAAGGCATAAGAAAGCTGGTAAAGCACTTTGGCAAATGGTTCAATTTGATCGGCAACTACGTAAAAAAATAGGTAAGATATCAAAATGTGTTCTTCAATAAGTTTTCTTTCATTATCTTGAATAAAAATGACTAGAGAAACAAACGTTCTTTACTTTTAGAATGACCCTCGTACTATCACACAGTTTGTATTTAACTTTAATTTCATCATTTACTTGGGGCTCAAGACTTCCCAAACAAAACTTTTTTTGTAAAGAGAACTCATAATAACTTACTTGCTTACTTCCTATTTACTATAAACTAAAAACTGCTTCAAGTATACCAGGTAAAATTATTTTGCTAGGTGCAAGAGCGTCAGTCAGCTAAGATTGTCTTTCAAGATCTAAAATTACTTTTCCATGTGCAACAGCAAAGCTTACCCACTTTAAATTTTCAAAACAATGAACTGGGAGGGTGACTGGTTTCACAACAGAGTTTCATTCCTACGGGCTTTCAGACCAATAGGGAGCCACAAACTTCCCACAATAGAACCTGCATGACCAGGGTCAATTACTAAGGGCTATTTTAGGGGCTATCTCATTGTGAATTATGGGGGAAGAGTAAGCAGTATGAGGCGCTTGTTAATAACTTTGAAAGTAAGAAAGGAGAAATATCTCACTGGGCAGTAAGTAGAAGTGAAGAATATTTATATTTTAATATAAATAACTGAACAACCTGAATTAAAGAAAATTAATTTTTTATAAGATAAAAAAATTGACATGTAAGTTCTTAAATTTCTGGGTTTTAATAATTTTTCCAACAGAAAAGAGTTAAAAAGTACCTTTAATAAGAACTCATTACTACAATGAGTTCTTATTTTAAATAAAATATATAAATTACAAGTAAAAATATAATTAAAATATGCTATTATTATTTATATTTGTGAAATCCATATTGCCTTATTATTGGCATCAAGATATTTAAAATATTAGAAAAAATACATCAAGTTGTTAAATTTTTTTTTAAACATACAAAGATTAAAAAAGCAATTTTGTGAATATTTATTTCATTTATAATTTAAAATTTGAAAATGTGAAACTTTATTAAAAAGTAAGTATTCGGTCTAAAATTTAACTGAATATTTGGTATTCGACTATTCGGCCAAATCACTATTTGTTACATTCCTAGTAATAAAGATTCTAAACAAAATAAATCTACACGGTTATGGCGCGATGCTCCATAAAAATTACTTTGATAACAATTTTAAATTTTCATTGTCAGAAATATTAATTAAGAGCTGCTTTAAAAAGTTATACCCCTGTTATTTCTCACGCAATTTATTTTTTTAAATTTTATATAAGATATTTATAAATTATGTTTAAAATAAAATTATATGTAACTAACTGTCAACAACACAAATTGTGATTAAGAAACTTAAACATGATATGCAAATCTATGAAAATGACTGCAATGAAAGAAAAATCTTCTGGTAAATGACCGACTACCATACAGAATTTTTTTTAAGTTTTCATAAAAGTACTTATATAGAATGTTTATGCATATTTCTCTCATGCAAAATGAAAACTTAACAGCCTGTATTTTCCTGTTCTGGGTTTACATAAATGGTTTAATATAATCCTCCAATGCCTGTTTTAACCTTTTTCCATCTAGAAATATAATTCATTTCAAGCACAATTATAGATTTCATCACAGCATAATTATAAAACACATTTCTAGAGCACTAGGGAAAATAAAGAGCACAAGAATTTTCAAAACTATACTTTTGACACTTTTACTGCAGTTACTTTCTATTTATTAAATATTTTTTACCTTTAGGAAGAAGTGGGATTAAGGATACTTAAATCCTAAAACAACAAACATCTATTTGACTAATACTGAACTTAAGGACAGAGACTATAGAGAATAAAAAATTACCCAAGACATGAACAGAAATGTAGCAGTTATAAATTTTACCACTACAAAATATTCTACTGAGTATAAAGAATATGCCGGAAAGAGAGTTGATGGTTAAAATCTAGTTCTAAACTGACCCAAGTACAATTTTTACAATTTTTTTTTTATAATTATATCAAAGCTGTTTTAAATATCAGTTAATACAGGTTTTGTAAATCAAATCCTGAAATGTTGCTAATGAAGAAATCTTTAGAATGCATGGTGCAGAGATGATTAAATGTTTTTATATATAATATATTAATAATTGTACACGATTTTGAAGTGTTAAATAATTTATTTTTCCTTAAATAAGAATTTAAATTGCAAACATCAAGTATTAGTTTTAAGGATTTAAAACTAATATTTGATGTTTTGACTTGATCATCCTCTTTTAAATACATTGATTAAAAACTTTAAACAAGCATATTACCAGAGTGTAAATGATTTTAATGAAATGATTAAAATCTTGATTTAAACCAAAAAAATTATTTTATGCATTACCTTGAACATTTTTGGTATATTTTCCTAAGGGTTAGTAAATTTAAATATAAACAGGAAAGAAAGGAGACTTTTATGTATACAGTAAAAATTGTTTATAAGAACACCGGTTATAAAAACATATTGCTTAAAAGAACAAAATTATTAGTTCCCGGCCAATTCTCATGTGTAATGATGGATACAAAATCCGGTTATAATAACATCGTTAATAAGAACATATTGCTTTTAATGACTT
This sequence comes from Dolomedes plantarius, assembly GCA_907164885.2. Classification (NCBI taxonomy): domain Eukaryota; kingdom Metazoa; phylum Arthropoda; class Arachnida; order Araneae; family Dolomedidae; genus Dolomedes; species Dolomedes plantarius. The sequence continues at coordinate 120,601,220 of OU015493.1, read as the reverse complement.
AAAATTAATTGGTTTCTGGGAACATAAATCGCTTATAAGAACATGTTAATTGTGAACGGACGGGAAGTAGCAGCACGTTGTTCTTAAATTATTTTATCCATTTTTTATCTAAAAAAAAAAAAAAAAAAAAACCAAACTCTCATGAACTAATTTGGTTGTGGTCAGTCCTCATAAAGTAGGAGTTGCTAGAAAATGTGTGCCTCCAGAAAACTGCCAAAAAAAGTGGGCCCTCGCCCATATCCTTAGTGACTGGGACATAATGATCGGACATGCTGACCACTCCAAGCCAGTCGCCCAAAACCTCCACCCACCAGTGGAGTTTGACAAGAAAAATTTATGAGGTCCAGAACCAACCTAGACGGCAGCAGAAGTTCCAGACTGGTGGCGAGAAGAAAGAGTGCAAGGCATTTACAACCCTTTCTACAGCCGACAAAAGTCACCACAGCCTGTACCTCCACATATTCAATGATGAGTGCAAAACGTAAAACTTTTACAGTTGAGGAAAAAATTCATAAAATTTCCAGATTAGAAAACTGTGAAAAAAAAATTTAAAAAAAAATGGAGCATTAGCCAACAAATTAAAGGAGAATCATGCCACAATTTCAAATATTTTTAAAAATAGAGAAAAATGAAAAGAAGAATTTGTAAAAGATATGACTAAAATTAAGAAACTTCGAAAAAGTCCACATGGTGACACAGAAGAAGCCCTTTTGCAATGGTTTAAGCTTCAAAGGAGTGTCAACATTCCCTTAAGTGGACTGATTTTGGAAGCGAAATGAATTTGCAAAGCTCTTTAAAAAATATGATTTTGTTTGTTCAACTTCGTGGATCAAGAGATTTCAGGAGAGGCATTCCATTGCGTTCAGGAGAATCAGTAGAGAATCGAAGGCCATGCCCCCAGAAGTTTCTGATAACTGGCTTAAAACTGTTTGGACTACGTTAAGAGAAGGCTAAGAAGACCATGAAATCTTCAACACTCATGAAACTGGCCAATTTTATAGGATGATTCTGGATAGGAAGTTGCATTTCAAACACAAAAACTGCAGTGGTGGTAAGATTTCAAAAGAAAGTATAACAATTATGGTTGCTTCAAATTTAACTGGAACTGAAAAATTGAAGCTTTTAGCGATCAGGAAATACAAAAAACCGAGGGTATTTAAAAATATAAAATCGCTGCCAGTTGATTATCATTTGAATTCTAAAGCTTGGATTCTAAAGCAAGTTACTCCCAGTATAACTCATTTGCTTATTGGAAAATTTTCCATTGTGTGTATTGGGCTACTTATCAATCTTGTCAATGTGAAAGTACACTTACTTTATCTAAAATTGGCCAGATTTGTTTCTGAGAATAAGTCAGACAACCAATCCTAAGTACTCTTGGATACTAAATACGAAGTGGAATATTTAACAATAAAGGAAAAAGATCAAGCTTTAAACTTTATTAAAGAAAAGTATAGAGATACCTCCCTATTAAACATTAGTTATATAGTAGTATAGTATATAAATTTAAATCTATGGTATATATCACAAAAAATTTAAACAACGAATAAAATCATGATTAAAAAAAATCTGAGTTAGTTAAAGAAAATTCAATTTTTTCGATTTAAAAAAAAATCATTATTTCTATACACCCTGCATATTATAATGAATGACGTACATAAAATTATGAATATTTGGGAGTATTACATTTAATGCTGTTGCTGTTATCTTTGTTGCAATGAATGTCATTTATTAACCCTATCAGGGGCACAATATCAAAATATTTTTTCGGGAGGACAAAACTTTATATTTGAAAAAATATTACCATTAGGAACATATTCTGTGAGAATAAAAAAATTATAGCTTCCTTTTAGGCAGGGGGAGGTGCTCCATTTTTGAATCAGCACGCACATAGAACACTCTAATATTAGAACGTCTGTCCTGACTGGCTGAGCAATTATTAACCCTATGAAATTAATAATAATATAGAGCAGGGGAGGGTAATTGTTTTGGCCCCGGGACCACTTTGTATAAGTGGGGGTTAGCGGAGGGCCGCAGCTTTTAAAATTATTGCATTTATTAATTAACTTTGCATTTCAGAAAAGGTATAAATTGTATCATAAAAATCAATGAATATACATTAAATAAAATATTGTCAGTTTCTCTGGATGTCCAGATTTTTCTGGGTGTCTTGGTGGGCCACAAAAAAAATCTGTATCAGGCTGCATGTGGCCTGCCAGCCGCTGTTTGCCCACCCCTGATATAGAGCAAAGATATAAAAATATGTCCCTTGTAATGAGTTTACAATATATATACAGATATATGTATTCATTTATTTGTATTTATACAGAATATTTATCTAAATAATTTTCTGCCCTTCCTCTACAAAAATAAAGCAAAAAGTATATAAATGTTTTAAATCATCCTTAACATTCAATAAGCATACATGAAATTTCTATAGATTGAAAGTAAAAAGTATATAACAATATACATGAAATTTTTATAGATTAAAAGTAAAGAGTATATAAATGTTTCAAATTATCCATAATTTTTCAATGACCAACATACATGAAATTTTTAATAGATTGCAAGTAGAAAGTATATAAATTAAAGTATATAATGAAAGTAAAAAGCATATAACAACATACATGAAATTTTTATAGATTGAAAAAAAAAAGTATATAAATGTTTCAAATTATCAGGAACATTCAATGAATAACATAACAACAAAAAGAATATGGTATGAAAATTAAAATAAAAAATACTTATGGGATTTTTTTAAACAACTAATTCCTTCTTTTAAAGGTATAGTGGAACTTTACATGCCTTGCATATCCAACCTGTGTGAGGCGGAGGTTTTTTTTTTCTTTTGTGCTACACAATACATACGAGAAGACTTTTCGGGAAAATGTTCATTTCTCTTTAACCTTTTATCAACAGGTATAACACTTTTGTGTATTTTTTATTCGTGCAGGCTCTGCTGCTTTTTTCTTTTCCTAGTATCAAATCCCATCGACACTAGGCTTTCGATTAGATAGAGTCTGCAATCTTTCAATTTTTTCATATTTTCTCTGTCCATAGGTAAGATGTTCATATAAAGTATTGGAATTTATGACAAAGACATCTAAAAAAAATCTTTAAATATTCTACGCTACCATTTTGAACTTTTTCTATCAATTTGATAGAGACTTTTGAGATGGTCAAAATAATCAACAAAACCCATATTCTTATTGTGGGTGATGACAGCTAGTGGACAAGGTATTTGTCTTATATTCCCATTCTTCTCTTTTCTATTCATGTCCACAACATCTACTGAATTTTCCAGTGTTGATAACATGGAAACTACATGTTTATCTTTCCACTTTAGGCAAGCAATACCATCATCTCTCACTGCCCAATCCATGACCCATCGGTGCAAATTCTTGTTGACTGTCATATTCTTTGAAAGATATTTTCTGTTCATCAATACAGTACCACAAGCAAATACATTTGGGGTTTTCAAAGAGAGCAAATTGTAGAATGTAAAAAAAATATCAAAGAAAACTTTAGGATTTTTCCAGAGTTCCCTATACAAGGTTTTTACAAAATCCCTTCTCAACGTTTTTCACCTGTTTTTCCGCAATCTAGTTCAAATTGACACACAAAGCCACTCTCATCACAATGCATCTAAACTTTGTAACATCATTTGATTTGCTATTTAGGCATATATTGTTTGATTGGTACAAAACTGTAAAAACTCTCCAAATTTTGTGCCAGATCATCATTTATGTGGGAAATGTAATTATTTAATTACTTCTATCTGTAAGTTTCACATGAAATGAACAGTGTATAGTTATTTCATTGTAATTAAAAAAAAATTAAAATACATAAATGATGGTTTATTAACATTGATAAGCTTTAGATGTTTTAACAATTTTAATATATTTTAAGCATGGAGTTAAAATTTAAAAACATACCCAAATTCATGAATGTTGGGGAAAGTGCTGAATTTTTTTATGGCCTCAAATTTGGTAATTATATAAGTGGTTCTCCTGTTTATGTTCTGCTACAATTAGGTTGTAATCTTGAAATAAATGTTTTTATTATCCAGTTTAATGGCTTAATAACCTGATCCAGCTAAGCTTTGCTCTTACATCATCAAAGGTCAATGATTATATCTCAGAAATGTCAACTTTTTTTTTTTTTTTTTTTCCAGATCCAATTCATTGAATTAGAATGATGATCATTTAGATGTTTTCAGCCGACAAAATTTGAAAATATCTTCAGATAATAAATTATATGTTCGGTGAATGAAAAATATTTTGAATTCTTTTCATAACATTTTTATTTTTCTTCTTTTCAAGCAATACGATTTAGAGAAGATAAGAGATTATCCTTGGTTATTCATATATAGATTTTATATGTCTTACTCCAGACCTGAGTGTATGTGATACATCTCTTCATCTTGGTTAGTGTTTTTGATATTAATTTTTTCAAATAAAGAATCAAAAATTTTTTTTAGTTAATTTTGTACCCTTTCCTAAAACATTTTAATTTTGTTCTTAAGTTTTATAAATCAATTTTTATACTTTGGACATATTTTAAATTTTAATATTTTTGTTAAAAGTCACCTGTAATACTATTGTCATAATTTTTTTTTAATTCATTCTGCTATATATGTTGAAATTATCTTGCTACAAACTTTTAAATTTTATGTACTTTATTTTTCTACAATTTTTGTATTTGTATGTGCATCTTGAATTATTCACATGTTAATATTGTTGTATTACATGTTGTATTTTGAATATATTGTTTCCCTACAACATTTTATACACATTACCCTACAGCGTATTTTTTTTAAATTTAAATTTTGACCTACTTTTTGAAACCGATTGATACATTTTGGACACTGCAAATATTTAGGATGATTTATTTATTTACTCCAGATAAATCCTTTATTCAATTTTTTAAATTCAAATAGTCTAATGTTGTTTATTAGCTACTTATTGTTGAATTTTCATATAAAGTGATGATTGTCAGGCAGAAAGTTTTAAAACAGTGAGAAATAGTATTTTCCTAAATTTGTCATCAGAACCCCCCGCGTATATTAATAGCACGTTATCACCGACCAGAAAGTAATAATGTACTAATTTGCTAAAAACAACATACCATAGTTGAACATACAGTTTTTCACAGTTTAATAGTCTATTTTATTAACATTTAGCTTGACTCACAAGAAAAATAGCGTAAAATATAGAAATCATACATATCATTTTCAACTTTTGAACATAACAGTACAGGGCACAGTACAAATAATACAAAATACAAAATAATAATAATAATAATAAACACTAAATTAAACTTACGTTTATACCTGTTTATTTTTTTAGAATCTTCAGTTTCCCAACGCTTTTCTAGTCAGCAAACAGTAAAAGTTTAACTCGATTATATTCGATTATCAAAATTTCACTCGTGTTATTCGGAATCGATTATTTCACTGGAGTGAATCCTTTGGTCAGAACGATTATTTTGCCCGCGATTATTTCTAAAGTATAGGAGTGAAACACTCGGACCAAACGATTAAGTGATTTCCGCTTATAAGAGTCACGTTTGTTATTACTGTTTTTGATTCTTATAAGCGGTTGATTCTTATAGCCGAAATTTTGGTTTTTGGACAGGCACACACACACCTGTATATACATATATTAGATTAATTTACCATAAAATACTTTTTAATTTAAGTTAACTATCATTTATTAAAATTATTTTTTATAATTTTAAAAATACAACTTAATTTTTTGACTTATAAGTAGATACACATGATTATAGTAAGAGAAGAAAATATTTGTTCCAATATTTGTTACAACATATCTGCTTAACAGTTTTAACATTTCACTACAGGAAGGGAGCAAGAAAAAGTTTTCTATGGTAGTTTGAGGTAATGAAGTTTTTAGGAGGCTGTTTATACCTCTTTCAATACCAATAGTCTCAGACGAAGATTCACCTTCTAGCTGACATTTCACGGTTTGATAACGAGCTGAATCTACTAATGTCACGTTTGCCAAAGTGACAGTGGACACTTCGGCGGAAAATTTATGTGTTTCAGGGTCCAGGAATCTGCAACCAGGATTGTGGGAAAAACAGAGTCCTCCCTCTTCGTTTGTCAGTGGAGAAAAGTGAAATCGGACCTGGACGGGTAAAGATGCCCCCGAGTCAAGTTAATAAGACAGTGTTGTGCTAAAGCGTTTAAGGGGAAACTATTATGTTATGTCTAACAAAGAAAGGGATGTATTTTTAGTCTGTATTCCATCCCATCTTATCACTCTTTCTTTAAAAAAATAAAGAAAGAACTTCGTGCCTTTTGAGGGTATAAATGGCTTTTTTGGAAAAATGAAAGGAAAGCGAAGTGTATAAGCTAATTCTTAAAACCGGTGGAATGATTCTTTAAGGGCCTGTTCACATAGGAGTCCGTTGCGTTGCGTTAAGGAAAAGATGACGTTAAGACGAAAATAAACCAATCATAGTCATTAAAAATTTCATTGCTAATCGTTTGGAGGCATATGATTGGTTTATTTTCGTCTCAACGTCATCTTTTCCTTAACGCAACGTCACGGACTCCTATGTGAACAGGCCCTATAGCGAAAATTTTAACATGAAAATAATACATTTGTTTTTGATTTTGCGATATTGATTCTTATAAACGGTTGATTCTTATAACCACTGATCACTATAAGCTGTGGTTACTGTATTTTCCAGGCGATTATTTCTTACATAAATCGCTCTGAAGAACTTGAATGAATCACTCGGTCAGTACGATTGTTTTCCAGGCGATTATTTCTTGGATAAATCGTGTTAAAGTACTCGAGTGAATTTCTCGAAAAAGATGATTATTTCTCGTTTTCCGTTAGATCGAGTGATTGACCATGACGATTATTTCTTAATTAGTTCGTATCTCCTTTGTTCGGTACGCTATTAGGCAAGGCAACATAGGCCAAAAAGGGGGTGTAGGCTAATTAATTCTCGGAAAGCTGGAAACGGTTTTAATCTCTTCATTTGCTTGTAAAAAGAGTTTATTGAAGTTTGCACCAATTTTCTGCTTGTGCTCTATGAGGGGTGTTCCAAAAATCTCGAAATTTTTGGACTTATTTCAGTTTTTCCCTAATAACTCCTAAACGATGCATTTCTAAGAAAATGCTACTATTTTTATAAATTAAAGTACACAAAATTCTGCGTCGAATGAACACCATATATATTAAATTACGGGAAGTTGTTAGGAAGATATGCGAGTTCAAAGAACGACAATTTTTTCTCAATTTTCAAAAAAATCGTATTTTGGATTTTTAAACCTTATTTTCGCAATGTAAAATGTATTATATGAAATAAATAATACATTTGGATACCATATAGTATCAAATCTTGTGCCCGATCGTATATGCGAACATCGGTACAACAATGTTCAACAAAGCTTCGTCTACTTTTTCATTCCTGCGGGCGAACCAAGAATCAGCATCCCACAAGGGAGAGAATGATGGTCGCCCAAAAGAGAGGGGGAGAGGGAGCAGTGCCTTACAAAGGACAGGTGCATTCTTCTCCCCCCATATATACCCAATTGATGCCCCTGAAGTAAAAAATATTCTTGACAAATTTTCAAATAAACTTGAGGTGTTGGTGTCTATAGGAGTAACAGCTAGGCTATGGGTCCAGTATTTCAAAATGATATTGATAGTCAAGAAATTTGTCCAAGATCCGGTGATTGGTGCCTGCATCTTCAAAGCATAAGGGATATACTACCCTACTTTCACGCCAGTGGGCATTTTTTATACGCAAAATCATGCGATTTATACCTTCGGGATATGTTGGAACTAGGTTCCCGTCTAACTCCCAAGGATCAGGAAATGTTTGTGACAAACGACTTTTTCACTATTAGAAGATCTGATATATTCTGGTCAGGGTTGTGGTCTGATATTACCATTGAACAAAGCTTGATGAGAGCTATGAATATCACTGGAGATTTGACTCACGGAAGAGGAATAACGGACAGCACATTGGCTAAATGGGTTGCGACTTTGTCTACAGTTATGGAGGTATCCCACCAGGTGGAGAGCTTTTGTGGTGTTTTATTCTCCTTTACTGAACAACATGTAGACACAAGGTTATCCAGAATAACTAGAGATAATAGTGACTGAAATAAATTCGTAGATTGGTTCCTTTTCCACAATCCCTTTCCAGTTGGGGAGTACGTAATGTCACTGTCTATCGGAGTTGTAGGGGCTGAAAACGTAATTTGCTATCAGCCTCGAAAGCATTATCAGAAGCAATTTTGGTCAAGCGAAGTTCAACAGGAAGAAATGTGTGTTACCTATGCGAGGCTTCACCAGCAGTGTGAAGTTGCATGACGAAGTAGTGTCAATAGACCTATACACCATTTTCAGGAGAATTGCATTTCATAAAAAAACAGAATCCGATCTCAGAAATTACTTTACATATGAACTGGCACCTTGCTCACCATCTTTATTGGATGAACAAGGAATGATGAGAAAATCATGTAAATCTATTTAATTGATTTGTTTGAACCAGTGGACACCCCGTCAAACATTTGAAGTGTTCTCTATGCGATTGACGGCGAGTTTCTACTTCACAGAGTACCGTGAGAGTTGAGAGAAAAGTTCTCTTCAGTTCTCAACAAATACGTGGAATATGTAAAAAAAATACTTCGGAGCGCGATCAGTCATAGTATTTGATGGCTATCCAGAAGGCCCTACAGAGAAGAGAACAAAATCTGCAGAACACCTTAGAAGGAACAAGTATATTGCAGCAAACATTGAATTTGATGAAACAATGTTACTGACAATGTGAATAGATAAATTTCTCTCGAATGAAGGGAACAAAAAAAACTCATCTCAATGCTAATTCATAATTTTGCTGATGAAAACATCGCTGTCGTACAGGCTGCAGAGGATGCTGACACGACCATTGTCAGAATGGCTATAGAAAAGGCTACACTCTCTGAATGTGTGAGAGGTAGGAGAAGACATATATATATATTATCTTCTAGTAATTATTACTGCATTAGCTCTTAATAGTGATCGGTTGTTTTTGATGAAGCCTAGAAAAGGAAAGTCCGAGACCGTCTTCTATTCCCCGACACACTTCAAAATGTCAAACAAAGTTAAAGAAAATATATTATTTTTTCACGCTTTCAGCGGATACGATTCAACATCTGCCATTTTCAGACAGGGAAAGATGAAGTTGGCAAAGCCTCTCGATGAAGATGCGGAGGTATAAAGCACTATTGAGGTATTTAAAATCCGTGATGCGACTGCAGATGAAGTCGGTGCTGCCGGCAAAAAAGTAATTGCTGCTATGTATGCCGGATTGTTTCTTCAATATTCTTCTCTGAATGAAACACGCTTTAAACTCTTAACCAAATCCTTATTACAGAATACTTTCAACTTGGTTACTCTTCCTCCAACTGAAGAAGCTGCTCGATTGCACGCAATGAGGGCATTCCTACAAATTAATTAGTGGAATGGTCATTTGATGGACTCAGTTCAATAGGGATGGAAGGTTACTAAGCATGGTCCCCATTACCATCAACAGCCGAACAAGCCCCGCAAGAACTGATTAATAATACTGCCAGCAAATATTCGAAAGGGTGCCGAAATACTTGTGGTTGCAGGAAGCAAGGGATGAAATGTTCCCCAATATGGTATAATTGCAGTGGAGCGTCCTCCACCAATACACGAGATAAAATTGATGATGAAACAAACTTGAACGACAGCGAGGATATGATACCTAATAATGTTGACGAATTCGAAGACCTTATGGATGACGTGAACCTTCAGTCGTACCAATTGCTCGAGTCAGCTACTACTTCCAAACGCAGCAAATTCAATTAACATTGTATTTTTATTATTTTTAATTTTTATTTTGTCAATCACCTACACATAAAACCTTACATAAAGTTTTTTTTTTGTAATTTAAGACTTTTTTTTACATTTTAATTACATAAATATTTGCATCACAATGTGTGCTTTTAATTTCAAATCCCTTGATTCCCCAAAACTGGTTCTTGGTTTGCCAACAGGAATGGAAAAGTAGACGACGTTTTGTTGAAAATTGTTGTACGGGTGTTCGCATATACGATCGGGCACAAGATTTGATACTATATGATATACAAATGTATTATTTATTTCATATAATACATTTTATAATGCGAAAATAAGGTTTAAAAATCCAACACACGATTTTTTTGAAAAATGAGAAAAATTGTCGTTCTTTGAACTCGCATATCTTCCTAACAACTTCACGTAATTTAATATACATAGTATTCATTCGACGCAGAATTTTGTGTACTTTATAAAATACTTACTTTATATGTACTTTATGTGAAATTTATAAAACAGTAACATTTTCTTAGACATGCACCGTTTAGGATGTTCCAGCATCACTCTGGAATGCCTGGAGCAATATCAACCAAACTTGATACACATGTGACTTACAATATGGGAACAAACACTGGGGGGGGGGGGGGGTAAGACAACCCTAGCACTTCTGAGGGAGCAGGGTGGGAGAGGGGACTTGTAAAAAATAATCGAAAATGACTGATATTAGTGTCAAATCCATAGTTTTCGGGGTCGCTGAGATGAATAGTGGCACTCCCGATACCATTTAAAGGTAAGTTCCGCCCCCATCTGCATTGGGGGAGGAGAGGGGAGGAGGAAAATAAAATGTTTAAAATGACCGAGAGTAGTGTCGCATTCATAGTTTTCGGGGTCACTGAGATGAATATTGACATTCCCGATATCGTTTTAGTGCAAGTTCCGTTCGGAATTAAGAGATAAGCAGAGATGTTTTGAAAACGAAAGCGAAAAAGAATTTGAATCTTTTTTAATTAATTTATCGCTGACTGAGGACTATCTTTATGATTTGAGCCATATTTCGAATGCGGAGATAAAAGATGAATTAAATGAGTTAATTTCCGATTACAAACCGATTAAAACAGAGACAACAAATTTAAAAATGAAAACAATTTTAACGGACGAGGAACCAATTTCGATTCGTAATAGGCGTCTACCGCTGACAGAAAAAAGAAGTCGAAAGCCAAATCAACGAGTGGTTGAAACAAGGTATTATAAAAGAAAGCCTATCAAATTATTCATCACCAGTTGTAATTTGTAGAAAGAAAGATGGGACAATGCGCCTATGTGTTGACTACCGTCAATTAAACAAAAAGATGATTAAGGATAAATATCCTCTGCCAAATTTAGAAGAGGTAATAGATAAATTGGAGAAGGGTAAGGTTTTCACTACTCTTGATCTTAAAAATGCCTTTTTTCATGTTGACATCGATGAAAATAGCCAAAAATGCACGTCATTTGTTACAGAAAGCGGACAATACGAATTTTTGAAAGTCCCTTATGGATTAGCTAACAGTCCTGCGGTTTACCAGATATATATAAATCATATTTTCAGAGATTTGTTAAGGTATGGCACTTTGATTATATACTTAGACGATATTATTATTCCCTCTGAGGATGAAATTGAAGGTTTAGAAAAATTAGAACGGGTTCTAAATACAGCAGCTAAATGCAGTTTTGAGCTTAATTTAAAGAAATGCAAGTTTATGAAAAAGAAAATTGAATTCTTAGAACATATTATTGAACAGGGTATTATTCGACCCTCTAAAGAAAAAACTATAGCCGTCCAAAATTTCGTTGAACCTAAGAATATTAAAGAAGTTTAAAGTTTTCTCGGACTAACCGGATTTTTTAGAAAATTTATTCCATACTATGTTACGATAGCGAAACCTTTAAGTGACTTGCTGCGTGCTTCGACACCTTTTAAGTTTAATGATGATCAAAAACAAGCCTTTCGGAAACTCAAGGAACTTTTATGTAACGAACCCATTTTACACTTATTTAAACCATGGAGAAGCATAGAACTCCATACGGATGCCTCTAAGCTAGGATTTGGGGCAATTTTGCTATAAAAGGAGGATGATGATAATTATCACCCGATTCATTATATGAGTCGCAAAACCTCATTGCAAGAGGAGAAGCTGTGTAGTTACGAGTTAGAAGTACTGACCGTTGTAGAGGCTCTTAAAAATTCAGACACTACTTGTTATGTACAAAATTCAAAATTTATACTGATTGTTGAGCTTTCGTGGAAACCATGAATAAGAAAGAAACAGCACCTAAATGGCGCGATGGTCTCTTTTCCTGCAACAATACGATTACGAAATCCAACACCGCCCTAGTAAACGTATGAGACATGTCGATGCACTTAATAGACATCCCGTTATGAGTGTCACATGCGAAGGTATAACACATAAAATAATCAAGTCCCAAGAAGATGACGAGTATATAGAAACTTTAGTGAAGGTGTAGCGTGTTCTGCGAGGATAACTGGTGATATCTTCCACATTAAAAAACTATATTTATTTAACAAAACTTAACATAGAAAATATTATGCAGCGTCCGCTGCCGTACAAAACGAGAGAGAGAGTCTCTATTTCGCTCTCCTTGAGCGCTGGGAGGGAATGAATATCATTGGCCGACGTAGGCGCGATCTGGTGGTCATTCGCCAAATTATCAGACACTCTGCCGAGGGTCGTAGCATCGCATACACTGCAGAGTATCCCCCCAGTGACAGAGTCACGATACTTGAAAATTTTAAAACAAAAATGCAATGTACAGTTGAAAGAATAATACAGTTGAAAGAAATACATGATGATAAAAGAAAAATGCAAGTTGAAAGGAAAATACAGATAACATACAAAATACAGATGCAAAATAGAAATGACATACAATAAACAAATCACTCATAAAATCAATGACTTATATGATATATTCTTTCACTAGATATTTAGGAAAATGTACATGTCGACCTAATCTGGTTATAGTGGGTTTCTGCTCATTTGTTTGTGGTAACTGATTCGTAATGAATGGTATTGGATTGGACTTTACTTTTTCAGAAATTTGAAAAGCAGGTTTAATCCGATCAATTGATACTGTTGTGTTTTTACCATTAACTTCAATTGCAAATGTTTTATAAGAACGTTCTATTACCAAATGAGGTCCGGTGTATGGAGCTGTTAATGGAGGACGAATTTTGTCACTTCTTAAAAATACATGAGAACATGATTTTAAATTTGGGTTCACATAGAAATTATTGTTACCGTGTGTGGATGCAGCTATTGGGTTTAATTTTCTCATCATAGAGATTAAATTTGTTACATAATTTTGTGTTACTGGTGGAGATAAAGAATCTGTGCTTAAGAGATCTGAAGGTAATCGTAATGATGTACCGTAAACCAGTTGTGCACAAGTTGCATTGATGTCTACTTTTAAAGCTGTACGAATGCCTAATAAAACTACAGGTAAAATTTCTGTCCATTTGTTATTTTCATGGGCTATTATTGAACTTTTAAGTTGCCTGTGAAATCTTTCTATCATACAGTTACTTTGAGGATGATAAGAATTGGAATGGATACGATGACAGTCCAAAATTTATGTTAATTCACGGAAAAGATTTGACTCGAAATTCCGACCCTGATCAGTCGTTATTGTTACAGGTGTACCAAATCGGGATATCCAGCCGTGCATAAGTGCTTGAGCGGTTGTTTCGGCTGTCATGTCAGTCGTGGGAATTATTTCAGGCCATCTGGTAAATGTATCAATTATTGTAAGGCAATATTGTTTACCATCAGAAATCGGAAGAGGACCAATGAAATCTAAATGGATGTGGGAAAATCGAGCGTCCGGTTGAGCAAATGTGCTGAGTGGAGCTTTGGTGTTTTTAAATACTTTTGCTCGCTGACATTTGTCACAAGAACGAACTTTATTTTTGATATCCACCTTCATGTTAGGCCAGACAAAAGGTTTTGAAATTAAATTTGTGGTTGATAACGCGCCAGGGTGAGATAAAAAATGTAAGTTATCAAAAATAGTTTGTCTAAAAGATTGTGGAATAAATGGTCGGGGTTGTTTTGTTGAAAAATCACATATTAAATTTACATATTCTAGGGGAAAGAATTGTTTTGTAATTTCAAAGATGTATCATTTGAATTTAATATTTGTTGTAATTCCGATTCGTTTTTTTGTTCTTGCTCAAGTTTTTTAAAATCTAAAGTTGGAGGTTTAGAAATCGTATCTATCTCAATCCTTGAAAGAGTATCTGCAATAATGTTCTTTCTACATTTAACATGGCGAATATCTGTTGAAAATTGAGATATGTAATCTAGGTGTCTTAATTGACGTGGTGAGCATTTATCTGGTTTTTGTTTGAACGCGTAAATAAGAGGTTTTTGATCTGTGAAAATGGAAAAAATTCTGCCATCAAGCATATGACGAAATTTTTTTATTGAAGCATATATTGCCAATAATTCGCGATCGTATGTTGACCAATTTATTTGACTTTTACTTAACTTAGTGGAAAAGAAAGCTATTGGTTCCCATTTATTGTCATGAAATTGCATTAGTGAACTGCCAATTGTAACATCTGATGCATCAGTCCATAGGCTTAATTGAGCACCAGGTATGGGATATTTTAAAAGTGTTGCATCAGCAAGGGCTTGTTTTGCGCCAGAAAATGATTTATTAGCTTCATCAGACCAATTTAAAGGTGGATCTGGCTTTTTATATGATCTAGTTTATTTCTTTTTATTTCGTTTCCCTTCTAAAAATTTTCTTAGAGGTGACAAAATATGAGCCGCTTTAGGAATGAAACGTCTATAAAAATTATATAATCCTAAAAATCTACGCAATTGAGTAATTGAATCAGGTTTGGGAAATTTTAAAATTGCATCAACACGATCAGTCAAAGGTTCTAAACCTTTTTCAGAAATTTTAAATCCTAAAAAATTTAAATTATCTTGACCAAAAGAACATTTAGAAGGATTAATAGTTAAACCATAATAATCTAATCTATTGAAAAGTGCTCTTAGATGCTGTGCATGCTCTTCATGAGAACAAGATGCTATTAATATATCACCAATGAAGGCATATACACCATCCAGATCCCTGACGAATTCATCAATGAACCTTTGAAATGTACTAGAAGCATTGCAGAGACCAAACTGCATTCGAGTGCTTTCAAATAAGCCAAAAGGAGTTATAATCGCGGTTTTATGTATATCTTCAGGCGCGATAGGAATCTGATGATATGCTTTAATTAAATCGATATGAGAAAATATTTTGGTGCCATGCAATTCACTGGTAAAATCCATGATGTTAGGAATAGGATATTTGTCCTTAATTGTTTGAGAATTTAAAGCGCGATAATCGCCTACTGACGCCAGTCCAAACTGCCTTTCTTGGGCACTAAATGTAAAAGAGAAGAAAAATTACTTTTAGATGGGCGCATATGGCCTAAATCTATCATATGTTGAAATTCAGTTTTCGCTATTTTTAACCTATCCGGTGCGAGACGACGAGGTTTAGCGAAACCTGGTGAGCAAAAAGTTTCGATATGATGGACAACATTATGTTTAATAATTTGGTCAGTGCAAATAGGCTTCGTTATTTGAGGAAATTCGTTTAACAATTTAATATAAAAATTATCACAGTAAACAGTTTTAACAGAAACAATTTCAGAATGTTTAAAAATACCATGACAATTTAACTTAGTATTAATATCATTTAAACGACGATTTCTAACGTCAGGTTTCAAATTAAAATAGTACAGAAAATCAGCACCTACTATTGCATTCGAAACATCGCAAATGTAAAATGGAAACACAAACTTTCGACGAAGACCAAAATCCAAAGTTAACAATTTCTTTCCAAAAACCTTGATTGAAGAATTATTAGCAGCTGTAAAAGTCTGAATCGGTGTAAGCTTCTTTTCATTTTTAGTAGCAGGAATGATTGAGCAATCACTTCCTGTATCGATGAGAAAAGATACATTTGTTGTTCTGTCACGGATAAAGAGACGACAGTTTGTTGGCGGCAAGACATAAGTCGCCGTTACTCTTGCCCGTTGGCATTTTCCTGATAGTTACAGGGCTGGACACATTTTCTTGCGTTCGATTTAAATCTTCTGTGATAAAAACACATTTTTGAATCTCTGTGAGGAGAAGATGAAACACTGTTCTTTCGATTCCGAAAATGAAAGGAGTTTCGATTTCGAGATGAGCTTCTCGATTTTCGCAAAGCAGCAACTTCTTTACGAAGTGCTTTAATTTCGGTCAATAATGCGGATTTGTTATTATTGACCGCATTATTGACCGAAGAGTTCTTGGTGGAAATCTGACTTACTTCTGATAAAGATACTTCAATTATACTATCTGATACTTCCGCCGCTTTCAGTGGAGTTAAAGATGGAATAGAAACCAAAATTGATTTAACGTTGGAAGGTAACTGGTTCAAAAATAGTTCCAGTAACAAAGAATTCGAAACGTTGTGGAATTCTGCTCTTCGTTGCATACTACGTAATAGTTCAGTAGGTTTTCTGTCTCCCAGCTGCTCCCCAGCCAGCAAACGGCGCAGTTCTTGGGTTTTGGTTTCTCCGCAGCGAGAGATTATTTCCTCCTTCAATATTTTGTAAGGATCGTCCTTGTCGTGGTTAATGATGACGTCTCGAACGGTAGCAGAAACTTCGGGAGGAAGAAGGGATAAGCAATAATTAAATTTTGTCTTGCTTTCTGTGATGGGTTTCGGAGTCGCAAGCTGGAACGTTGCTTCCACCAAGTGGAACCAGAGGTGGGGATCGGCTAAATTGAAAGGAGGCCGATTATTCAGCCATTGCGAGGGTTTTCACAAAACGAAAAGTAGTCCAAACCGATAGTGATGAGTCGACACGAAAAAGTTTTTAATCAGCAGAAGTCCATAGTCACCATTTTAGTGAAGGTGTAGCGTGTTCTGCGAGGATAACTGATATCTTCCACATTAAAAAACTATATTTATTTAGCAAAATTTAACATAGAAAATATTATGCAGCGTCCGCTGCCGTACAAAACGAGAGAGATAATCTCTATTTCGCTCTCCTTGAGCACTAGGAGGGAATGAATATCATTGGCCGACGTAGGCGCGATCTGGTGGTCATTTGCCAAATTATCAGACACTCTGCCGGGGTCGTAGCATCGCAGACACTACAAAACCATTAAAAAATTATTGGAAGATGGTAAAACAATGGATTATATTTTGAAAAACAATGTGCTATATAAAATTGTAAATGATTCGGAAGTCTTGGTAATACCGCAAGTGATGTAGACTGAGGTTGTTAGAAACGCTCATCTAGGATATTTTGGTTTGGCCAAAATTGAAGATGTAGTTAAACGCGATTTTTATTTTCAAACATTAAAAAATGTGTTGAAAACGGGATTTTATTGGTCCCCTTCGGACCACAAACAAAAATTACAATCACATCTTTAGGGTGATAGATGCTTTCACAAATTTTGCGTGGTTATATCCGTTAAAGACTGTATCCGTCCAAGAAGCCATAGCGAGGTTAAAACAACAGCAAGCGATATTTCGAAATCCTCACCGTATTATCTCTGATCGTGGTGGAGCATTTATTTCCAAGGAATTTCAAGACTATTGTGAGTAAGAAAATATTGAACACATGAAAGTTACCACAGGAGTTCCACGAGGAAACGGACAGGTAGAGAGATTACATGCAACGTTGATCCCGATTCTCTCCAAATTATCGATAGACGATCCAACCAAGTGGTACAAACATGTAGACATATTGCAAAGAATGATCGATTCAACAGTATCGTTGAAGTACCAGAAAGACACCATTCGAATTGTTAACAGGAGTCAAGATGAGAGGCAGAGAGGAATCCAGAATTTTAGAAATTTTAGAAGAAAGAATCAACTTTATTTATGATGAATAACCTTAAAGAGATCCGCGAAGAGGCGAAGAAAAATATTTTGAAGATACAAGAAGAATACCGAAGAGGGTTTGACAAGAAAGGAAAAAAAATCTCATGGCTATAAAGAACTAGACCTTGTGGCTATCCAACGTACTGAATTCGGTAGTGGAATGAAGCTAAGGCCAAAATTTCTCGGACCCTACGAAGTGATCCGTGTCAAGCCCAAGGAGAGATACGAAGTTAAGAAACTTGGAGAACATGAAGATCCAAACCTGACCAACACTTCGGCTGATCTGTTAAAACCGTGGACTAACTAACCTGTCCACACACTTCTCTGTAAATAATACCCTCTCTCCCTCCCCCTGTTTCATTCTTTTTTTTCAGATTTGTTCCCGTGCAGCGAAGACACTGCAGATCTGGTGGCCGAGCGACGTAGGATGAAAAAACCACCAGAAGACGCAGTATGCAGCGTCATAGTGAGCGTCTACGCATCTGGACATTCGGCGAGTGGAAGCTGGCGTATGTAGACGCAGCGGGCTACACACAATTGTTACGATTGCTAGAACTATATCAGTGTTCACGAATTTATATTTCTGTCATATTGTGTTTTAATGTGATGTGCCGACATATCCAGCTTTGAATAAATCTACGTAGGTAAATTAACGTTTCGTTTTTGAAATACCCCTGGAGGACAATTTGAATCTTGTTTCTACTACCGGATCTCACAGTGGGGGCTTGGCCGGGATGAACTCTTGGAACTTTATACCTTCGTGGATATTACTTCGATTTTAAACTGGGACTGGCTCCGGCTCAAGTGAAAACAGGTAGGATAACTTCGATTTATATTTACCTGCTAGCGAATATAAATAATTGATTCAAAATGTATAAAAATGCAAAGAAAGAAGGTTTAATCAATTTATTAACTGAAATTGAGGAAACACCACCTGCTGGGTTGACAATGTTACAGTAAAAGGGTAGAATTGAAGTATGTAACATACACACGCCCGCACGCACACATATAACGGTAGATTTGTCTTTCAATCACCTCCGCTCTTGTTTTCATGATGCCCATTTGAAATTATAAATCATATTGGAAGATCATTTATTCCCCTATGACCAGAGAAAAATTAATTAAATCATTGATACCATTGACATTTTTCTTACTAAATAGATATATCTAGAGATATATCATTCCTTATTAGTTTCTCTTGTTTCTTCGAAAATTTACGAAAGACACGAAACCCATCTCTATTTCTTTTATTTTATTTTGTATCGAGTTTCGTTTGCTGAAGAAAAAAAAAAGAAGCTAGAAATCGTAACAAAATAAGCTTAAATATGAAACTCCAAGATAGACTATCGAGGATGTTCTTCCTGATATTACTTTTTTTGCAACGGTGTTATTGGAGAATCCACAGATGCGTATTAAACTACCATTGTTTCGATATGAACCTGTCTAGAAATTTAAAAGTTATTTCTATATGATTTCGTCCATGTTATGGAAACATTCAACCAGTGGAACAGAATTCAATAACAAAGGTCAGGGATTTCCATATCATTCCTACTAATAATTATAACAATAATAATTTTTAAAAAAGTATAGCTAAAAATTAATTATCCAACAGAGCTAGATAATTATAAGAAGAATGTAGACAAAAACAAACAGAAATCAAGCACTCAGGACTCCACGCACCAGAGTGCCGGAACTAAACCAGAAATCAAGGTAACCGACTGGAATCGTTATCAGGGAGCCTAACCAAATCAGTTACCTCAAGGGGAACTTTCTGAATAGGATGCAGGTATAACCAAAAGACATCCGAAGGCCCCGAGATCCCCATTGAAACAGATAGTCAAAACAAAATGAAAATACACGGACAACTTGCAGTAAGGCCTCAACGCACCATGTATGCAAGTACGCATACAATCCCAAAGAAAAGACAAAGATGCATATATACCCAAATTCAGTGAGTGACGGTTATGGCGAAACAGCAGCCAATTTTACCCTAGTAGTTACGTCACTGTAGCAAAACCACAGCGCCACACCCCAATGAAGTTTAAAAAAATATGAAAACAGAAACCTTTTCTTAACCGTCTTTAAAATATACCTGAGTCTAAATGCCATTTTTAAAAACTTTTAAATTGCCGTAATTATTAGGGAAATTGTTCTTACGTAGGTTTTCCTCGAAAATGCCACATGCCCCCAAAAAATCTTCAGCGTTATTACAAAGTTTTTTTTTATTCTGTATAGTTGTGAGCAAAAGATATTATAATAAATTTTCTAGTACAAGTTGCTATGGAAATTGGTAAACGTGATAACCTCAAAGTTAAAATCTAATCCTTTATCATATATCCCAATTTTTAATTCGCTATTTTGAATTTTAATTTTTAAGAATATAGATAGCATACACACTTTTGATTTTGAAAACCTTTTTACTAGTATTCCCCATGATAACTTAATGAATATCTGCTCAGAAATTTAAGATGCCTATCTGGATAGTACTTTAATCTTAAAATGTGACTGGATTGATTTATAAAAATTTAATATTTTTAAAAACTACCTCTCTAATGGCACGATTGTATGTGTACTTGCATATATGGTGCATTGAGCCCTTACTGCAAGTTGTCTGTGTCTCTTCATTTTGTTTTGTCTATCTGTTTCAATGGGGATCTTGGGACCTCGGGATGTCTTTTGGTTATATCTGCATCCTATTCAGAAAGTTCCCCTTGAGGTAACTGATTTGTTAGGCTCCCTGCTGACGAGACCAGTCGGTTTTCTCGATTTCTGGTTTAGTTCCGGTACTATCTTGCCTCTGGTGCGTGGAGACATAAGTGCTTGATTTCTGTTTGTTTTTTGTCTACATTCTTCTTTTAATTATCTAGCTCTGTTGGATAATTTATTTTTAGTTATATGTGTCCATTTTCAATATGAGGATATGATGAAACTGCGCAATCTTTTATTGAAAAGTTATAAGTTTTCAATGTTAGGGTAGATTTTAAGTTAATTTGTTTGGTAGTCTATACCCGCTTTTTAATTTTTCTTTTGTTTGCGTTGATTTCTTTATATTATTATACATTAAAAAAGGTCCGAGACATTTTTAAAGGGGAAAATTTTGAATCGAAAACAGTGAATTTTTGAAGCTCTCAAAAATTGATTCATAAAAAGATTAATATGTTAAAGTATTAATGCGTCTGGTAGTATTTGATAATTATTTTTAAAAATATGTTTGTTGGGAAAAACTGTGGAATTTCATAGACCAGTTTTTTTATCCTGACAATTTCCCTGGATCTAGTCTATTGCTTTACGTCATTTTCGTACTGACCATGAAGTTTGCGGTGTTTCAGTTTGAACTTGAACTCGCATTAATGGGAATTTAAGGAGAAGTGGCTACACTACCTACTAGTCTCATTATAATTTACACTTAGTTTATTTCCTAAGATAACTTTTGCAATATAAGCAGATTCATCCCTTCAGAAGTTAGTATATATATAAGGTAGGATGAATCTGTGTTCAATGAGGGAGGTGAGGATGCGGGTAGCTAGGTAGCTGTTAGCTTTTAATAGAAGTTCACTGCCTTGTTATTAGAGTCGATAATTCTTTAATTTGTTTTGTTTATTGAAAGTTTTTTTTTATTAAATAAACTTTTAGTTATCCTTACGACGCAATTGTCGCTTTTTTCCTCCTCTTGTCTTACCTACTTCTATTTTACTAGGCAAGATGCATATTTTGTAGGAAAGTTGAAACAATGTTCATACTCGTGATTCCTATAAACATGTGTAAATACTGTCTGCAGAACGGATAAATCGGATAGCTAACATTTTTACGAGAACGTGTATGATTTTAATGAATACGACCTGTTTTATTACACAGGGTACAAAAGGTACAGTAATTTGAAAGATACTCCGCCTGAGAATTAGCTGACCCGAAGTATAATTGCAATTCAGCAATTTTTATTAAATGCCAGCTAAACACGTATTAGTCATTGCAGAGAGACATTCCAAGTCTTATCTAAATGATTTATTGGATAAGATAAAATGTCGAATAATGAAAAGTATCAAAAATGCTACTTTTTCTCGATATGAAAATTTATACTTAAAGGGGCAACAATGGAAGCAAAGAAGCGAGAGCGCGTACGCTCTCTAACGGAAAAGTAAATGTTTACATTTCTCGCATGCTTTTCCCATTGACTTTACACGGGAACTTCGGCGTTCCACCACGCCCGTACCGTTTACCCAATCTCATTTTTCTCCTCGACTAACACATCTGCATGTGGAGACCTTTATTTACTTCAACTATATTTTTACGCTCAGTAGTTCTTTTAAAATAGGTCTCCAAGGAAAAAAACCTTATAGAAATACTATATAGTTTAATGAATACTCTACTTCACCCAAATGTATCATTTCGTTCATTTCTTTTTTTATACCGCATATAAACCTCTTATTAACATTTTGTTTGCATGGGTTGTTTCAAAAACATTCTTTAAATCTTTTTCAAACACAGAAGTTTTATCCTCAAACGTGTCCAGCTGTTAGTTCGAATTGATTCTAAAGTTTAGAAATTTCTCCAAGAGATATTTTCCCTTAGACCACATCATTTCTGCAAAATAAATTTTCTAATTGATGCCTCTACATTCTTATGAATTTTAATACGAATCAGACTTCGTCATATAGTGTGAAACATCACTTCCAAAGGTTTCCTACGATTACCGGTGCCACTCTCAGAGTGAAAGCAGATAACCAATTTTGTCTAAATACTTTGCAAGACTCTTTACTGAGTGTCTTATTCAATAGACAAGACGGTGTAATTTATAAACGTTAAACATTTTTCAAGAGTTGAGTTCAAAATTAAAATTATATATTTCCTGCACATTACGAAACCCCCCTTCTAATAAAATAATAAACGCTAAATAACTAATAGAGAGACAAAAGCGAAAATTCAGTCTAGAAATGAAGCCGTAAAATATTTATTTATATATCATTATACATATTGATTTCCTAATTTACATGACGTAAATGTAGAAAAAGCAGGTATGAACCTTATAAATTATAAACATTAGGCAAAACCAAAAACCATTATTGCATAAGTGACATTTCATGACAACTTTTCCTGTAGTATAAACAGGAAAGGTTTCTCTTTAAATTCCATTATGCAGAAAATACTTTATCACATATAGTGTTTCGTTACTGTATGGATACGGAGTTGTGCTTTTAAAGCACACAGGAAAGAAAATATTTTCTCACCCAGTGAGGACGAGAGATTTCTCTTATGTCTAACCACAAGAGACCATTTAATGATCGAGTTCAGAAAACCTTTTCTTACATATAATGCAGACTAAAAGTCTTTCCTTCATGCACAAGGAGATGCGTTTTCAACGTCCCCCGTCAAGAAAATCTTCTCTAACGTAGTGCATGCGAAAGGTTTCTCTCCTGTGTGGGTGCGGAGATGCGTTTCTAAATGACTCTGTTGAGAAAATCTCTTCTCACATACAGTGCATGAGAAAGTTTTCTCTCCTGTGTGGCTACGGAGATGTATTATCAAATTACCCTGTTTAGAAAATCGTTTCTTACATACAGTGCATGCGAAAGGTTTGTCTCTTGTGTGGATGCGGAGATGTCTATTTAAAGAAACCTGTACAGAAAATCTCTTCTCACATTCAGTGCACGAGAAAGGTTTCTCTCCTGTGTGGGTGCGGAGATGTTTTTTAAAATCACCCTGTTCAGAAAATCTTTTTCCACATACAGGGCATGCGAAAGGTTTCTCTCCTGTGTGGATGCGGAGATGTGTTTTAAAATGACTCTGTTGAGAAAATCTCTTCTCACATACAGTGCATGCGAAAGGTTTCTCTCCTGTGTGGGTACGGAGATGTGTCTTAAAATGACCCTTTTGAGAAAATCTCTTCTCACACACGGTGCATGCGAAAGGTTTCTCACATGTGTGGGTGCGGATGTGTGTTTTAAAATGACCCTGTTGAGAAAATCTGCTATCACATACAGTGCAGGTGAATGGTTTCTCTCCTGTGTGGGTGCGGAAATGTCTTTTTAAAGCACTCCGTTCAGAAAATCTTTTCGCACATTCAGTGCATTCGAAAGGTTTCTCTCCTGTGTGGATGCGGAGATGTATTATCAAACTTGCTTGTTTGGTAAATTTTTTCTCACATACAGTGCAGGTGAGAGGTCTTTCTGTATGGGTACAGAGAGGATTATCAATAACATGGTACGAATTCTGCATATTTATGGCGGGCAACTGTGAAAATGATCCTTCATATAAATTACATTTGAAAACTTCGGTGCGAATGGGAATCTGTGCACTTTGACTTCTACATTTAGACCACTTTTACACTCTTACATGGAGTGTATAAATTTTCGGCTGCAGCAGGGTTCTGCTCATAGGAATGGCATTCATTGCAAAGTCTATTGACAGTGAAACCACACATTTGCTTTTCTAGTATAACGACGTTTCTTGCAAAGAGACATTACCTGCAAAGAGAGGAGAAAGGAAATTCAATGAGATATATTAACACGGTAACATCACGCTTTTTTCGAATTTTCCGAGTAAAATAAATTGCAATATATTAAAGTGTTTGTGCTAGGAAATGAGACATCTATAAATTATGATGTTATAAAGTAAGTTCTGGATGAATTAATATGCTCGCCATTTTAAATTTATTGTACACTCACTTCCAAAAGTTAAGCACGGAGAGGAAAATGTTAATTTCCGTAACCCAATCTGATTTAAAGCTGAAATTTGCTGCAAAGGTAGAAGGAAGTATGCAAATATGTTAGGTAACAGCCAATCACGGTTTCGCGTCGAGAAATATGCAAAACAGGCAGTCGTATAAGAAGCCGGCATTGTGAAGAGTTACAGGAGTTGCATGTAAGTGCTGATGACAGGTGTTTAGAACATTCGTACGATTTGTTTTCAAGATAGACGTGTTTCTATGGCTTCCAGAAGACGAATGGGAGATTCTGAACGCTGGTGGGCTGTCGGACGCATTGAAGCAGAACAGTCTATCACAGATGTTGCTCTTTTCTTACGCGCTCGTCATTCCGTCATTTCACGATTATGGAAACAATTCCAAACCAACCAAACAGTTGTCCGAAGACCTGTAGCCGGTCGTCCAAGGGTTACGATCCCCTCCGAAGATAGATATATTGCTGTTGTAGCCAAACGAATCGAAGATCGACCTCCACACGTGTGACATCTATGGTTGCAGAGGCCATTGGTAAGATGATATCTGCCACTACTGTTCGTCGAAGGTTACACATGAATGGTCTGTACACCCGGGTACCACGAGTTTGTGTTCCTTTATCCGTCCTTTCTGGATAGTGAGGGGATTGCGCGTATGGAGTGGCCGGCTTACTCGCCGGACCTTAATCCAATTGAAAAACTTTGGGATGCCCTCGGCCGTGCTGTATGTAGACGTTTCCCACCTCCAGCCACTCTTAGAGATTAAAAAAACTTCCCTACACGAGGAATGGCGATTACTGGTCTCTGCGGTGGTTGAGCACCTCGTAACAAGCATGATCACACGCTGTACACTTTTTATGAAGGTGAGGGGTGCTCACAAACTCTATTAATGTCGGTTTTTGTTGTTTCTTTGGCATTTAAACATCATTTTGTTAATGACGCAAATATGACGTTATCTTATAATTTATGAAAATTCAATATTTTGTTAATATCTGTATGTAATTCTTTGTTCCGTTTCATGAATAAACATACAGCTACTTACTTGCAGCATTTCATGTCAATCAAAGTAGTACTTGTCCATTTTTTCGCATTTTACCGCTCCGTGCTTAACTTTTGGAAGTGAGTGTAATTAGGGCACGAAGTTACTTGGTCATCCTTATTCTTCTGTCCTGGTAGATCATAAGGATGTGCAGAGATTTGATGTTTCTGTTTGTAGCGATCTCCACAAAACTATGGACCTGATCAATAATGGATAAGCAATAATATTTTCTCCCTTTATATTAATTTCAGTTGTCCGAAATTATAAACAACTAGCCGCTGCGCGACCAGCATGGTCGCTTTTAGATTTATATTTTCTTTTGCAAAACAACTCAATTGAAAGTAACATATGTAAGGAATGTTACCATTACCTGTCATCATAAATATACGTTGTTAAGGGGTAGTGAAAACTCAGACAAAAAATTTATAATCATTGATAAATTCACTATAAGGCTGATTCTAAAACATCATGATTAAAAAATGTGAATTTCCATTACTTCAGAACAGAGTTAAAGATAAGTCTGAGAAACCCAACACCAATGATTTTAAAAATTATATCTCTCACTGTATGTACTATTTTTCAAAACTAAGATATCTACACTTTATCATTACATCAAATAAGAAATTGTTGGGGAAAATTTTCACTTATAAAATGGAGTGAAAATTCAGCAATACTAAAATATAGTATAGATTACATTTCTCTCTGTATGTATTATTGTTCGCAATTCAGATATCTCCACTTAATCATATTAAATGAATAAATTAAAATTATTCATGAGTAAAATACAGCAATTAAATTGTACGAAATTACGTGCTATCGTCGAGCCACACGCGGACAGCCGCTAATGTTTACATCCGGTAGTTGCAGCCGTTGCCATTCGGATTGTAGAAATATCGTCGATTTTTGTGCCGCATACCTACGCGTTTTATATATATAGATTTCATAATTAATTATTAAGTTTAATGCTGCCAGAAACTCATGAGATTTATATCTAATGAAAAGCTCAGCTATCATCAAATTAAAAAAGTTTATAAATCTAATAAAATATATAATATTGTAGGAAATAACAAATATGTGACTTACGGATTTGCTTAGGAATATTTGTTTGGATTGTAGTTTGGTGGCTACATATTTTTCACCATACGGTGTCCACATTTTAATCTGCATGTTGTGTATATAATGCTTCAGAATTGACAACAGTATAAATTCTTCAAATATCTTTCCGTTTTCTGCACAATAGTGCTTTTAAGTGATCATTCAGATAATGTGAACCAAACATTTTAAAACAGCTATCAGTGGACCTCTTGTAGTCTATGGGATATACGTCAGGAATACACGACTGATAAGGTTTTCTTTTCAGACCGACAACTTTTAAATATTGTATTAGGAGATTATAAGCACGTAATAAATAGGGATATAACGAATATTCGGCCACTATTTGCTATTCGGCCCTATTGACGAATATTCTGTCCGGCCGAATACCTATTAGCCCAGTAGCTATGTACATCTTACCGCGCAAAAGATCGGGTATTAGATTTTTTTTTTCCTACTTGTATATCTTTAGTCCAGTAGTGAAAAACCAAGTTTTTCAATTCGAAAGACCTCGGCGGAATTTTCTGTGGCCTAAAAACAACGAAATTTTTTGACTTTTTTTGGGTTTTTTCAAATATCTCGGCAATGGTTGGTTCTAGAGCTTAGATTGCAATTATAATCTTAAAGAAGACAAAATTTTAAACAAATCTTATATTTACTTCTTTTTTTTAAACCCAATAACAAGCGAGCTACAGCGTCAGGAAAACGGGATATTTTATTCAACTCATCGAGAAAGATGCAAAACTTTCCCCCTTCTCTGACACATTAACTCGTACAATTGCTATATATATATCCATATTTGAGAAATGCACAATATGTGTAATACAACATATATATATATATATATTTACTCCAACATACTTGAATAGTGTGCATATTTATATAATTATGTACACAAACTACACATTTGTCGATACATAGGAAATTAATTACAAAAATTGGAGTATTCAACATTCATAAAAACCGTTTATATACATTATTATAAATTAGAAAATCTAGCAGAAGTGAAATAATATATAAGAAATTACATAAAATTAATAATTATTATGTAATTATAAATGATGCAATAACTGTACTAAAACTGAAATATTTCAAATTAAATAACATTCTTCATACCTATTGTTTTTAGCTATTTTGATGATCTGGGGTGGACATCATCTCTATGTTTGGTGATACGTCATCTTCATCCTCTAAATCATGAGGCAGTTCAATTACATTTGTATATGTGAGGCCACTGCAGTGCTTACACATATTTGAGCATTTTAACCCTGCTTTTCGAAAACTACATGCACCAGTACAACCCTTTTTCAGCGTAAATTGTAGCAAAGAGATCATGCAAACCACTACCAGCCAGTATTGCACCAGTTGAGCCTATAAATGACATCAGAAGGTGAAAACCTCCAAGCCTAACAACAACAGTGTTCAATTCAAGAAGACCATTTGCAATAATATCCCTAGCTTTGAGATATAGGAGTTGGTCAAAAGTAACAATACACGTCTTTTGATTGAATTTTCTACAATATTCTGATGCAGTTAGCAGAGAGGTGTAGACTGTGTCATAGTGTGATGGAGGTGAGTTGATAAATGGAAGGCATATAATCTTAGAACGGTCATATTCTCTGTTAGCTGTCACTTTTGCCATAAAACCATTCCATCCCGAGACACTTTGTGCGATTTTTTGACCATTTTCCATACTGCCAAATCAAGTCTGTAGTAGATGAACATCAATCATATGAAGCTTCTGCAAATCCTCAATGATGATTGTTTTTTTAAACCTCCCTTTTTGCATTGGGAAAAATTTGGAGGTTTATGGTTCCTGCCTGTTTGACAACTTCAGCTGATGAGCACTTTTTTAAGCGCTGTATATTTTTGTCGGGCAACACTGAGGCAGAAGGCGTGATACACATTATACCTCCCACAGCGTGGAATGTTCCAGAGCCATCCAGATTATCAACATTAAAATCAGCGTTGTCAAACACGTATTGACAGACAGCGTCATCTCGTAGTTTACTTTCTTTAGATCGCAGGGCAAGGGATAATTCTAGTAGAGAAAACTCAGAGTACGATGTAGCAAATCCAAGTGCAGACAGAACATTAATAAGGAGCTTCGAACCAAACTTTCTGTACAGGTAAGCACTGACTCCCGTCAACACTGAAGACATGAATGAACATGATCTCACTGCATGTATGACTGCATACGATATCGCAATACTTTTTTTTTCTCCCAATTGTCAATTGATCCTCATTTGTGTTTCAAAATTATAGAACCAAATAGCAACTTCAATGAATCAGGAATAACACTTACGGCATTGCAAAAAAATTTATCTGACAGGGGATACTCAGTAGTGCAATATATTTGTGATCTTACGCCTTCCACTATAATTTCAGCTGCTGCTTTGACAATTCTTAGACGTTCCTCTTGAGGGTCTGTCTTCCTGTTGACATACCAGTTTTCATTGAGAATCTTATATCCAACGTTTTTAAAGCAACTCACTGTCTTTTTGTTGGCTGTTTCAGCGATTAAAATGACTTCTCGATACTTTTTTTCGAGACTCGATTTCACCGTTCTCTTATCCGGAACTTCATTTACTACGTTCATCAACTCCTCAAAAGTAAATTGGCACTCTTCAGTATTTTCTTCTAAATAATTATAAATTTTCTCCATAGCATAGTCAACATCTGAAAAATGACGATAACCTCTTTTTGATCCACTTTCAGATTTTTGGTAAAGCTTTCTGTAGCAAAAATGATGGTACCAGGCATCCACAGCATGCAAATCATCTTCATTCCTGATTCGATCCTGTATTTTTCTGCCCATTCATCATTGCGAATCTGTGCAGTTTTCATAACTGAATCTTTAATTGCTGTTTTTGTGGTAGCTTTATGAATCAAGTTTCGTTTTTACGGGTGGCAATTCACGTTGTTTTGACAAAAAATCTTCTTATCTTAGCACCTCTCGACACAAAAAACATTGTTTTCTAAAATCGAAACGACCCGTTCGTCCTCGTGTTGATGAAGACACGCCAGCTTGTTGATTACTCCAATGGTCTTAACAACGAAGAGCTGCATCGATCATTTTCTCATTAATGTAGCTTGTCTGGCAAGCTCTGTGTACTGTCACTTGTTCTAAGCTTTTCAAAAAACTTTGATGACTAGGGTTTTTACGTTTAAGGCTACATTTTTTAAGAGTCTCTACTCCTTTCTTTTTCACTACTATAGTATCACCCTCACTTAAGTTCAAATCACAAATAAAACAAACTTCAACTTTTGAATCGCTCATATTTCCCGACGAACGAAAATAAAAAACTATGGAGTGACAAACTATTAAATTAAACTATAATAATTAACTACTAAAAATCACTTTTAACTATTATTAAAATAAAATAAACACGTTATAACACTGTACCGAGCAAAAGAACATTCAAGAATGACGCGATTAGTTTGATACAATCCAGAGAAAAACAGATCACAAGTAAAGACATGTAAAGACCAATACAAACGAAATAAAAAATTTCCCACGCTGGGGGAGGATTCTAAAAATAGAATCCTCCCCCAACGCTTCGAACCCAACCCGATTCGGACAGGTCAAACACAAGAACAATAAACGTGAGGAGTGTTAAAAAAGTAAGTTTTGCGTCTTTCTCGACAAGTTGAATAAAATATGCCATTTTCCTGACGCTGTAGTTCGCTTGTTATTGGGTTTAGAAAAAAGATGTAAATGTAAGATTTGTTCAAAATTTTGTCTTCTTTAAGATTGTAATTGCAATCTAAGCTCTAGAACCAATAATTGCCGAGATATTTGAAAAAACCCCAAAAAAGTAAAAAAATTTCGTTGTTTTTTGGCCACAGAAAATTCCGCCAAGGTCTTTCGAATTGAAAAACTTGGTTTTTCACTACTGAACTAAAGATATACAAGTAGGAAAAAAAAATCTAATACCCGATCTTTTGTTCGGTAAGGCCATTTATTTGAACCCAGCTACTGGGCTATATGGCCGAATGTTATTTGACATTTGGCTGAATAAATTCATAATAAAAAGATATTTTTAAAATGTGCTTTTAAATATATTTAACGAATAATGTTGCAGAGTTACACTTCACCGCATTAATTATTAGAAAATCAAACATTTACTCTATTTGAGTATAATACATAAGTGTATTTAATAATGTTACATAAATAAAAACGTTTTCTTGTTGCAAATAGTTTGTTATATAAAATGCATTATGCTTTTATATTAAAATGCAAATACACACACATATATACAGTTTGCTAAATAGAAGTCTGAATACTATTTGAATCAGTAATTTAAATTTCTTTATAATGAATACCCTTGATAATATCAATTTATTAATAATATACTGTACAAATATATGGTTATATAATTATTAATCATAAAAATAAAACAATTATTTAATGAATGCCTATATATATATTACCAGCTTCAGAAAATAAAAGCTCACCGTATACTGTGCTTGCAGGAGCTTAGATATTTTGTTACTAAATTTGGAAGCCTTGGAAAGTTTTCTGCATTTGCTTTCTACCAATTAAGTGGACACTCCATCATACCTATTAGAGGTTTATCAAAATAGGAATTTACCTCTATTAATTTATCCACTGAATTTTCATTTGTATTTGTACTCGTATTTGTCGTGTTCTGCAATGAGGAATGCTTTATTTCTGTAAAGCAATCCCAAAACGAAGAGGGTTTCTCATTCTCATCAGTGATTCCAACATCTGAAGCTATTTTGTTAACTGCACAATCAATGTCTAGTTTTGAAAAATGAAGTGAGCTTTCTTTTGGTAGTACTTATTTCTCCAACATCTTGTTGATTAAAAAAAGCTAGTTTATATCGTGGATCTAATGCTGTTGCAATCACATAATTTTCAAATGATGAAAATCGAAAGTCTACATTTTGTATAAGAAAATCTTTTATTGTTCCAACACACACACACACACACACGCACACAAAATGGTCTCCTGACTTCGAAAGATATAATTTCAGTCTTAATCACCGGTATAACCATAGAAATTGAGCATTTTGTAGAACTAACTTCTTTTGTTATTGCTTCAAACGGCTTTAACAAATCAACAATTTTTTCCAAAAGCATCCACTGATTTCCAGTTAAATTATTTATATCTCCATAATTTGCGTATAAGGAAACTACTTTTTTTGTTCGTTTAAACGTTCTAGCATATAAAATGTGCTGTTCCACCGTGTTGGTACATCTTGGATTAATTTTTTCTCTTGCATGTCAAGTTTCTCAATCTGGATATCTTTCAATCTAGAACATGATAGAGATGAATTATTGAAGTGGCCCACAATCTTTCTCAGAAATTTAATTTAAATTCCATTCAGTGCACACTTTTTTGATTATGTCACTAATAGCTTCTCCTGTATGAGAGCCAGGAAAGTGTTTTGCACAAAGAACAACATCATAATAAATGAAATCGTTACTTATTCAATGTCCTGTCACACTTATAAAGCTGTGATTATTCGCAGAACTGGTCCAGATATATGAGGTAAGAGAAATCTCATCTGCTGTTGCTAGTTGAGATGGAATCTTCCCCTTACAATCTTCGTACATACTTGGCAACACAGTGCCCTGGAAATAACTTCTGCATGGAACTTTATATTGGTTGATATATCTTGGTTCTGTTTCTCTCATTAATTTGATAAAGCCTATGTGTTCTACAAAAAAAAAAAAAAAGGGCTGGTTATCACAAACGATAATCTCTCCTATGATTTTATGCAGTTTTATTGCTCTGTGATAATTTATGTCCCAAAGTTTCTAGTTTTCTTTTGATGCCTTGGCTTACAGCTTTTGGCTCCAATGAATCATTCTTTGCATCTCAGTTGCTTTCCTCATTTATTTCATTGCAAATCTTTGGATTTTTTTAATATGACTCACCAAGGAAGTTGTAGCTCTTTTCCCAATGCCTCCTCTTGATAATATACTATCACACAGTCTGTATTTAGCTTTAGTTTCATCATTTACTTGGGGGTCAAAGATTTCCCAAACAAAACTTTTCTTTCAAAGAGAACTCATAATAACTTACTTGCTTACTTCCTATTTACTATAAACTAACAACTGCTTCAAGTATACCAGGTAAAATTATTTTGCTAGGTGCATGATCACCAGTCAGCTAAGATTGCTTTTCAAGATCTAAAATTACTTTTCCATGTGCAACCGCAAAGGTTATGTACTTTTCATTTTCAAAAGAATGAACTGGGAGGGTAACTGGTTTCACAACAAAGACTTTAAATTCCTACGGGCTTTCACACCAATAGGGAGCCACAAACTTCCCACAATAGAACCTACTTGACCAGGGTAATTTACTAAGGACTATTTTAGGGGCTATCTCATTGTGAATTATGGGGGAGAGTAAGCAACACGAGGCGTTTGTTAACAACTTTGAAAGTAAGTAAGGAGAAATGTCTCACTGGGTAGTAAGTAGAAGTGAAGAAGAATATTTATATTTTAATATAAATAACTTAACATCGTGAATTAAAGAAAATTAATTTGCTATAAGATAAAAAAAAATTGACAAGTTCTTAAATTTCTGGGTTTTAATAATTTTTCCGACAGAAAAGAGTTAAAAAGTACCTTTAACAGTAGTAATGAGTTCCTATTTTAAATATAATATATATAAATTACAAGTAAAAATATAGTTAAAATATGCTATTATTATTTAGATTTGTGAAGTCCATATTGCCTTATTATTGGCATCAAGATATTTAAAATATTAGAAAAAATACATCAAGTTGTTAAATTTTTTTTTAAATATACAAAGATTAAAAAAGTAATTTTGTTAATATTTATTTCATTTATAATTTTAAATGTGAAACTTTTTTTAAAAAGTAAGTATTCAGCCTAAAATTTGACAGAATATTTGGTATTCGACTATTCGGCCAAATCACTATTCGTTACATCCCTAGTAATAAAGATTCTAAACAAAATAAATCTATACGGTTATGGTGCGATGCTCCATAAAAATTACTTTGATAACAATTTTAAGATTTCATAGTCAGAAATATTAATTAAGAACTGCTTAAAAAAGTTTTATCCCTGTTATTTCTCACGCAATTTATTATTTTTTTTAAAGACTCTTCGGGTTGTAAATAAAATATGCCGAATGAATGTGGGGTGACTTGAATCTCAACCAGTCACATACTGATTTGATACATTTCAGTATTACAGTAAAGAATCAATTTCACAGCCGTAACAGAAAAGAGAGATTACATATATACACACTTCGGTAGAAAATTAATTAGATTACATATCTTTTTAATTAAAATTTCGGCTGAAGTACTATACTTTTAATGATGCGTGAAGTGTGGCAATAAAAATTTCATCGCAGTAACCTCCGACATTAAGGTAACCGTACTTGCTAGTTTTATGACGTGCGGGAGGGTGTTTGTTTAAAAACGGGATTTTTTTGGTACTGAAATGTTGTCTTTACCACTTTGTAATAAATGATTAATGAATTGATAACAATTGATTTGTACATTTCAAAGAACTTTTCCTATTGTAAATCTTTATTTTTCAGAATAAAAAGAGTTTTCAAGTGGAAGTGCCCGGGTGATTGCTGCTAATTAAAGTATAATATAATTAAAGAAATATGTGAAATAAAGGTACTTTTTGATATTTCTACTTTATATTCTAATTTTCTCATAATTTTCATTTTTTTAAAAATTTATTTATTTATTAATATATTTTTTTTTTTCGGGGGGGAGTCAAATTAATGTCGTTTTTAATAAAAGTTCAATTTTTCTAAAAAAACATGGTTTTGCATTTTTGTATTTCTACAAAACTGCAAGCAATTTTATGCATCCAGATTTCGACACGTCTTTCTCATTCGTCACCAATTTTTTAAATTTTCTCTATTTTGCGGGATGGATATCCAAGATTACGTAAGCTTCTAAATTAGGAGTTTATTATAAATGCTCCTTCATGCATTTCTAAGGATGAAATGTCTATTTTCTATTGTCTTCACAGTGGACTTTGCGACAAAGAGGCCTTAACAAATTCTATGACTAAAGAGAAATGCTAGCGATTTATGACATTCTTTAAGATTGAGTGATTAGAACTGTAAACATTTTTCTAATTATGATTTGCATACATCCACTCAGCGAGCTATGTAAGCACAAAGGGGACTACTACATAATAAATGTACTAGAAAGAAATTATCTATATCAAGGTATAGGGCTTGTGGCAGCCCAGTGGTACAGCGCACTGGTTTTCGGTGCTGAAGGTGCTCGGATCGAATCCTGGCGTTGCGCCACGAAAAACGCCTCCGTTCGTGTCGTCCCTTCATATGGGATAATGCTGTCCGCCTATATGGTGCCCCCACAATAAAATGGGCAACAAAATTGCGACGTAGTATAGGCGAATGTTTGACGTCAAGTGCCTCCGCATTGGAAAAAAAAAAAATATATATATATATCAAGATATTCTCTAATAAAGGAGTTATTTTTATTTTCAAAATTAATTGTAACGCAAAATTCTTATATATAAATATGCATTCATATAAAAATGTACACTGGGACCACAAACGTCAGTTGACGTATATTATCTTTGAAACACTCTTCAAACTCGTAGTCGATAATATAGTTTTCCTATAAATCTAGAAAGTTTGAGTTAAAATTATAAAAAATGAAATTATATAAATAAAAAAAAATTCAAA
Organism: Dolomedes plantarius; assembly: GCA_907164885.2. NCBI lineage: Eukaryota > Metazoa > Arthropoda > Arachnida > Araneae > Dolomedidae > Dolomedes > Dolomedes plantarius. The sequence goes on along the minus strand of OU015493.1, from coordinate 120,565,944 downwards.
TTACATTGATTATCTTGAGTTACCTTTATACTGGAAAATAAAATAAACAAAACAATTGTGTGATTCAGAGAATATTGGAAAACCATTTTGTTCTTACACGATAAGATAATCTCATAACATTCTTCATTTTGTGTATAAAGTCAAATGATTTATAGATATCCACATAGACTGGAAGTCTTTTGGTCAGAACTCTACACAATACAGTTCAGTGCTACAGGAAATCAGATGAAGATTAAGCTATACCTATTACAACCTTTGTCCAGAAAGTTCGGTGAATGTGTCTATAGTTACAATGGATTGTTGTCTTAGATGAAACAGTTGTTACTGTCCTTCGAAGTAATCCCCGTAAGCGGTAATGCACATTTGGGAACGGCTGTACAAGTCTTGGAAACTCCTGGCGTAATCGTCTTTAGGGATGGCCTTCAGCTGGGTCGTAGCATTACGGTGGATGTCCGAAAACCCGTGGCCCTTCAGGGCTAATTTCATTTTGGGGAACAAGAAAAAGTCCAGGGAAGTCAAATTTGGGGTGTAGGATGGGTGATTGTGGGACAGAACTTGCCTGTTGGCCAGGAACTGCTACACCAGAAAGGCAGTATGAGGCCGGGCATTGTCGTGAAGCAGGGTCCAGTTGCCTTGCTTGGCGTACTGGGGGCGTACCCGATTGATCCGTTGCAGCAGACGTTTCAGTATATCCAGGCACTCAGCGGAATTTAACATGGTGCCCTCAAGGAGGAATTCTTTATGGATCAGACCCTTTAAAGTCGAAGAAAACCACGAGCATTGTCTTGATGCGGGATTTCTCACTTCGCACCTTCTTGCTTTTCAGCGACCCTGGACCCCGCCACTGCATACTCTGACGATTGCCGTTGGGGTCATACTTCAGGCACCAGGTCTCGTCACCCGTGACAATGGTTTTCAGGAAATTTGTGTTTCAATTCACCATGTCGATGAAGTCACCACAGGCGTGAAGCCGAATTTGCATTTGTTCCGGCGTCAAAGTATTGGGCACAAGTCGGGAGCAAAGCTTGCGTTTATCCAAATCCTGGGTCAGTAAGAGGTGGGCCATCTCACGACTAATTCCCACTTCCTCCGCTATCATTCGCACTGTCCCACGCCGATCCTTGGCCAACAATTCCTTCACTTTCTGTACGTTGTCCGAGGTGCGTGCAGTTGCAGGCCGAGCACTTAGGGAGGAGTCTGCAATGGTGTGCCGCCCTTCACGGAAGTGTTTAAACCACTCATACACGCACTTCAAGGTGACAGCACATTCTTCGTAAACTTTTAGCAGCATTTCATGAGTCTATTTTGCTGATTTTTTAAGTTTGAAACAGAAGAGCATATTCGTTCGCTGATCCATTTTGAATTTCGACCGAGCGCACAACACCTTCACTCTACAATGAACTGCTTCCACACGATAAGCTAACTTTCAGTGCCGCCGCCCAGGAACTGGTTCAGACCAGTTTTCACCTGCCCGGCACGGTAAGCCCCGGTTGCAACCTCTTACGACCGTGAGCACTATGACGTCATTCACCGAACTTTCTGGACAAAGGTTGTATAACACTTCTTCGGGAGAGAAAATCACACCTTTCTCTGCATAAACAATGATAGAAAAGCAACTGTCAATTTGAATAACTTATCATGATACAGTATGAAATATTTCATTCTTCAGTCATAAATGTATGCACTGAGAGTAACTGAAAAAGTTTAATACCAAAAAAAAGGATTAAAGAAACATATATACATAGTATACAAAACAGTAATACTCACATCAATTAATTTTTAAGTCAAAATAAAATCTACAGTCATATAAAATTCCCTACATGATGAAATTTAAACTGTTTAGCTCATATACAAACACGTTATGGTCTTTTTATACATTACTTCTCAAACTATTTTTTCTTTCCCTCCTCAATCCAAATTGAGGAAGTTTCACACATATATATTATAATAAATTCAAATCCTTAGAAGTAATACACTCAACAGGAATAAGAAAAAGTAATTTTCTCTATTTTGTACAATTAAGCTCAGGTGAGGATCCTGGCAAAACATTTGTCTTTATTTTGAGCAAATGTAACTAAAAGAAAGCGATATTGTCTAACAAACGAGTTATTGTTACTTTCAAAATATTGTTTACTTTGCTATGCATAAAAGGATAGAAAATATGTAAAGAATTAATTATCAAAGGCAGGGCTGGCTTTAACATCATTGAACTTATTGAATACAAGTGGGCCCGATGCTAGTACAGAGCCCCACACGTAGAAAAAATTAAAATATGTCTGAAAGGAAGTACTGTGATAATTTAGAAAGTTTCAAGAATGCCTGATAAAATATAGCCACTCTGGTTTCCAATAAGTTTTAGTCGGAGCCATAGAGCTTGTGACTTATTTAGAAGTCACCCCAGAATTTCGGGAAACATGTTTACGAAAATGAAAAAGGATATTTAATTACATGTATGCAGATGAACCAATAAGTAACTGGTAAAATGTTTGAGGAGCCTTGTTTTTAACAAAAACGGTGCAAAGCTAGAAAAGTTTATTCCAGACGATTCCACAGAATAAACATCGAAAACATGCATCAGTACTAGAAATTGTCTTGACAGATGTAAAAATGATTAAGAATAATGACCAAATGAAGTCTATAAAAGATGTAGATGTAGATAGCGATATGCTGGACGAAGAAATGGAAGTATTAAAACCCACTGTTTCAGAAACCCTATAAAAATTCTACAATTGCTACAAATGACAGCTACTGGCTTTTGAAATGTATTTATATCTCTAAGGATATTTTTAGCAATTCATGTAACTAACACTGGGAAAAAGAAGCATTTCTAGATAAAATTTTTAAAACATACCTGAGGACAATAATATTGCTACAGAGACTCAACTGCCTTTCAATACTGCCTATAGAGAATGTAGAAATAAGGAAATTAAAATTTTATCAATTAGTAAATTATCCTGTTGATAACAAATGTAGCAAAATTTGATTGTAAATAATTTTGTTCTGTGAATAAAAAATATGTAGTCTGTATGTACTCTTTAGTTTTTCTTTTCTCATAAATGTAACAAAAAGGAAATACGACTACCTGCCTAATTTTTGTCTTTTATACTTCACATTAAATGTTTATCATTTGATGTGTATTAGAATTTTGAAGGACCCCGCCGAAAATTTTCCATTTGAGCCCCATAATGATTAAGGCTATCCCTGATCAAAGGCATGAATGACAAGAACTCTATGTCAAAATTTCCAGTGCAAAGTAATTAACTGATATACTCTGTTACCGTCATATATATTTAGTTAATGTAGACATTTCTAAATTTTTAAATATTAAAATATAGAATTCACACAAAATCTTCAAATTTTTAATTTATAAGATGTTTTTAAATTATGTATAAAATAAAATTATATGTAACTAACTGTCAACAACACAAATTGTGATTAAGAAACTTAAACATGATATGCAAAGCTATGAAAATGACTGCAATGAAAGAAAAATCTTCTGGTAAATGACTGACTACCATACAGAATTTTTTTTCAAAATTTTCATAAAATACTTATATAGAATGTTTATGCATAATTCCCTCAGGCAAAATGAAAACTTAACAGCCTGTATTTTCCTGTTCTGGGTTTACATAAATGGTTTAATATAATCCTCTAATGCCTGTTTTAACCTTTGTCCATCTAGAAATATAATTCATTTCAAGCACAATTATAGATTTCATCACAGTATAATTATAAAACACATTTCTAGAGCACTAGGGAAAATAAAGAGCACAAGAATTTTCAAAACTATACTTTTGACACTTTTACTGCAGTTACTTTCTATTTATTAAATATTTTTTACCCTTAGGAAGAAGTGGGATTAAGGATATTTAAATCCTAAAACAACAAACATTTGACCAACACTGAACTTAAGGACAGAAACTATATAGAATAAAAAATTACCCAAGTCATGAACAGAAATATAGCAGTTATAAATTTTACCAGTACAAAATATTCTATAAAGAATATGCTGGTCAGAGAGCTGACGGTTAAAAACTAGTTCTAAACTGACCCAGATACAATTTTTTTTTATAATTATATCAAGGATGTTTTAAATATCAGTTAATACAGGTTTTGTAAATCCTGAAATGTTTCTAATGATACACAATATTGTATCATTAGAAACATTTCAGGAATAATGAAGAAATCTTTAGAATACATAAGAAGTGAATGCAATAACTACACTGCTCAAAAAAATTAGGGGCGCAAGAAAAGAAGTTAAGAAAACCGTGCGAGACAGCCACGTATTGGCATAAAATGGATAGTACACGCATATCAATGCGCAATACAGAAAAAAAGACGTAAAAAAAAAATTGTAATTAAGCTTTAATTCTTTGAAAATATGGAAAAAACGTGAAAAGATGATTTAGGGCAACAATTTGGTTACACGTATGATAAAAAAAAAAGTATTGTTTAGAAATGATACAAGATTTTTAATATGGCGTGTGGTCTCCCAGAACAGCTAAGAATGCTGCACACCTGTTTTCCATGGATACGATGATGTTATCGATAAGAGTTTGGGGAATACTGTTCCACTCCTCAAGAAGTGCAATCTCCAAGTCTCGGAGAGTAAAAGGAGGCCTTGGTCTCGCAGCAATGCGTCGTCCGAGCATGTCCCAAACATGCTCGATTGGATTCAGGTCAGGAGAGCACGCTGGCCATTCCATACGCTGTATTGTTTCAGCTTCAAGCATGTTGTCCACAAGACGAGCTGTATGCAGTCTGGCATTATCATGCTGGAAACCAAAGGAATCTCCAATGGCTGCAGCGTAAGGTATGACATGATGTCTCAGTATCTCGTCTGCATACCTTCGGGCTGTCAAAGTACCATTTCGAATGATATGCAGGTCCGTACGTCCACCTATGCTGATTCCACCCCATACCATAAAACCAGCTCGTCTGTATTGTGACCTTTCACGAACGAATGTGGGGTTATTTCGAGTGCCCCTTTCCCTCCATACCAAAACACGTCGGTTGTCACACTCCAGACTGAATCGGGACTCGTCTGTAAACAGCACTTGGCTCCAATCATGTTGCTCCCAATCTCGATGTTCAGCAGCCCATCTTCCTCGGGTCGCACGGTGGCGTGAGGTCAACGGAATGCAGACCATTGGCCTACGTGCATAGAGACCTCCCTGATGTAGCCTATTACGTACTGTTTGGCTGGACACCCTTCGTCCTGTTGCCAAGAGCAACTGTCTTTGCAGCTGAGTAGCATTGTCTGTTCTGTTTCAACAAGCTGTTAACAGTATATACCGGTCATCAGTTGCTGTAGTGGCGCGTGGCCGACCTTGCCCTGGTGGACGTCTAACATTCCCTGTTTCTTGGAATCTATTTCACAGCCTTGCAACGACACTTCTGGCGACTCCATTAGCATCTGCGACACAACGTTGTGTTTTCCCGGATTCAAGTCTGCCTATAATAATGCCATGCCATGGATTCCGGTAAATCACGTTGTTGAGACATTTTCAAGTCACCTTTTCTCAAAAAGAATAACTGAGCAATCTAATTTCACAGTTAAGGCAGTGAAACAGACGTTTCTGCAACATCCCGATTTCCGCCCTTATGTTCTTTTTCTGGTTTTTGACGTCATGAACTTTGATTTGCATATGAAGTTTTCTTCTTCTGTTTTCTGCTAGGTTTTAAATTATGGATGATTTATTTTATGTTACTTATCGGTGTAAGTATTTGCATAATTTCGTTAAAACCATGTGCTCCCCAAATTGTTTTGAGCAGTGTAGACATGCAATAACTCCTTTTCTAATGAAGAAATCTGTAGAATGCATGGTGCAGAGATTATTAAACATTTTTATATATAATATATTAATAATTGTGCACAATTTTGAAGTGTTACATAATTTATTTTTCCTTTAATAAGAATTTAAATTTTAAACATCAACTATGAGTTTTAAATCCTTAAAACTAATACTTGATATTTTGACTTGATCATCCTCTTTTAATTATATTGATTAAAAACTTTAAACAAGCATATTATCAGGGTGTAGATGATTTTAATCAAATGATTAAAATCTTAATTTAAAACCAAAAAAATTATGTCATGCATTACATTGAACATTTTTGGTATATTCTCCTATGGGTTAGTAAATTTTAATATAAACAGGTAAGAAAGGAGACTTTTACATCTCATTCATAGAATTCAAGTTACTCCCTGTATAACTAATTTGTTTCTTGGAAAATTTTCCATTGTGTGTATTGGGCTACTTAACAATCTTGTCAATGTGATAATACACTTACTTTATCTAAAATTGGCCAGATTTGTTTCTGAGAATAAGTCAGACAACCAATCTTAAGTACTCTTGGATACTAAATACGAAGTGGAATGTTTAACAATAAAGGAAAAAGATCAACCTTTAAACTTTATTAAAGAAAAGTATAGAGATACCTCCCTATTAAACATTAGTTATATAGTAGTATAGTACATCGTCACTTGATTGCAAGAACTAGATAACTTGATTCTTCAAGTTCTTGAAGATCTCAAATGTTTACTTCTTCCAGTGAGAAAATACCCATCATTCTGTTTATCTAATTATTACACTAGTCAGCAGATTGCATTAGGTTACCAGCAAAGAAAGTTTTCTAGTTATTGCATTCACTTCTTTTATGTAATCTAGCTATAAATAGCCAGATATCTCAAAAATAATTTTTTTTGAGTTACCTAGTTCTTGCATTCACGTGGCGATATAAATTTAAATCTATGGTATATATAATAGTTTATATCACATAAAATTTAAATTAAAAAAATTGTGATAAAAAAAATTTGAGTTAATAAAAAAAAAAAAATCGAATTTTTCGATTTAAAAAAATCATGATTTCTATACACCCTGCATATTATAATGAATGATGCACATAAAAATGATGAACATTTGGGAGTATTACATTTAATGCTGTTATCTTTGTTGCAGTGAATGTCATTTATTAACCTTATCAGAGGCACTATATCAAAATATTTTTGGGGGAGGACAAAACTTTATATTTGAAAAAATATTACCATTAGGAACATATTCTGTGAGAAATAAAAAATTATAGCATCATTTTAGGCAGGGTGAGGTGCTCCATTTTTGAATCAGCCCGTAACTAGAGCACTCTATATTAGAAAGTCTGTCCTGACTGGATGAGACATTATTAACCCTATGAAATTAATAATAATATAGAGCAGGGGAGGGCAATTGTTTTGGACCGGAGACCACTTTTTGTAAGTGCAGCCGGCGATAATTTTAAAAGTGGACCATACCTTTTACAATTGTCACATTTATTAATTAATTTTGCATTTCAGAAAAGGTATAAACTGTATTATAAAAATCAATGAATATACATTAAATAAAATATTAGCAGTTTCTCTGGCTGTCCGGATTTTTCTGGGTGTCTTGGCAGGCACAAAAAAAATCTATAGCAGGCCGCATGTGGCCTGCCAGCCGCTATTTGACAACCCCTGATATAGAGCAAAGATATAAAAATATATCCGTTGTAATGAGTTTACAATATAATACAGATATATGTATTAATTTATTTGTATTTATACAGAACATTTATCTAAATAATTTTTTGCCCTCCCCCTACAAAAATAAAGCAAAAAGTATATAAATGTTTTAAATCATCTGTAACATTCAATAAACATACATGAAATTTCTATAGATTGAAAGTAAAAAGTATATAACAATATACATGAAATTTTTATAGATTGAAAGTAGAGTATACAAATGTTTCAAATTATCCATAATTTTTCAATGACCAACATGCATGAAATTTTTAATAGACTGCAAGTAAAAAGTATATAAATGAAAGTATATAATGGAAGTAAAAAGTATATAACAACATACATGAAATTTCTATAGATTGAAAGTAAAAAGTATATAAATGTTTAAAATTATGAGGAATATTCAACGAATAACATAAGAACAAAAAGAATATAGTATGAAAATTAAAATAAAAAATACTTATGGGATTTTTTAAACAACTAATTCCTTCTTTTAAAGGCATAGTAGAACTTTACATGCCTTGCATATCCAACCTGTGAGAGGTAGAAGTTTTTTTTCTTTTGTGCTACACAATGCACAACACATACAAGACTTTTCGGGAAAATGTTCATTTCCGTTTAACCTATTATCAACAGGTATAACACTTTTGGGTATTTTTTATTCGTGCATGCTCTGCTGCTTTTTTCTTTTCCTAGTAACAAATCAGATTGCGGAACAGCTTCCCAATTGACCCATTTTCTCGCCAAGCCAATTTTTTCCCGCCAACATTAGCGCCATTGTTGTTTACCCCAGCCCTCCGCACGGCAAGTGAGTAAGACTGGTTCTTAAATCCCCCCCTCTTCCCGCTACTCGTCAGATAGCATGCAACACAGCTTATTTATTAAACTTTTACAATAAAATGAGATTATAAAGAGATTTCTTAATAAATAAAACTTACTTGTAAATATCCGGTGATGATTTTTAAAATATTGAAGTTTATAATTAAAAGACGTCGTTCTTCTTAGGGCACTTAAAACTACTCACCAAAAGAGAACATTCCCTTAGAAATCGGTGATAAACGAGACTATTTCTAGAAATATCAACTATAAATAACCTACTGGGTATACCGTCCGAGCCGAACGCATGCTTACCGCCAATTTTGCAATCCGACTTGGATAGTCTAACTAATGCAGACTGATATTTAGAACCAATACTGCTAATGGGCAACATAACTATTTAGTTTAATTTAATAAAGCAATAAAAAATTAAGAGTTTTTTACAAAGTAAAAATAGTAATTAGTAAAATAGTAGCTTAAATAAAGTATAAAAACTCTAAAAATGAAGTTAGAAAATCGTATAGTCACCAAGCACGTGTTAATCCAATGAAGAATCCGTCTGTCAAGCAGCTAACAGAGCAGAAAAAAAATCTGAACTAACTCTTGACCTCCTGAACCGGCTAGCTTAATATTACAGCAACCCTTGTGACGTAGTTCGTCGTCAAGGCGGGTTTTCTGAGCCCAGGAACGAACCGCGCCACAAGGATTGGCGTGAAATCGCCTTGGCGAGAAATCGGGTCAATAAGGAATCTTAGCCCAGATGGCCACTAGGCTTTCGATTAGGCAGAGTCTGCAATCTTTCAATATTTTCTCTGTCCGTGGGTAACTGTTTATATAAAATATTGGAATTTATGACAAAGACATCTAATAAAATGAAAAAATATTCTATGCTACCATTTTGAACTTTTTCTATCAATTTGATAGAGGCTTTTGAGATGGTCAAAATAATGAACAAAACCCATATTCTTATTGTGGGTGATGACAGCTTGTAGACAAGGTATTTGTCTTATATTCCCATTCTTCTCTTTTCTATTCATGGTCACAACATCTACTTTATTTTCCAGTGTTGATAACATGGACACTGCACGTTTATTTTTCCACTTTAGGTAAACAATAGCATCATCACTCACTGCCCACTCTGTGACCGATCGGTACGAATTCTTGTTGACTGCCAGATTCTTTGAAAGATTTTTTCTGTTCATCAATACAGTACCACAAGAAAACACATTTGGGGTTTTCAAAAAAGAGAGCAAATTGCAGAATATAAAAAGGTATAGAAGAAAACTTTAGGATTTTTCAAGAGTTTCCTATATAAGGTTTTCACAAAATCCCTTCTCAACATTTTTTGCCTGTTTCTTCACAATCTAGTTCAAATTGACACACAAAGCCACTCTCATCACAATGCATCTAAACTTTGTAGCCACATTTAATTTGCTATTTAGGCATATATTGTTTGTTTGGTACCAAATTTTGTGCCAGATCATTATTTATGTGGGAAATTTAATTATTTAATTTTTTCTATCTGTAAGTTTCACATAAAATTAACAGTGTATAATGATTTTATTGTAATTTTAAAAAAAATTAAAACACATAAAGGATGGTTTTTTAACATTCATAAGCTTTAGATGTTTTAACAATTTTTATATATTTTAAGCATGGAGTTAAATTAAAAAAAACACACACCAAATTCATGAATGCTGAGGAATGTGCTGAATTTTTTTATGGCCTCGAATTTGGTAATTATATAAATGATTCCCCTGTTTATGTTCTGCTACAATTGGGTTGTAATCTTGAAATGAATTTTTTTAATATCCAGTTTAATGGCTTAATAACATGATTATATCTCAGAAATGTCAATTTTTTTTTTCAGATTTAATTCATTGAATTAGAATGATCATTTAGATAATTTGAGCTAACAAATTTTTAAAATATCTTCAGATAATGAATTATACATTCGGTGAATGAAAAATATTTTGAATTCTTTTCATAGCATTTTTATTTCTCTCTTTTTCAAGGAACACAATTTAGAGAAGATAAGAGATTATCCTTGGTTATTCAAATGTAGATTTTATATGTTTTACTCCAGACCTGAGTGTATGTGGTACATCTCTTCATCTTGGTTAGTGTTTTTGATTTTAATTTTTTCAATTAAAGATTCAAAAATTTTTTTAGTTACTTTGGACATAGTTTAAATTTAAATTTTTTTGTTAAAATTCCCCTGAAATACTACTGTCATAGATTTTTAAAATTTATTCTGCTATATATGTTGCTGTATTACCTATTAGCCACATATTGTATTATGAATATATTGTTTCCCTACAACATTTTATACACATTACCCTACAACGTATTTTTTAAAAATTTAAATTTTGACCTACTTTTTGAAACCGATTGATACATTTTGGACACTGTAAGTATTTAGGATGATTTATTTATTTACTCCAGATAAATCCTTTATTCAATTTTTTAAATTCAAATAGTCTAATGTTGTTTATTAGCTACTTATTGTTGAATTTTCATATAAAGTGTTGATTGTCAGGCAGAAAGTTTTAAAACAGTGAGAAATAGTATTTTCCTAAATTTCTCATCAGAACCCCCCCCCCCCCCCTGCATATTTTAATAGCATGCTATCATCGACTAGAAAGTAATAATGTACTAATTTGCTAAAAACAACATACCATGGCTGAATATGCAGTTTTTCACAGTTTAATAGCCATACGTATTGTATTAACATTTGGCTTAACTCACAAGAAAAATAGCGTAAAATGTACAAATCATACATATCATTTTCAACTTTTGAACATAACAGTTCAGTACAAATAAAACAAAATAATGATAATAATAATAAACACTGAATTATACTTACGTGAATACCTATTTATTTATTTTTAATCTTAAGTTTCCCAAGGTTTTTCTGGTTAGCGCCCACCTTTTTAAACAATAACAGTAGAACACGATTATAAAAATCACTCGAGTAGTTCGGTTATCACAATTTCACTCGAGTTATTCTAAATCGATTATTCCACTCGAGTGAATCACTCGGTCAGAACGATTATTTTTCAGGCGATTATTTCTTGCATAAATCGCGCTGAAGTACTCGAATGAATCACTCGGTCAGGACGATTATTTTCCAGGAGATTATTTCTTGGATAAATCGCGTTAAAGTACTCGAATTTCTAGAAAAAGATGATTATTTCTCGTTTTTCGTTAGCTCGAGTGATTGCACAAGACATCGTCGTAGGAAAAATCTTGCGAGGCGCCTTAGAGCATTAGCTCCTTATCCTCGGTATCAACAGTAGGATGTTTCATGGTTACCGTTCGCAAGATTATAGAAGGGCGATCAGACAGAAATCCAACAATAGCGAGTAGCGATGTTTACTAGGAGTAGCGAAGCCTACTATGTTTCCTAATATGTTTCCTACTACTATACTTTCCTAATCCCACGTAGAGTTTTATTTTGCATTGTCTGCAGCCTTTGAATATGAGTGTCCACTGCTGATCCACACACCGGAGCAGCATAGAGCAAGATGGTGGTGGTTAATAAGTTATCTGAACAACTGTTACGTTTATATAATATAAAGATAAAAAATTACGCTAAATGTAAAGATAAAAGGTGTCTTACGTGCCCTATGGCGAACAGTAGCCAAGTGGGGGTTGGTTCCGGCAATAGTAGCTTATTTTGTAAGTGTAAGGGATTAATTTACATTATAGAGTGTCAAGAGTGTAATTTATGCTATATTGGGCAAACGGGGACTGAATTTAATAAAAGTGTTAATAGCCATAGGTCTGCAATCAAAAATTTTAAAGACGAAACTTCTTTTGATTATGAACTTCTACACTTTCAAGTACGCAACTTCGAGCAGGCTAAATTATATATTATTGATGAGATTAATGATTTAAACAAAAGGCTGGATTTTGAAGATTTAAATATTTGTAAGCTTAAAACACTATTTCCGTACGGTTTAAACAGTAAACTTAACAGAGAAGGCCGGTGGATTTGAATACTAACCGTGTTTATAAAAAATTCATGGTTATTGATCGGTTTAATTATAAATATTCTAATAATAGGGGTAAAAGAGGAAAAGGTAGCAATAGTTTAAAAACGAAATTGAAACTGGATGATCTGCAAAAAAATTGTAATTTATTTATTGATTTTAAGAACATTAAAATAATTAAACATTATTTGTTCAACCAAAAAAATTCTGGTTTAAGGTGGTTAATTAAACATCACTTATCTTCAATTAAATTTGTTTCGAGGTTTACAAAACTAATAATTTTAGATTTAATTAAATACAAGCTTAACCTGACTAATTTGGATAATAAGAGGAGAAGGGATGTAGGGGTAGAGTACTGTACTATAAACTTTCTAGATAAAGATTTCGAGCATTTAAAACTACCTACTATTGTACACGATAATTCTAAATTACTACCAATCAAGGATTGTGGGAAAATCGCTATCGCTTTTAAATATCAAAAAACGTTAAGGGACCTAATCTGTAACTACAACTTTTATAGTCATAACTTAAGCAAAATTTCTAATGCTGATTGTAATTGTCATATTCAGGAGTTTAAAAACTTTGTTAATCCAGCTTTGGGGCATATTGTAACTGGGGATCTTAATATTGTTAATGATGTTAGGTTGAGGGAACTCTTAAGTAAGGGCTCAAAATTTAGGGTAAGAAATTAGGTAAATTTAAAGCAAATTATAAGTTCTATCACTAAAGACTTGGATTATTTTATAGTAAAATTATCAAGGAGGTACAATTGGCCTATCGAAGGTTTTATGGAGTGGAAGGCACATATTTTATAGGATATAAAGAGGAATTATGAAGAGTATGGTGTAAAAGACCAGAGGGGTTTCTTTCTAAACAAAGATCTATTCAGTAAAATTAAAGGGTTAAAAAATAAGCTTATTATTACGGTTGTTGATAAGGCTGCCAATAACTTTGGTTTTATGTGTAAAGATAATTTTAAGCAGTTAATTTCTAGGGAATACAACTCAAATAATACCTATAAAGAATTAACCTTACCAAAAAAGAAATAGATAACAGGATTTTAGCCTTTAGCAAAAAATTTAAGTTTAAGATTAATAGCCTAAAATACCCTTACCTGTTTCCTACTATTAAATTCCATAAAGTACCTACTAAATTTAGGTTTGTTACATGTAGTACATATTGTTATTAACTTATAACACTTTGTTTAGTAAAAAGTTCTTTAGATATTTAAAACTCATTCTAAATAAAATCAAGGTTACCGAAAAGTGCTTTATTATAAATAATAATCAGGATGTTCTACATTTTTTAAAGAGTAAGAATATAGATAGCCTACACACATTTGATTTTCAAAACCTTTTTACCAGTATTCCGCATGATAATTTAATGAATATCTGTTCAGAAATTTATGATGCTTATCTGGATAGTACTTTAATCTTAAAATGTGACTGGATTGATTTATGTAAATTTAATATTTTTGAAAACTACCTCTTTAATGGCTTGAGTTTCTTTAAACAGATAAAGGGTATACCTATGGGAAATAGATTTTCTAGCGCATTTGCTAACATATTCTTACATTCCTACGAAACTAAATTTTTTAACTCAAATAATGTTACCGGATTCAGGTATATTGATGACCTCATAATTTTTAACTGCAACGATTTGAAATTTCTTAATCAAATCTACCCAAAGGAACTAACTTTAAACCGGACTAACGATAATAATCTTTGTGCGACTTATCTGGATTTAAAAATTAAAATTCAAAATAGAGAAAGAAAAATAGGGATGTATGATAAAAGGTTAGATTTTAACTTTGAGGTTATCACGTTTACCAATTTCCATAGCAACTTAAACTATAAAATTTATTATAATATTTTTTACTCGCAACTTTACAGAATAGAAAACATATGTAACAATGCTGGAGGTTTTTGGAGGCATGTAACATTTTCTAGGAAAACTTAAGTAAAAACAATTTCCCTAAATATTTCGGCAATTTAAAAGTTTAAAAAAAATGGCATTTAGACTCAGGAATTTTTAAAGGTGTTTAGGATAGTGTTTATGTTTTCATTAGTTTAAGCTGTAATAGGGGGGTGGCGCTGTAGTATTGTTAAATTGATGTAACTACTAGGATAGAATTGGCTGCTGTTTCGCCATAACCGTCACTTACGGAATTGGGGTGTGTATGCATCTTTGGCTTTACATTAGGATTATTTGTGTGCTTGCATGTACGGTGCGTTGAGCCCTTACTGTAAGTTGTGATTGTCTTTTCATTTTCTTTCGACTAAATGCTTCCATGGAGAACTCGGGGCCTTGGAATGTCTTTTGGTCTTACCTGCATCCTATTCAGAAAGTTCCCCTTGAGGTAACTGATTTGGTTAGGCTCCCTGATGAAGAGACCTGTGGGTTACCTCTATGTCATTTTATGGTTCAGTTCCGGCACTTATACAGAATCTTGCCTCTGGTGCGTGGATGCCCTGAGTGCTTGATTTCTGTTTGTTTTTTTGTCTATATCCTATCTCTGTTGGATTATTTATTTTTAGTTATATTTGTATATTTTAATTATGAGGATATGAAGCTTCTGCGCTATCCTTTATTGAAAAAGTTTTATGTTTTCTTTGCTAGGGTAGGTTTTAAATTAAAGTGATTTAGCAGTCTATGCTTGCTTTTAATTTTTGTTTATTTGATTTGTTTATAATTTAAATAGAGTTTGGAATATCATTAATAAAGATGTTAAACAAAAGTGGTCCGAGCTTCGAATCTTGTGAAGCATCTGCGTTAATGTTACGTGTAGAAGAAGTTAAATTGGTGTAGCGGACTTTAAAAGTTCTATTAAGTGAATAGGAATGAATTAATTGAATAATATCAGAGGGCAATTTAAGTATGATAAGTTTATAAATTAGCGCGCTGTGCCAGACGCAATCAAAAGATTTTTCAATATCAAAGAGAATGGCACCAGTCTGCATCCGATTCTGAAATTCATGATGGATGAATTCCGTCACTCGGAGCAGTTGATGTGTTGGGGAGTGTTGGACTCTGAAGCCAAATTGAGCGTTTATAATGACACTATGATCATCCAGGAATCTGTTGATTCTTTTACACAGTATGTGTTCAACCAGATTACTAAGAGAGGAGAGCAGACTAATTGGACGGTAATTTTTAGGAATAGCAGGGTCTTCACTAGGTTTTTTGATTGGGATGATTATAGCCGTTTTCCAGGTTATTGGGAAATATTTATATTTAAAAATTTTGTTGGTTAGCTCATTAATATAGGTTACATAATTTAAGGGAAGGTTTTTAATTGCAGGGTTGCTGATATTGTCAAGGCCGGGAGCTTTTTTATTGGGGAGCGAGTTGATAGCGTTATGGATTTCAACGGGGGTGGCAGGTTCTAGCGGATCATTATTAATTACGGAGAGCCTATTGTTAAAAATTTTTCTGAGAATGTCATCAACTTTGTGTATGGTATCTGGGCAAAACACACTGTTATGGAGAGAGAACTGGTTTTCATAATTGTCTGGCAAGGCCTCGATTTTGTCGGAGTCGCTCGTGAGATTGCCAGATGGGGATTTAAATGGAAGGAGGGGGGGGGTGAAAGGTTTTTTATCCGTTTTAAATAGTTCCATATACTGTTATCCGTAGGTGCGAGTGACTCCACGAAGACCGTCCATTTTTTGCTTTAATAGTTTTTAATATCAGTTTTTATCCTAGCATTTAACCTGCGCATTTCACCTAGCACTGCCGGATCGCCCGTACGCTGCCAGATTTTCCTGACCTTATTTCTATTTTTTATTTGGTTTTTTTATGTAAAGGGGGAGTTTGTTATAGTTTTTGGGAAGGATGTGGGTCTTGGCAGAGCTAAGCGAATTATTAATGATGTCGGTGATGGAGGTAACAGCTTTATCTATATCATTAGTACTATCAATGCTATTGAAAGGAGGTGGAGAGTTAAAAACGTATTTAGTGTAATCAGACCAGTTAATGAAGTGGGGGATAAGGATGGAAGGAAGGGGGGGGGGGGGTTTGTATGTAAATTTAGAATAATTGAGTTATGATCAGAGGAGAGTTCATTAATAGTGTTAATATTATAAGGAAAGTTAATATTATTAAGAAGTGCAAAATCAATTACAGATTGGGAACCTGAGTAGCCTGCAGCGGATAACTACGCCAGCCGAGCGATAAAGAACTGTTTCCTTCGCTAATTGGCGATAAAAACTTACGGTAACCCGAAGATATGCGGGTGGACATTTTTTCCCTTTTTTTTTAGACTCTGCGCTCTGACCCTCGTCTGTGTGTCTACCTCGCTATGTCCGACCTCCAGCTTCGGCTGTATCCCTTTTAAAACAATTTTACTACTTATTTCTTTTATTAAATGTTGTTTTGTTATTATATGGCTGGCATTAATTAATCTGGTATTATTTCATTTATTAATTGCTAATTCCTAATAATCTAAATTTTATGGCACGTGTAATCGCGCGCCAAACTGGTGACCCGGATCTTTTTTAATCTTCCAAAATATGCAAAGACCAGCCTTAATAAGTTTTAAATACTAAAATTCAAGTAATACTAATTTTTTAATATTCATTATTTCGTGACAATAATTCCCCACCTCGTACAAACCACGTATTGGATTACTTTGAACGACTTGCTCCACGTGTTGGATTATCTTGCATTGTTCATCGGGAAGGAGGTATGTGTTCAATTTTCCTTTACATTTCTCTGTGATTGGTCATTTATTCATATAATCCCCATCATTGTGGTAACATATTTACAAATTCTTGCTCCCCAGTGTTTTTATGTATGGTACTATTTTCATTGTTATCGTAACTATTTTGTGCTATTTTTAATATCTGTATATATTTTCTACTGCCTGTTGTGTATTTGATAGATGTCAGGCACAAATTAGAAGTTTAGACGCATTAGGAATTGTGTCTGATACTTATGGTTCCTTATTATGCCCTATGCTTTTGAAGTTACTACCGCAAGATTTAGTGCTCTCATTTAATAGAACAGAAGGTGCAACTGACAATTATAAAGTAAATGACTTAATGAATTTCTGAATGAAATAATGGGTGTGGTACCGAATTAGGACCGTTTTCGCCAGATTTTGGCGACATTTCGCTCCCGAACACCAAAATTGGCGTGGAAAGATTTGTCCATGTGGAAAGATCTGTCCGTGGAAAGATTTATATATATATATATATATATATATATATATGTGTATATATATGTGTATATATATATGTATGTATGTATATATATATATATATATATATATATATATATATATATATATATATATATATATATACAATGCCCTTTAATTTAGTTAACAGCAAACATCCATCATACCGATTTCTAATTTATTTTTTTCTTAATGCAAAAATAATGCACCAATAATGCTTGAATAATGCAGGAATAATGCATGAATAAATCATGAATAATGGATGAATCATTTATATATATTGTATATATATATATATATATTGTATATATATATATATATATATATATATATATATATATTGTATATATATATACGTATATATACAATGCCCTTCAAATTAATTATCAGCAAACAATTATCACACCGTCTTCAAGCCCTTTTTTTCCTTAATGTACAAATAATGCACTGATAATGCATGAATAATGCAGGAATAATGCATGCATAAATCATGAATAATGCAAGAATCCCTTATTAAGAAGCCAGAAAGACAACTCCCACTAGGAGGTATAAGGAGGGACTTTCTTTGCATTAATTTGGGGGGTTACTACAGTAGCATAAAATCGTCCTTTTTGGCGGTCCGGTCCGCAAAAGATACCGCAGCAGAAATAATTAACTTCACTTGAACGTACTAATGCGACATTTACTGAACAGAAAAGAGATGATTTCCCCCTTCAAACGTTTTTACCCCCTCCTACTAGTCGCCGGCCTTTCTTCCCCCATGATCCACATATGTCGACCGGAAAGGGTAAACATCATCCGATGTCAAAAATGGAATGTGCTACGGCTGCTGATTTATTTAGTAAAACCGAAGCAGCGCGGAATACAGAAAATAAACAGATTTGTGTGTTCTGTAATGATGACTCACACAACAGTCGAGATTGCGAATTCGCACAGAGCTTGTACTTGGATGAGAAAAAGTCCATTTTGAAAAAGAAAGGAGTCTATTTTAGATGTTTGCACATAAAACATATCGCGCGTGATTGCAAAGCGAAAACGATTTGCACAATATGTGGATATAAACATGTTTCGATTATGTGTAATTTTCTAAACATGATAATGTTAATAATGTTTCTTTGGAAAAAACAGAAGATAAAAGGGATAGCAGTGTCGGAAATAGTGTACTGACCAATCAATCTGACTATACGGAAGTGTATTTACAAACTTGGATTGTAGGTATTCATGGAAAAGATGGTAAAAAGGTTTTATTCGATGTATAATTGACACGGAGAGTCAAAATTCCTACTTAAGTAAATATGTCGTTGAAAGGTTGCAATTGGAAAGTTTAAAAGAAGAAATTGTCACCCATGGATTATTTGGCGTATTACAAGTTTCGGAAAAGCATAACCGCTATCGTATAAGATTAAGTAGCATAGATGAATCCCACACCTGTGAAGGAATCATCTATGATACTTAACGAGTATGCTACTTAACGCTACTATGTGTTGGATGAAAAGGAAATTTGTTCTGTAATTCCTAAAGTCAAAAATATGTATTGGATTAGGGAACTGAGAAATAGGGTAATTTATGTCAGTGACATTTTTGAAAAAGAAACATCTCGATTGTACCAAGAGGATCCCAGGAGATTACTTTGCTGATAAGAGTAGACATTGTTTATTTACTAGTCAAATTGAGCAAATTCCATGGGGAGGATTGGTAGCTTTGAAGACTAAACTGGGATGGACATTAATGGGCAAAATGACCTCTGGCAACACTGAGACGAAAAATTCCTTGTCAGGACTGACTTTATCTCTACATGTGTTCGACGCCAAACTGGCCGACCTCTGGCGCTTAGACACGTTGGGAATTTTGGATAAGGAAGAAAACAAAAATAAGAGTTTATTAGAAGAGGAAGCAAGAAAGTATTTCGTAGACACGGTGAAACGCAATAAAGATGGTCGATATGAGGTATCACTACCCTGGAATTTAGATAACTCCATGTTACCCAGTAATCGAGACTTAGCTGAAAAATGTCTTCATAAGACTGAATAGAAACTTGTTAGTTCGAATAAAAGGGAAGACTATCAAGAAGTTTTTAGTTATTGGGAATCTAATGACATAATAGAATGCATAACCGATGAAAAAGAACATGGAACACATTATTTGCCTCATCGGCCTATAATTAAGGAAACAAGCCAAACAACAAAAATACGCCTTGTGTTCAACGACTCTGCACGGTTAAAATACTCTCCTTCACTGAATGATTGTCTCACTAAAGGTCTCAATTTAATTGAAATTTTACCCAGAATTTTAAATCGTTTCCGAAAATATCCGATTGCTGTTTCTTTCGACATCAAGAAAGCATTTCTCCAAATAAGAAATTAGGGCGATGGATCGAGATTTTTTACGGTTTCTGTGGTTCAATGCCGAAAATAACTTGAAAATATATCGTCACAAGCGGGTAGTTTTTAGACTGATTTCTAGTCCCTTCCTATTGGTGGCAAGGCTTGATTACCATTTGAACCAAGTTCCAGATAATTTGTCTGAGACCGCAGAACTTTTGAGAAACTCATTTTATGTAGATAACTCCCTGATCAGTCTAAATTCGACAGAAGGAACCCAAAAATTCACCGAAGAATCTAATTTGATTTTGTCTTCAGGACAGTTCAATTTGAGATGTTGGCGATCTAATGTGCCAAATGCTATGATAAATGAAGCTGAAACTGAAGCTGTACATATCTTAGGATTGTTGTGAGATCTTGAAATCGACAGTCTATCATTAAAGATAGAACAAATGCTGATCGATGATGAACCTGTGACTAAAAGAAAGGCTCTGTCCTTAACACACAGAATTTTTGTTCTTATTGGATTTACTGTGCCCGTCATATTTGTAGCAAAAATTATCCTACAAGAAACTTGGCTACTAAAAATAAAATGGGATGACGACCTACCAACACCTTTGAACAATCAGTTTAAAACTTGGTTTAATTAATTATTTTTGCTCTCTGAGTTACGTGTGCCTCGATGGTTGAATATAAGCTATGATAAGGAAAACGAAATCACCCTTCATGTATTTTGTGACGCAAGTAAACGTGCTTATGCAACTTGCGTCGTTTTAAGAATTCCAACTACTGCAGGTATCAGGGCTAACTGAGCCCTGATACCTGCAGAAGTCGCATCGCCAAAAGTCTTCTAGCTCCTCTTAAACCGATGTCAATTCCACGTTTGGAACTTCTGTCCTGTTTGATTGGTGCGAGACTTGCATCAACAGTTTTATCTGATTTGAAGTTACCCAAAGTTGCTACTGTCCTTTGGAGTGATTCTTCTACAGCTTTGGGATGGATTAAGAGAGAACACTCATGGGGAGCGTTTGTACATAATAGAGTTCAAGAGATACGAACAATAACAAATCTGTGAAACTCTCACATAGTCTGAAAACAGAATAAATTCTAACTTTGGAAAATCCAGTACAGATGTGACTTTTTGTTAAAGAAATCTTGCAGAACATTAAATAGATAATGATGCGGCGGCCACTTCCCTAAGTGGAAAAAGGGTCCTTCGGTAGGAAAAGACCATAAAGAGACAATGCAAGGCCCGGGGTGTCGGGATGACAAAAAGGAACGCAGTCCTGGTGGTGACCAGGTGACAAAAGGCTGGAGGAATTGCATCAGACACTGGAACATTCGAGAACGAGAAAAAAGATATAAATGATAAAAAGACGATTAGGCAGGGCTTCTTTTTAGACTAGACTTATCAAAAACGACGTCGGACGAGCGGAGAGGACAGAGAGAGAGACAGGGTCTCTATCGAACTGATTTAGGAACTCCGCGCCCTTGAAACGATGTATGATGGTTCTTCGGAACAAATGTGTATATATTACTATTAGTCTAGATATTGATTTTATAATAAACAAGATGTAAATAGACATGTATTAGTGTCCACATTAATATTACGAGTGGCTTATACATCGGATCACGACGATCAAGTTTACTTTTGGCGTAGTCGGACTAAAGAACGTGGGAGGTCCCCAACGATACGGAAGGCATCAACAAAGATGATGACAGTTCAATACTCAATGAAGTAAAAGCGGTCACGAGAGAGGTTGAATTCAAGACATCGGAGTGGTGTGTACGACATCAACAATTAGTAATTCAAGAGGTCGGAGTGGTGTGCACGACATCAACCATAAGTAAGACATCAACGTAAGTAATTCAAGAAATCGGAGTGGTGTGTACGACATCAACGATAAGTAGTTCAAGAGATTGGAGTGGTGTGTACGACATTAACGATAAAGAATTGAAAGATCGGAGTGGTGTGTACCGATATATTAATGTTAGTGAACTCTCTGGTGAACTGTCTTTAAAAGTGTCTGAAGGAAACAAACGGAGAAAGATTAAAGCGACGGCTATTCATCGAGGAGGAAAAGGGGTAAGTGATTCCATTTTTTTTCTCCCTGTGTATGAGATAGCGATATTAATTAGTAAAGGAATCGAGTTATTTTTTTAAGTATGGAAGTGTTGAATTATGATTATAATGATGGAAGTAATTTTTTTTGAGTTTCTGAATTATTGGTAATTGGAATATTATTTTAAGAGTGAAATTGTGTTATTTTTTGTATAAGTGTGTTAACGGGAAAAGTGTATAAGTTCTCGTAATATTTTATTTTTTGGAAATGATTTATAAATCATAGTAGTTAAATGCTCGTAGAATTATCATAATTGTTGAGGCAATTAGATCAAGATAAGCGTTGTTGTATTATATTTGTTATAGTGGTAAAAGTAGATTTGCACTCGTTTGTTGCATTTGTGGTTAAGTGATTTAGAAGATAAAAATGGCATTTATAGGGAAGGGGTGGAAAGTTGATTTAAATTTGTTAGCTACAGAATTAACAGGGATTTGTCCGTCTTCTGAGAACAGGACATACGCTGATCTTAGGGAAATAATATTAGGAAGTGGGAAATATGAGGAAGAGTCCGCTAAGGAACGGTTATTTGCTATAACTAATGAGAGATAGGAACGAGAACGAATTGAAAATCAGGAGAGAAATAGACAATGGGAAATTGAAAAACAGGAGAGAGATAGACAAGAGGAGGAGAGAGAGAGGCAATTTCAAATAAAATTAAAAACGAAGGATTTAGAAATTGAAGAATTGAGGATGAGGTCAGCTAAAAGACTTTCAAGTTTAAGGGCCAGAGAAAGTATTGGAAGGGTTAATAATAATTTCGAAGCATTTTTGAGAGATGAAAAAAGGGTTATTCTGGAACCATTAGTTAAAACAGATAAGAGATTTGCTAAAATTGACCTAAAAAAGGAGGATAAAAGATGTTTTGTCTGCAATAGTAAAGACCATTTGAAATATCAGTGCCCCAAAAGAGTTCAAAATCTCAGAAATAGAGGAGATCAGATGGGAAATAAATTTGAGAAGGAAGTTAATAGAGGCGAAATTATCCAACCTGAGAATAAAATTGAAACCCAACAGGAAAGGGAAGTGAGGTATGCAATTACTCATGGAAGGGGAGTCCTCGAAAGTGCGGCGTGTACTCAAAGGCATTTGAGTAAGAGTTTAGATCAGGTATTAGATGAGGAGATGATTATTCCTCCAAATATGTTTGAAATCGAAAGGGATACAGAGGAGGAGATGATTATTCCCACTAATATGTCTGAAATTGCAAGGGACACAGATGAGGAAATAATTATTCCCCATAATATGTTTTAAATGGTAAGGGACACAGAGGAGGAGATGATTATTCCCCCGAATATGTTGAAATGGGAAACGAGACGAAGGATGAAGAGATTTACGATAAGGGAGATGATACTAAAGTAAGTCCCAAAGAAACCGAAACTAAGACTGATGAGGCTTCGGGGAAGGTGGGAAATAGTGAATTGAGCTGCAACAACAATACAGATGTGCTGCCGGAAGTGATGGGCTCCCAGGGAGATAAATTGAGTGGAAATAAAGAATCAAGGGGAAAAGAGACTAAGAACAACAAATCTCAGGATAAAATTTTGGAGGGGGAATTAAGTCCCAATGAGAATTTAGATGAGGTGCGAGAAATGGGAATTTCAACGAAAAAAGAGAGGAAAAATCAAATTGATATTTTAGGGAATAAAAGGCTAGAGGAAACTAACAACGAGAATGGGAATAATCAAAGGGAAACACAAGACGAAGCATTAAATGTCCAAGGAAGTCCCAACGATACGGGTAGGAAACAGACTCAAAGTATGGGAGACAAGACTAACACAGAGAAGGGTGAATTTGAACCGACACTACGTCATAACTTCACAAATGAGTCAATGAGAGATTGTGAAATAATGAAACCCCAAAACCACGCCCATTTATTTAGAGTACCATAAAATAGCAGAGAGGATCAAAAATGTAAGTAATTACCCAAAGAATTCCGGGAATATCAATTAATTGTGTATTTTGTAAATGTTTTAGTAATGATTTAAGTAGCTCTCAAAGAATTCAGGGAAAATTAATTAAATGTGTATTTTTTTAATTGTATTGATAACTAATATTTTTGAATTCTAAGAAAAATGGATTAAATTTGTAAAGATAATGGTATTAAGAATTGATGTGTATAAGATATGTGATTTTTTTTCTCTGTTGTATTTTGTTGTGTGAATACTTTGGTTCGTGTTTAATTTAAAGGGAAGAGCTAAGTTATAGCTTTGGTTTGTGTGTTATTCAAAGTGAAGGGTTAAGTAATAACCTTATCTTGATGATATTATGTGAGAAAGTATTCGAAATAATTTAAAGTGATTTCCAAAGAATCCGGGAAAAATTCATCAAATATGTAGTTGTAACTAGTTGAGATTAATTTAAGTAATCCCTAAAGATTTGGGGAAAATTCATTAAAATAGGTATTCGTAACTGTTTAAGATTAAGTCAAGTAACTTCTAAAGAATTAAAAAAAAGGAATCAAAAGTGTAGTTATATTAGAAATTATTGCATCGAATATATGTGATTTGTGGGCGAATAATTTCTTTTGTGTTTTGTTTAAAGTGAAGGACTAAGGTAATAACTTTGTCGTAGTATCATTTAAAGTAAAGAGATAAGAAATAAGTATAATTTTGTGTTAAGTATAAAATGTAATAGAATTTGAATTGGTAATAATTGTATAAAATAATTTTGGACAACGAATAATGGATTAATATAATTTAGATAATGAATAATTGAGAAAAATTAATTGTTGTGACATGTAAAGGAATTTGCTATCTGATACTCAGATGAAAACATGGAATCATTTACCTGTAAAAGTTGTGTATTATTATACCTACAAAGTGTTTTTCTTCTCAAGGTTAAAGTATTGTGGTGCTCTACTATAATCTAAGGTTAGAAGGTCTGTCACTGAGTCATGAAAACATCTCAAAGACCTGTTTCCATTCTTTGAAAGGGTAGGGGATATGTGAGACTCTCACATAGTCTGAAAACACACTCAATTCTAACTTTGGAAAATCCAGTACAGATGTGACTTTTTGTTAAAGAAATCTTGCAGAACGTTAAATAGATAATGATGCGGCGGCCACTTCCCTAAGTGGAAAAAGGGTCCTTCGACAGGAAAAGACCACAAAGAGACAATGCAAGGCCCGGGGTGTCGGGCTGACAAATGGAACGCACGCCTGGAGGTGACCAGGTGACAAAAGGCTGGAGGAATTGCATCAAACACTGGAACACTCAATAACGAGAAAAAAGGTATAAATAATGAAAAGACGATTAGACAGGGCTTCTTTTTAGACTAAGACTTTCCAAAAACGACGTCGGGCGAGCGGAGAGGACACAGAGAGACAGGGTCTCTGTTGAACTGATTTAGGAACTCCGCGCCCTTGAAACGATGCATGATGGTTCTTCGGAACAAATGTGTATATATTACTATTAGTCTAGATATTGATTTTATAATAAACAATCTGTAAATAGACATGTATTAGTGTCCACAATAATATTACGAGTGGCTTATACATCGGATCACGAGGATCAAGTTTACAAAATCCATCTACCTGGAGACAGATTCCAGGAAATATTAACCCTGCGGACCTTTCATCAAGGGGCTGCTCTGCATCCCAACTGTCGAAGTCCAGATGGTGGGAGAGACCTCCTTAGCTTTACCTTACTGAAACCGAATGGCCCCAAAGAGATGAACAACCTGATGAAGATCTTTTGTATCAAGAGAAACGAAAAACTATTTTGACTTCTCAGAACAAAGAGAAAAATTCATATTCAAACTGGTATTACCGATATTTCTCATCTTTCCAGAAGATAGTCAGGTTGATAGCTTAGATTTTCAGATTCCGTTATAACGCAAGGAGTTCAGAACGGAACACAGCGAATCTCTCGGTAGTAGAAACTGAAAAAGCTGAAAGGTCATTGTGTCGTCTGATTCAGAAGGATTCCTTTACTGGGCAAGAAGATAATTCTATTCGCGCTTTAAGGCCAATAGTAGATCAAGATGGCATTTTACGCGCAAAGACTAACATAATATACCGAAAAGATATAGAACATTTCCGATTCCCTGTTATCATGCCTTCTAATCACGCAGTTGTACATTCATTAATTTTTGAGAAACATATAGAACTGCAACATGCGTGTGTCTTGATACATGGCCAATTTGAGAGAGAAATATTGGATACTGAAATCAAGAAAAACCATTCGAAAAGTTATCCAAAAATGTGTGAAGAGTCAGCGGTTCAATGCACAGAAATCCGAAATTGAACCTGGAATTCCCCCGGAAGATAGAGTTCGGGATGCATCCATATTTGAAGTCGTGGGTGTGGACTTGACAGGCACACTTTATTTGAAAGAAAACACAAAATCATGGATAGTATTGTTTACATGCGCCGTTTTCCGAGCCGTACACCTTTAGCTTGTGACCTCCTTGTCAACTGAAGCCTTTATACTGTCTTTGACACGGTTTATTGCTAGAAGAGGAAATCCATTCATCATATATTCAGACAACGGGACTAACTTTATTGGTACAGATAGGGCATTGTGTAATATTGATTGGGATGCTGTCTTATCTGTCGCTACTACCCAGAAGATTCGATGGAAGTTCAATCCTCATCTGCCGTATGGTGGGGCGGATGGTGGGAGAGACTGATACGAATGCTAAAACAACTTTTAAGACGAATTTTGGGTCGAGCGTCATTAAACTATGTAGAGTTAAACACTATCTTATGCGACTGTGAACAGATAATAAATCCTAGACCCATTTCATACGTGTTGATCCATTCACGTGATTGATCCATCCCCTTAGTCCCCTTCAATGTTTTTGCATAACTTGCCTTTTTCAGGAATTACTGACATTGATGCTGTGGATGGCAATGAACTGAATAGGAGGGCTAAATATCGACAAAGATTGAGAGATGAATTGCACAAGAGATTCAACAATGAATATTTGGGGCAGTTACGTCAACGAACGGTAAAAGAACTGAATGGCAAACAATTAGTTATTGGAGATGTTGTTCTTCTAGAAGACGCAAAGAAAAATCGTATTCACTGGCCTTTAGCAAGAGTGATCGAGATCGTTCCTGGTAAAGGTAAGGTTGTCAGAATAGCCAGGGTGAAGACTCAGTCTGGTGTTTTTCTTAGACCAGTACAGAGACTCTATCCACTTGAAATCCCCGCCAGCGAAAGTAGGGTTCTGCAAGAACCAGTAGTTGTGGAGAATACCACGTCACATGAAGGAACCTTTTTACTAGAAACTGTAGGTATCCAGAACATCAAACCGTACAGAGGAAATCCACCCGTGGTCCCAAGAGATAGGTCACCGGTCGTATCCAGAGTTTCACGTAAGAGACTGAATCTAACTACATTGAGCCCCCCAAGACCGCCGGGCCTCAAGGTGGGAGTGTGTTACAACTGGCAACAGCTAATCCTGACCTCTAGCGCCACCCAGCAAAGATTAAGCAGAAAGAACGAACTCTGTGAGGAGAAAACATTGATATCCGTTGTGCTGTAATGTTAAAATAAATGTTAAGTAGTTAAGTGTAATTGTTTATGTAATATATGTATGTTAAATATAATCTTTAGAAAAGTAACGAGTAGTTTCAATGCTCTGGTCTGAAATAATTAGCGAACAGCATGATGGATAATAGAGTTCCAGAATATTTTCCCCCCTCCCAAGACTAGACTCAAGAGGCAGATCGAGAGCTGACTATATTTGAGGTAAGAACACCTTGTTTATTTTCTCTAACGACCGAAGTCAGTGAAGATTTGCAATACTATGTGTGTATGTTCCAGCATCACTCTAGAATGCTTGGAGCAATATCAACCAATCTTGATACACTTGTGACTTACAATCTTACTTAGGGGGTAAGCCAACCCTAGCACCCCTGGGGGGCAGGTGGGAGAGGGGACATGTAAAAATAATGGAAAACGACTGATATTAGTGTCGAATCCATAGTTTTCGGGGTTGCTGAGATGAATATTGGCACTCCCGATACCATTTCAGGGTAAGTTTAGACCTCCCCTATCAGCATTGGGGGAGGAGGAGGAAGGGAGAAAATAAAATGTACAAAATGACCGAGAGTAGTGTCGAATCCATAGTTTTTGGGATCGCTGAGATGCAGTGGCGCACCCAGGATTTTTTCTTGGGGGGGGGGGGGAGATGAATGGCTAGAAATATTTATAATGCATGGGGGGCCGAGATGAACGGATAAAAATATTTATAATGCAAAATAAATATTCATAATGCAATTTATATTTCTTTGGGGGGGGGGGGGGGGTCCCCTTGGCCCCTTCCTGGGAGCGCCACTGCTGAGATGGATAGTGACACCCTCGATGCTGTTTAAGTGCAAGTTCAGCCCCCCCCATCTGCATTGGGGGAGGAGGGGGGAAAATAAAATATCCAAAATGACCGAGAGTAGTGTCGAATTCATAGTTTTTGGGGTCGTTGAGATGAATATTGACATTCCCGATACCGTTAAAGTGTAAGTTCCGCCCCTTTCTGCATAGGGAGAGGAGGGGAAGGGGAAAATAAAATCTCCAAAATGACCGATAGTAGTGTCAAATCCATAGTTTTCGGGGTTGCTGAGATGAATAGTGACAATCCTGATGCGTTTCAATTCACACCATGAATCCTGCAGATCAGTCCACAAATCCATAGCAGTGCGAGGGAGTGGAAATCTTTTCTGAACAACACTTTGCAAGGCATCCCATATATGCTCAATAATGCTTATGTCGATGTCGGAGATTTGATATTTTACCAGACACCTGATATTCACGGTACACTCGTGAAATGGTAGTGCGGGAAAATCCAAATTGCATCTCTGCGTCGGAGATGCTATGTCCCATCTCTCATGCGCCAAGTATAACTCCAAATATAACGCCACATTCAAAGTCACATAAATCATGATAACCTGCTATTGTAGCTGCAGGAACCGATCTAACAGCTTCGCCAGACACTTGTTGTCTTATATAGGCACTGTCGACAGTATCGCATTACACTGATTAGTACCAGTTTTTTTGGCTCTACAGTGTATTACTGAGACGTAAAATTACGTACATGAAATCCCATGTCGAGTATGAAATTCTTAATATAAGATAGAATTAGTTCTCTCTTTAATTAAATGTGTAAAATTATGTATGTCCTTAAAACATCATTTTATTATACATCTTATATGACAGTTATTTCTTAAAATATTTAGTATGATATAATATATCATACAATAAATTAAAAAAAAATTTCTGTTTGATACGTTATAATGATCTATTGTGAATAAAATGATAAACACAATGAAAACCTCCATTCAATATGACTTATATAAATTGTATAGTAAAATCGTCTTAATTGTATAGCCTGCAACATTCAGATAAATTTAATCTTATTTGAGACGAAAACGTTTCTAGCATTTTTCAGGGTGATAAACAATTAACTTTTAGACAAATCATATGGCAATAGAAACATTAAAATGGGTAAAATGATTCTTATAACATAACTAAGGCATAAATGTCATATATACAATGAAATTTTTATTTATAAAGAGCACATTACAGGAGAACCTTATGCACTATATGTTTACACCAAATTTTCCATTATAAAAACAACAGACTAGTGTACAGTATTATGCAATACAAGATTATTCTTTTCTCAATATTTAACAAAATAAACTTCAGAGAAAACCAGTGAATAAGAAATAGCATATATTAAAGTTTTATACTTTAAACTGCCATAAGTGATAAATCTTAATAATTTCGATAGAATTAGAAACATAAATAAGTTATAATGAAAAAATATCTTACCATAAAGCATTCACAAACAGTAACATAAAAACAGTTTATGAACTTTGTAATAAACTATTTGTTTTTTATTAACAGAAAAGGAATCCAGAGAGAATAGATTGAGATTTAAATCTATCATATTCAGACACCCATTCAGTTTTTTTTTCTCTAAACATAACAATAATTGTATGCCAACTTGGAAGTACATCGAAATAAATAATTGGTATGATAAAAATTGAGTTTTCAGAGGAAAAGACATAAAAAGGAAATGAATCAAGTACATAGACAGAGAAAAACAAATAAGCATACTTTAAACATTAGAAATCTCCAAAAGTGTATACTAATTATATAATACATGAATAACAATGCAATGTCCTAAACAAACACTAACAATATATCAACTTCAAGAGCCCTTTGATTTGGTGAACTGTGTTATACAAAGTGGATTATACTGCTTTAAGTATGATACCAAACAAATATTTGATAAACGAATGAACAATAAACCATATGCGTAATTTTACAATGATAATTTTTATCGAAAATAACTATTACCGTTACCATCAGTGATACAATCAAGTAAATACAATGGTACTAGGGATAAATAAGTGCAATTGGAAAAAAATCTACTTACCAATTCACTTTAGATTATGTTATATTTTATCCACATAAACAGAAACAACGTAAAAAACTATTCACAAACACTACATAAAAAATTTCAAGACTATCACTTCCTCTAAGCCTATCTTTCTCAGTGAATAGGCTTAGAGGAATGAAAGTTTAAAACACCATCTGCTCTTATTCCTGTACCACATCGAATTCCTCAGTTTTTCTGCTAGGCAAGTTTTTACTCATGCTAGGCAAGTTTTTACATTGTCGATTTCAAGACGTGCGGAATAATTAGTTTAAAAGAAATCAATATTTATTTCCGAGTCCTGTGAGACAATAACATGGGTCATGGGCCGCCATTATAGTTGGTTCCCAACATGGCGACCGTGACGTCATTATGAATCGATTATTGAAATCACTCGAATGCAACTATCTCGATTTTGAAATCATTCGATTATGCCCATCACTAATCCAATCATCGCCCCCTTACATAGGGTTGCCAGATATTGAAAACCTACATTTTGAGGAGGGAGGGGGAATAAAAAATGCCGTTGGGTTCATATCAGTTTCTAGGAAAGTGTACCTTAAGGAAGAAATAAAAAGTTTTTAAAACTGTTTCTAGGCTTCAATTTAATGAAAATTTCAATCAATCATATACTGGAAACCGGGACAGGTTCTTAAAAACCGGAACAATCTCGGTAAACCGGGACGTCTGGCAACCCTAGGTTTACGTCATGTAAATACCTTTTACTAATGTATAATAAATCTTATGCAAAATTTAAAATATATAATAATCTATACTAATATATAAAGAGAGAGAGAGAGCGCGGATTTTGTAAGTTTGTTTATATGTGGAGGGTAATCTCCGGAACCACTGCACCTATTCGAAAAATTCTTTCACTATTTGAAAGGTACATTATTCCAGATGGACATAGGCTATATATTATGTATATCTGATCTGTAGAAAGAAAATTAGGGGCCCAAATGTTGTGCTGATACTTCACTGTCGTGTTGCCTGTCTTCAATATTTATTTTTTGGGCGTGATTCGTAAATTATTTGGGTTAGTACAAATTATTTATAAGTAATAGGTATTTGGGTGCGTTGTGTTTTTAAGACTTATTTGGTTAAATACAACCCAAAGCTCAAGACAGATTTGCAACCGAACAGGTCAAACAAACTTTCCTTCTAAAACCTTCCTTTAGATCAACTACACAAAACAAAGATGACTGACTCCAATGTAACAAAATAAAATTGATTTATTTACAACCTTATCTATTTACAATTTAACTCAAAAACCGAATCACCAAATCTTAGTACACAGTTTCCACATTTTACTAATCTTTTAGCATTTTCTCCTTGATTCATTTCGAATGACATGTATTTAATTAAACCTACCCCTTTTGGATTCAGGGAGCATAAATTTATTTATTTTACCTACGGCAAAGAACTACTCTCTCTCAAAATCTATATTTAAAAAAAAACAAACATTGATCCCTCACTAAATCATTCAAATTTTCGAGGTTGGGTCTGAACAAGACAAAATGATTTGACACTCACTCGATTGGATGCTGACCGTATTGGAACACGGGTGTCGATGCTACCATCGGGCATGGGGTCTCCTTTCTTCTTTCTCGGGTAGCAGGCATTCAACATCTTTCGGCTGTCGTGGGCCTTCTTGGCTCTGTCGTGGGCTTCTGAGCTCTGTCCTGGACATCTATCGTATGTTTCTTCCGCGCTTTTCAAAAGATGGGGGAAGTTGTCAGGCACTTGATGTCCTCAAGCTCTCTCAATCGAAAACTTTTCTAATCTCCGGGACGACTCAATAGGAATTCCAATGTGAAGGCGCAATTCTCTCCACACATACTCTCAATTATTTGTTGGTAAAGGCAGCAACCAGATTTTCATCATCAGCAAAACAAACTCTCGTATCAGGATCATGAGGCTATGATACCGGGACACATCAACCGGATCTCTGCTCCGCTAAACGTCATATTTCTTCGGGAAACTCCCGGGCAAGCTCAACTGTTCCTCGACAGTTAAAATAACAACACTTCATCACCTGCGATGCTAAGCACCGGGAAGAGGGAACCCGGCCTTGCATGCATAAGTGAATCCTCGAAAAAAACTCTAAGTCTTCTATTTATTTATTTTTTTAACAATGTTCACGCCTTCCCGTGACTCCTAATCCATTCAGAAAAGCTTTCAAAAATCCACCACTTAACATCAATTTTCATTTCTTTGACTGGATAATCCCATAACCCATGCACGCCATCCTTGCGTCATAAACAGACCACCCAAAGTCTAGTCCAAGTGTTTTGCTGTCTACCTCCCAAACAGACCGAATAAATTTGTTTACAATAGGGTATTTTACTTTAATGTCAAACCCTGATGCCATCTCCTTATCTGCGTCTGCAATCAATCTACCCCCTACCGCGCAACGCCGCTTTTAAATTGGCTAAGGCGTAAACGACTGTTCCGTCCTCTAATCAAAGGCGGCTTCCTAGCATTCTAACCAAAATGTGATGAAAACAGCCTTCGATCATTTTATCTCTCTAAAAATTTTAATTTTTTTTAAAATCGAAAGCGCTTTATCACATTCACCTTTACAACTTATCCTTTGTCAACAATAGTCAAGTAACCATAGCAACACATCAAACGATATTTTCATTTATTATCAGTAAAACATTTAATATTTGAATTTCTTTGTCAACGATAGTGAAGTTAGCAACACATCAAACTATATTTTCATTTATTATCAGTAAAACATTTAATATTTTAAAGATTCAAGTGGAGAAGGTATTGATAAATACAAAAAGGATTTTTGAAATTGTCAACGTTTAAGGGTTTATTGAAGAAAATTACATTTGGAACCACGCTTTTTATCGGACATTTAAGGTAAAAAAATTTTTACAATTTATTGGCTATCAACTGGAAATTTATTGGTATAATATTACAGAACTTTATTTATCTTAATAAACTTTATGTTTTTGAATTTATGTACAATTTTATGCACAATTCACGCAAATTGAACTTGAGATATTGAACTTTATTAAAAAATCAGTGTGTTTCATTGAAACTGTGAAATTTATTATTTCAAATAGGCCTATGTTTGTTCCTTTATAAGTGAAAAAGTATTGCTTCAATTGAGCTGAAACTTTGTATAGATATAGTTGATAGTTCAGATTAAAACATAGGCATATTATTTTTTGAAAATCGGGCCCCGGAGATTTTTAATTAATGTTTTAATGATTTTGCCCCTAAAAGTTTCTTATTTCGACAGCTTCCGCGGCTGTCCTCGCTGACAGCTAGACTATGGGGCCGAATCGTACCAAAATCGGTACGCGGGTGGCCCCGGACACGATTCAGTGCCTGACGTATCTGAATTTTTGAATTTTTAATTAAAAAAGTTATTAAATTTTTTGTGCCATTTTTTGTGCTTTTTTCGTGTTTTTTTGTGTGTGGACTCTGTAGCGTAGTGGTCCTCAACCCCCGGTCCGTGGACCGGTACCGGTCCGTGGATCAAATAGTACCAGTCCGCCCAAGGAACATTAAATTATTTCCATTTTATTTACTGTGGTGTATTTCTCTCGGGTTAGTGCGACTTTGTTGGGTTTGTGCTAATTTATACCTTTGTAACAAAAGAAATCTTGTAACTATTTAAAATTAGTTTATAGTTTATTAAACATTTCAAGATTATGAATTAAAATTGCAGTCATAGCCGCCCTCAGCAGGCCGCGGTAAAATTATCAAACGTTGACCGGTCCGCGGGGATTAAAAGGTTAGGGAGCACTGCTGTAGCAGATAGGCTATGGAGCCGAATAGTATCAAAATCGGCCTGCGGGTGTCCCCGGACACAGTTCAGTGCCTGACGTAGCCAGATTTTTGAATTTTTAATTAAAAAAATGTTATTAAGTGTTTTATTCTATTTTTATCGAAAATCTGACTTTTTCTATTATAACTATATAATTTAAATTAATATTTTAGGAGTTATCGTAAAATAAAATCTCTCCAATCGTTTTAAACGTATTTGTTGCTGTACATAGTACTTACTCATGTCTCATTTGGTAACAAATATCAATAAGGTCTCTTTATAATGTTAGTATAGATGTATCGTTTTATAATCTGACGTAATTTTCACCAATGTTTTCATTCACTTTTTAATATTTACATGAAAATACTTTTGTTGTTAGAAAGGACGACATGAAGAGAGTTGACCGCTTGTGTCGAACTGAGTGAGTGATGAGTCGTCGCTAGTGCTGGGGGGGGGACGGAATTCCCTTCTTATCCACTGGGCAGAGGGTGCACCGTGCGACAAAGACACATCGAGAGTCGGACATTCTTCAAGCACAAAAGGATCTATTCGTTACGTTAACCCCCGCCCCCCTCGTCATGGGAAATTCTCGAATATTGGAGAAGTAGTTGACGTCACTGGTCTCAATAAATCAGCGATCAAGAAAATGAACCAACAAATGAGAGGGTGAATGTATTCGAGAAGGAGGCGCTTGGAAGTTTTTCGTGGAGAACCTCAGACCGCGAGAGATAGATTTCGGGGATCTACTCTCAGAAAGTGATAGACATCTGTTCGGCCTTGGGGATATTATATTATTTTTTTGGGGGGTGTCATAGGGATATGACAATAATGTCACGGCCAGGGGCAGCAAAATCGAAAAGTACGGGACAAAGTAACATAATTGCGAAATGTAAGAAAGAAGCAGGGCTAAGAAGCAAATGGCCAACAATAAATCTAAGCTACTAAAGATAAAACTAGAAGATAAAAGTGCTGTAGAATGAATGGCAACGAAGAGAAGAAAAGAAGAAAGGAAGACTGAAAATTTATGAGGGCTATAAAACAGAACACGTGTTTCATGATGTCGGAGCATGGGAAAAAGTGCATGGGAAAAAAAAGGAGAATTTTATAAATCCCGCCCTCATTGCGTATTGGTGAAAAGGGGATGCAGAAAAGTCAGCCACGGACGAATTGTGATGACATATAATAATATGGCCAATGGAATGGAGAAGAGGCGGAGCCGGCATAAATTAGAGAAAAATAATATGAAATAATATGAGGAAGCAAAAAGACAGACAGGACACAGAAGTTAGACTTAGAAGTTAGAGTCAGAAGTAGTAGCAACCTAGCTAGTAAAATGTACGAAGTGCGCCCGATGATGATGATATAAGCCGTGACCGATGCCAGCAGAGCTGTAAGACGAATGCGCCCCATTGCCCAATGCCGTGCGCCTAGATTGACTAAAGGAGCCCTGTAATCTACCATGTGTGTATCCAGTGCCTAGAATGACTAAAGGAGCCCTGTACTCTACCGTGTGTGTATCCAGTACCTAGAATGACTAAAGGAGCCCTGTAGTCTACCGTGTGTGTATCCAGTGCCTAGAATGACTAAAGGAGCCCTGTAATCTACCATGTGTGTATCCAGTACCAGTGATGTGTGTATGAAACGAAGTCCGTTATAGCTCCGTGACCGATGTCCACAACGACGAGCCAATTATCATCTGTAAAGGTACGGTCCCTTTATTTCCTCTTCATATTATACCGTCATTGCTTCTTATAGCGTAGCCTTCATTAACTTAATAATATAGAGCGCGGTAGTGAAGTAATCAGATAATGGAAATTAGCGAAAAATAAATGATAATTCGTATAATGAATTAATTAAAAAAATGATTTTGTAGTGAATGAATTTAATGTATGTGTAGATGAAGTATGACCTGTTTTGTAGGAATGTATTATATCATATCATTTATGTTAATCAATAAATTAATTGGTCATATAAAACCAGAGTTGTTTCCTTCATTTGGGAATCACAATGCAATGAAATGTACAAATTGATTATATTCAGAAAATCATTGACTTATTAAAAGATACATATTAAAATATAAATAAAATTACTAATTACCCACAACTTTCACTGTCACAGGGGGGACTTTGAATCCCGGGCTTACTGCCGTCTCACTTGTTCGGTGGACTCCGGCTGTTTGGGGAAGAATCCTAACTCCCCGGTGCCTTAGGGTGGTTATGAATGTAATATTTCATGTAATTTAAGTGTGTATATAGTGTACATAATAAAATAATTTGTTTTAAAACCTAAACTCCGTATTTCTGAATTAATATATGTTTCAACTAGCTGGGAGAAATTGACTATATCGTTACAGTACTTACCTATATGGCCAAAATTATTTCTGAAAATAATATAAAGTGCAATGACATAAGTTATCTTTTTATTGTGATCTCTGTACAGATAGCCACTGCCCCGAACTTTAGTTTTACAACCATTTCTCTGAAGAAGTACCGAAACAATCTGGTATTGTATAAAAATGTTTCACTCTATTTAGATTGATGTTCAATGAACACACCGAATATGCAACATATTCGGTGTGTTTGAATTAAAATTTCCATTCCTCATTCGTTGGTCCTTTTGTTAGTTATCCTTGTACTTTTGGAGATTCTGCTGTGTTTGTTCTTGAAAATTGGCCCAAAAACCAATCGTGTATATGCATTTTTAAATGTATTCAAATCGTTGATTGAAGTCAGAATGGAGGGGTTGAAGTGCTGACAATATATAATCAAGTCTTCATGACATTTTACTACTGTCGATAAATTTCGAATCTGACTGAATTCCCCGCGTCCTAAATTTCGTTTGCATGGAAGAAGTTTTTCCACGAACGAGAAAATAACAGTTTTTCTTTTGATTAAATTCAGCTCATTGCCTTGGAGTTCTTGATTTGTTTAATTAGATTTATCGAACAAGTCTATCAAATGAGCTATGCAATGTTTGGAATCGGGTAAGTTGGTTCGTAAAGCAGCACCTTTGTTTTCTAAGAAATGTAGTACTGTTTCAACGAGTTTATGAAACCGATCAAAACAGACTCCTTTTGATAGCCAATGAATTTCAGTATGCAGCAGCAAGTGATTGAATTCTCCATCGTTTTCAATACAAAGTTGACCATATAATTTGTCATCCAATGAATTTCTTCTGATTTTGTTGATTCCTTAAAAAAATATGCTGTAATGACCAACGCGAGTGTTTACTGAGATTTTTGTCAACTAAAACGATGAATGGCACAGTGTTCAGCGAATACATTCGGAACCACTTTTTTGAATATGAAAGAAAACCCCCTTGTATCATCCTATCATTCGTAGCAACTGATACTTCTGAGTGGGATTTCTTTTACTTTGAAAACTCTTCCAATCCATGGAATATTTATTCTCCTTTAATAACAGTTTGTAAATTTTTAGCGAATAATAATTTTCGGCAGTTATTTTTTCTTCTGTGAATTGCACGTATGCTAAAAGTAAGGCCTAATATCCTGCTCAAAGTTGACTCATCAAGCTGTATAGAGAAACTGGATGTTTTTAAATACTCACTTAAAGAGCCATCAACATCTTGAGCCTTTTCATCAGTTATTTTTTTTTTACACTGTATTATTGCTCAAAGGAATTTTCATCCTAATACTCGTATCAGACACTGGCTTCTGTAGTGCGTATTTCCTCACTTATACTAAAAAATTTCAAAACACAAAACGATTTGACTCATTTTACGCGTGGTAAGTCTTTAATGGAGAAAATAGAAGGTTGCAAATTTAGTGCCTCTGTACACCACATGAACACTTTAATTTCTGATTTTAACAGAAGATTTGATAACTTTGGACAGTTAAGATTTCAAGACGATTGATTGAACAGTCGTTAAGCAATGAATATATAAAAATAGGATCAGTCTCTGCAACTGGTATTATGAGAATTGCAGACAGATCTAAATTTTACAGGGAATACAGAGAGAGAAGGAAGATGTTTGAAAACTTTCGTCAGTTGAAAAGTATACCTTCCGTCAGTTTGGTTTAAAAATTGTTCCATGTTCGGCAATACTTATGCATGCGAAAGCACCTATTCCGTCATAGAACACATTAAGTCCAAGGAAAGAAGCAAGCTTACAGATAAAAATGTATTTCACCTCCTTCGTGTTTCGTTATTCGATATCGAAGTCAATTTTGCTGCCTTTGCTGCATCAAGGGCCAACCAGCAAGCATTTCATTAGTTTTTTTCTAAGTTTTGATT
The DNA here is from genome assembly GCA_907164885.2 of Dolomedes plantarius. Classification (NCBI taxonomy): domain Eukaryota; kingdom Metazoa; phylum Arthropoda; class Arachnida; order Araneae; family Dolomedidae; genus Dolomedes; species Dolomedes plantarius. The sequence goes on along the minus strand of OU015493.1, from coordinate 120,527,553 downwards.
GTTAAAAAGACCGATTTTATGTCTTGTTTTGTAATACAGTAAAACCTCGTTTATCCGGACTAACTGGGACCATAAGCAATCCGAATAATCGAAAATCCGGATAATCCGGGTAATAGGGGTAATAAGCAAAACAAAATCCTTAACTACGCAGACTTACCTTTTTTTACGATAAAAAACTATGTTTTCTAACAGAATTCAACAAAAGTAACAAATTCAACAAAACTCAACAAAAAGCATTTTGTTACCATAATTTATTGTACAATCTATGCAGGAACTGTACATTGAATCAAACTAAAAAGCGAATATTTGACGTACTTATAGTAGTTACGTTCTTGCTATAATAGTTAAAAATTATTATCTAATGAGAACATTAACTAAAAAAGTCTACAAATCTGATCCGGATAAACGAGATTTTACTGTACAAACATATTTTTGAAAATGAGACTTGATTTCATTTTTTAAGAAAACTGAATTTCTTTTGTTTTTTTGAAATATATGTTTATATTTCACAAATGAAATATTATCAATTCAGGGGCTTAAAAAAAGTAGGTTTTAAAGTTTTTATTTCAAAAATATTTCATTTAACAAATTTATGTTTTGTATTTTTAGAATTTTTGTAAAACATATATACATTTTGATATCCAAAAACTGATTTTTCACTCAGCAAACTTATTAATCAAGAATACAATTCTCCAAAAAATAAATTATACAATTTTTCCTATACTATGATGCAAAATTTTTTGAGGACCTTGTCTTTATATGTATTTGAAATAATTTAAATTCAAAAGTTTTAAATTATTTTAAAGTTAAAATATTTAATGAAATAGGGAAATCTGATATTTGATGATGGCAATTTTGTCTTTCTCACAGCAGACATCAAAATTCGCTCTTATATTACGCTTGGCCTGCCGTCATCTGTATTTATTTCAGTTTGTCCCCGGATTGTTTTGAGTTGGCCACTCTTGGTTTACATCAGGGCCTCTTAACATTTTTAATAGTCAACACCCCGTTGAATCTGAAAATAAGCTCTCGCACCCTTTTGAAAAAAACGTTTCAATTTTTTATTTAGGAAAAGACATTTATTGCAAGATAATTGATTTCTTGCATAAAAAGTTAATACTTTTACAATATGTACTATAGTATTACATATAACACAATATCTACATTTTTAATGGCTACGTTGTTGTTGTTTGTTCATAATTAACCTTTCAAAACGAGGCTCTTTTTTTGAAAGAGCCACACGTAAGTCATCAGATGCATTCAAGCGATTTCTGGCTTTTGTTTTGATGTGCAAAAGTGATGAAAAACTCATTTCACAAAGGTAAGTGGTGACAAATGGTAAAAGTGTCCATAATGCTGCTTTTGCCAATTCTGGACAAAGTTCTAACTGCGTACACCAGAACTGTTCTAAGTCCAGTTTTTCAAATTCCATTTCAATACGGGCATTAGCTCGTATTGCGATAAGATCGTCTTTTAATAAAACGTTGTCGTCCATTGAATTTAGGTCAAATAAAAATGGATCGAGTATCCATCTGTTAATTTTGCTTTTATTTCCCGTGAAAAAGTATCCATCAAATGATTCACTCAATTGGTAATTTCCATTAAAAATTTAGAACCTTCTCTCGTACCCCTAGAAATGTTCACTCGCACCCCCAGAGGTGTCCGCACCACCGGTTAAGAACCACTGGTTTACATCAACTGAAACTGAGATTTCCCGAAAAAATTTAATAAAGATTTTTCATTTTTTAAGAAATGTATTTTAATAAAGAAAATGAGTAAAATGTCAATGAATAAGTTTATACATCTTTTACGAAAAATCCCTACATCCGTCTCACTAACTAGCGTAGAAAAACTGAATTTTTTTTTCTCCTGGAACCAATTTTTTAAATTTAAAAATAATAACCCGTGAAAACGATGGCGTCATAGATTCGAAACTATTGAGTTTTCTGATCCCGATTCGAAAAAATTTTAAAGTACCGAGGTGATTGAACATCCCTTTGTGTGGCTGGAGGTTCCTGAGTCGTGGTGTACACAATATTTTGCTACGAATATAACTCCCTATGACGCGGGGAGCGATCGGGGAACCGACACCTCCGCAAAGAGAGCGACGTTGCGACCGCATTTCCCGCCACCTAGCGGCCAAAATTCCCGCTGGTGACGGCGAAAAAATTAAAATTTTCGTAGGCCCTAATGTCGATGAACAGTTAAATATTTCCAGCTATAACTATCGGTTTCCTGGTTTTATAATTATCCGTCAAAACTGTGACGTTATAGAGCTGAAACTACCGAGTTTTCTGATCTCGGCCCGAAGAAAAAAATGAAAATATCGGGGTGATTCGACATCCCCTTGCGTGTCTGGAGGTCGCTGTGATCCGGTATACACAAGATTTGGTTACGAATATAATACGCCTTGAAGTAGGGGTAGATCGGAGCTTCGACGTCTAAAGTTCACGTCGGTATGACCGTTTGAAGTTTTCAGAGAGATCTCTAAGGACCTGTTCACATAGGAGTCCGTTGCGTAGCGTTAAGGAAAATATGACGTTGAGACGAAAATAAACCAATCATAGGCGTTAAAAATTTCATTGCTAATCGTTTGGAGGCCTATGATTGGTTTATTTTCGTCTTAACGTCATCTTTTCCTTAACGCAACGCAACGGACTCCTATATGAACAGGCCCTTATTCTCGAAATAAATATGGCGTTCCCGATTCTGTAATAATCCGTGAAAACGATGGCGTCATAGATTCGAAAATTCTGAGTTTTCTGATCCCGATTCCGAAAAAAAAACAAAAAAAAACGAAAAATACACAGTTCATCGACCTTAAGGGCCTGTTCACATAGGAGTCCGTTGCGTTGCGTTAAGGAATAAATGACGTTGAGACGAAAATAAACCAATCATAGGCGTTAAAAATTTCATTGCTAATCGTTTGGAGGCATATGATTGGTTTATTTTCGTCTCAACGTCATATTTTCCTTAACGCAACGCAACGGACTCCTATGTGAACAGGCCCTTAGGCCTGAGAGAACTGTCTGAAAATTTTCGATGGTGATACCGGCGTGAATTTTAGACGCTAGGTGGCGGGAAATGCGATCCTATCATCGCTCTTTTCGCGGAGGTGCCGGAGCCCCGAACACGTCAAGGTGTTTTATATTTGTACTTAAATATTATGTACACCGGGTCTCGGCGACCGTCCAGCCCCGCAACGAGATGTCGAATAATTCCGATGATTTAATTTTTTTTTCGAATCGGGATCAGAAAACTCGGTAGTTTCGGCTCTATGACGTCACCGTTTTGACGGATAATTACATAACCGGGGATTCGATAGTTCTTTCGGTAAATATTTGACTGTTCCTCGACATTAGGGTCTACCATAAATTTAAGAAACTCTTTATCGAGGTCGCCATTGTCAATTTGACCACTAGGTGGCGGGAAAAGTGATCGCAACGTCGCTATTTTCACGGAAATGCCGGAGATCCGATCGTCCCTTACGTCAAGGTGTATTTATATTCGTAGCGAAATATTGCGTACAGCGACCTGAAGCCGCTCATGGGAATGGGGAGTATTTCCGAAAATTTAGTTTTTTTTCGGATCAGGAACAGAAAACTCAGTAATTTCGACTCTATGACGTTATCGTTTTCACGGATTGTTATAGAAATGAGAACCCAATATTTATTTCTAGAAAAAATTCACTGTTTATCGACCTTCTGTTTATCGACCTGATAACTTTGCATTGTTATGTTTCCAGATATATGTCTCATGCATTTTCTGTCAACAGCGAATAGAACTATAGTTATAGTTGAAAGTTGTTGAGTTTGTAACAATGCTGTTTGTCAAATTTATAAAGTTAAAAAACAACAACATTTTGTGATTGTATAACATGATCCATTTAATTAAAACATACCTCTTTAGTGATTCAGTTTTCCCTTCAACAAATAATAATCTTTTTCTCTGATAATGTTTCTTCGTTCAATGAAATTATTACTAAAATTTTTTTTCATATTTTTATTTTATCAGGTTCTTCTTACATAAAAAATAAACTTTTTTTTGAGAACCCTAGCAAACTCCAAAAATGCACTTTTTTTCGAATCAGTCAAAAAAGAGCTTTTATTTTTTTGCATATTTTTCGTTCAATTATCCTCGAATCTTCCTCTGAAGGAAACTGCATTGTGTGTACAGTTCCCTATTACATTTGCTTATTCATACGAAGTCTATTCATTTCTCTCGCCACAGGGCAGATATTTTAAGTTGCTCATAATTAGTAATGTATTGATCAATTCTGCACATAGAACTTTTTTTCCTCTCTCTTTATAGAATATATTCGGAGCGTCTAATTCTACCGATGAATCTGCCATTTGTAGATGAGAGACCACGGATTTTAAATTGTATCTAATTACTTTACGTATAGTTTTTATCTGAGCCTTTAAAGGATTTAAATGTTTGTAACGAACTAGAAAATCCACAATTATTTCATTAAATAGCAAAGTAAATACTGTATTTTTCGGACCATAAGACGCACCGGACGATAAGATGAACCTCAAATTTATGGAAAGATTTTTGTATTTTGTTAGGTATATATAGATTTTTCCAATTTCTTACTTAATAAAGATAAAAAAATATATAATAAATAATATACTGTTGGGAAAGGACAAGAAAAACAGTTTTTTGCAAAGAAATTTCCGATCCCGACACACCAGATAGCGCTACTGCGCAACGATGAAGAAACCCCCTCCCCCCCCACAAAAAAAAAAAAAAAAAACTTCTCTTAGAGACCGTTAGCGAGTGCTTACCACTCTACGCGACTAACGCGTCGCCTGCATTCAACAAATGCTTTTATATGTTTACTTAATTGTCACGAATGTTGCTTTTTTCTGTTTAATAAAGTTTTTCCTTACATCGACAAGATGAGTTATTTTACATCCGCGTGAATTCGGTGTTACAAGAGATTCCACTACCAAGAACCTTTGACTACAAACCAGAGGTAGGAGAACTTATTTTTATTATTCTTCGTCTTCGAATTTAACGCCTTCGGACAAAGTCCAACATTTTGATTATGAGACTGGATCGCTGGACTGAACTTTTATAATCTCCACAGTATGGTGAAGTGTATTATGTATTTTAATTACTGATCTATGTTTATCAATTACCTTTTGAAAGCAAATGAAAAAAAGAACATTATAAAGGTTCAGCCTTTTGTTAGGTGAATAGAGTTTCGAATTTTGAACTAATTTTTTCTGACCATTTGAACTGTTTAATTATAAACTTTTTGAAAATGTTGAGCTTTAAAGACCATCATCTCATTGATAAGCTTACTGATAATAATTATTCTGTGTGGAAATTTAAAATCGAACAGATTCTAATACAAGAGGGTCTCTACGACGTTGTATTTGAAGAAAAACCGGAAACTGTAACTCTTGCATGGTTAAGAAATGACAGAAACAGCAAGCCATTAATATGTTTAAATATTTCGGATTCACAAATAATTCATGTATTGCATGCTCAATCTACTCGAGAAACATGGCAAAAGTTAAAAGGAGTACATGAAAGAGTTATGGGAACTATTATTCCCATATTACGGACATCAGAAGGTATAAGAACAATTAGAACTTAACATGTTCTTTTATTTAAAAGTTGACACATAACATAAATTTACAGTAATCGTTATGAAACCCGGCTCGTAGTTCATCGCAGTGATTTCGGAGCGGAGAAGCGTACGTACCACGCTAGTACGGAAAAGTGAAGTAGTCAAGATCGGTGTTCCAATGTCCACGGCAATTCCCCAATCCTGCGCGAACCAGATGCGCAGAACGCGACGTCGGAGTTGTCTGCGAGTTGGGTTGCCACAGTATTCCCCTCCCCCAAGTACCGTATGTACTGAGGGTTACAAGTAACGGGGGTTAAACCGAACCCGTCGACCAGAACGCGTTGACACTGGAACTGGAGTCGTTATTGGAGTCGGCGAGGGCGAAGCTCTCTTAACAGTTGTAGGAGTAGGTACGCTAGTCGTGACAGGATCATTCGGATTCAACACAGGATGCTGCGACGCCAGGGAGTCGCTGGTGGTGAGAAATGCTGGCTTTAAACGGTCGAGGCCAATAACACAATTCTTACCATTCATAAGCAATGTGTAATATTTAGCCGTTCTGTCCATTACCTTGAAGGATCCGTTGTACGAATGCTGTTGTGAGCGCCGGATCCCATCATAGCGCACAAAGACATGAGAGCACGATTCGAGAGAAGGGTGCACGAAGGTGGTCGGATTGTGGTGAGTAGAAGTGGGAGTTGGTGAGAGACTCTGCATTAAGCTACGGAGATGTTGGACGAACTCGGATGGTTCGACTGCAGGGGGTGGGGATGAATGGAGAAAATCTGCAGGGAGGCGGAGAATAGAGCCATATACAAGTTCCGCACTTGTGCACTGGAGGTCTTCCTTGAACGAGGAGCGGAGTCCCAGGAGGACTAATGGGAGAGTCTCAGTCCACCGGTTGTTTGAGTGACATCTAAGGGCCTGTTTAAGTGAGCGGTGAAAACGCTCAACTAGCCAGTTGCCCGCTGGATGGTACGGCGAGGTGCGGATGTGCTTCGTGCCTAGTAGTGACATCAGAGCAGAGAAAAGATGTGCTTGAAACTGGCGTCCTTGATCGGTGGTGATGACGGAAGGGGTTCCAAAACAGGCAACCTACGGACTGATGAAAGCGCGTGCTACTGTCTCGGACGAGATGTCCGTTATCGGGATCGCCTCCGGCCATCGAGTATACCGATCCACGCACGTAAGCAAGTAAGTGAATCCCTCCGAAGGCGGAAGTGGGCCCACCAAATCAAGATGTACGTGATCGAAGTGATGAGATGATGGAGAAAATTGCTGCAGGGGGCTGCGTGTGTGCTTATGTACTTTTGAGCGTTGACAGCTCAAGCAGGTACGAGTCCATGCTGTGATGTCTTTCGCCATTGATGGCTACACATAACGCTCTGAAATGAGCTTCTTGGTTGCTCTTACTCCAGGGTGAGAGAGTCCATGCAGGGAGTGGAACAGACGTTCTCGGCACGCCTCTGGGACGAAAGGACGTACTTTGCCGGTACTGCTATCGCAGAATATTTGCAGATCGTTGGAAAGTTTTAATGGTTGAAGAACCAAACTCGTATGCGTCTCTCCAGAGAGAAGACGTTGTATTTCCTGGTCATGCGACTAGGCCCTAGCGAGTTCGGTGAAGTCGAAACTGGTGATACTCGCAATGTGGTCCAGGCGTGACAAGGTATCTGCAACAACATTCTTGTTTCCTGGAACATGGCGAATGTCTGTAGTAAACTGCGCTATGAAGTCGAGGTGCCTCAACTGACGGGGCGAGCAAGAATCGGAGTTCTTAGTAAAGGCATACGTTAAGGGCCTATGATCGGTAAAAACTATAAAGGACTGACCTTCGAGAGAGTGTCGAAAGTGCTTAATCGCTGAGTAGATAGCTAGCAATTCCCTATCATAGGTACTATACTTCCGCTCAGTGTTCGTTAACTTTCGTGAGAAGAAAGAAAGAGGCTGGAGTCCCAAAGTGGTTTTTGCATGCAGGGCCGCTCCGATGGCAGAATCGGAAGCGTCAACCATTAGAGAGAGTTGCTGCCCGGGAGAGTGGAAACCGAGGGGGACTGCCTCCCACAGAGCACAAGCTGGGGCCGACCTGGCCAAAGGCCCCACTGGGTAAATCCCAGCTGTGCGCACAGACCCACAGCAGGCAACCACACCCGGCACGGCCCAGACAAGCCCCGCCACATCAACCCCCGAACCAGCCCCACAAAGAGAGGCACAAGCGGACTCCAAGCAGAACAGACGGATAGGCCAAGTAAAAAAAAAGAGTTAAATTTAGAAGAAAAGAACTCTGCCGGAGGACACTCGCACAAACCAACACACAAAAGGAATTAATCAAAAAGTGGTTGGCAAGAAATATTATAAACCCAAACGAACGACAGCACAGAATTAATGAGTGAGCGAAACGCGAGCAAACTTAGAGTTAAGGAGCCACCGAAGATTACTGGCAAGATGACTCAGAAAAAGAACAAAAAGACGGCAGCGTTGCAAGACACGGACAGGAGACGACTGGGCCGAAATTGGGAATGGTCGATTTTGAGAGGGAGCAGTCGCAACCCTGGGCGCAAACCAGCAACATGGTAAGAACCTCATCGTTGCTGTGCCACCCACCCTGCGGAACCTTCGTGAGCCAGCATGTCCTGTGATCGCCATGGACACCACTCCAATGACGAGGACCGTGACCTTTAGGGTTGAACCAACTCAAGGTAGGCTCATCTAACCTAACAAGGCTGCAGTCGATAGGCCAGAATCCGAAGATAAAAAAAAATTTTGAACCTGTGTAGGTAAACCGGGAAACTACCGTGGCCGGTATAGAGTTGTACTAACAGACGGTTGCATGACAGCCTATCATCTCGGACAGAAGGGAAGAAATTATTTGTTAAACGCCCGGTTTTGCTATGCGTCCAGATATATTGCCATTCTTCCTTAATGGCAGCCTTAAGGCTTTTCTTTAGGTGAGAACGTGGCCAGGGAATTTTTGTTTCTGAGAGGGTTTGGGTATTTGCCATAAATTTAGCCAGTTCATCAGCACGTTCGTTGCCTTTTATGCCTATATGTGCTCTCACCCACGTAATACCAAATTTACTGCCCGAGAGTCTAATTAAGTTATGGAGCTCAGCCAGCTGTGGGTTTTTAGTAAAAGGCGTGTTTATTGCCTGAATAGAGGAGCGACTATCTGTTAATATCCTAAAATCGTAATTTTGAACCTGTGCCCACTTAGTCGCTTGAGTTATAGCGTGAAGCTCAGGAGGGGGACTGCCTGTGAGAGATCAGCCTTGCATTTATTAAATGCAGCAAGCGCTTCGTCCGTCCATGGCACAGGACGTTTATCATTCTTTCGAGATTCTTTCAAAAACTCATTCAAGGGCGCTTGAGTATGCGCGGCGTGTACCATGAAACGCCTATAAAAATTTATCATGGCCAGGAATCTGCGGAGCTGGGAAATGGTCTCAGGTTTTGGGAAGTTAGTAATTTGTTGCGTTTTCTCAGGTAAGGGTTGAATACCGGAAGATGAAATTTTACAGCCCAGAAAGGTTACAAAAGGTTTACCAAGGACGCATTTGGCATGGTTCAGTTTAAGGTTGTATTGTTTGAGGCGGTCAAAAAATTGTTGGAGGTGAGAACTATGCTCTTCAGAGGAGGAAGAGGCGATGAGAATGCCATCGAATTATGGCACACAGAAATCAAGGCCAACAAGGACTTGATGGATGAAACGCTGAAAAGTTTGTCCCGCGTTTCGAGGACCGAAAGGAGTGAATACAAATTCGTACAAGCCAAAAGGAGTGGTGACGGCGGTCTTTGGCACGTCATCTGGGTGGACAGGGATCTGGTGGTAAGCCCTGGCCAGATTGAGGGTGGAAAAAATGGACTTATTATGCAAGAGTTGCGTACAATCCTGAATGTGTGGTACAGGGTACCGGTCCGGAACGGTTACGGCATTGAGTCTGCGGTAATCGCCACAAGGACGCCAATCAGAATTTGTTTTTCTAACCATATGCAAGGGACTAGCCCAAGGGCTTTTCGATGGCCGAATGATGCCTTGGGAAAGCAGAAATTCGAATTTCTGACGTGCTGCCCGTAATAATTCCGGTGACAGACGTCGGTGTTTGGAAAACACAGGAGGACCCGTAGTTTCGATATGGTGAAAAACAGAAGTAGATGTAGGATTGGACGGAAGGTGGGATGGATTTGTGAGTTGAGGATAATTTTTGAGAAGCTGGTCGAAACTTGAGTTTCCCCAGAGAATAGAAATATTTGTGAAGCTAGGATTAGTTGAAGGTGATTTGCCTCTCGAAGATATTTTAGTTAGATTGTCGATTAGGGAGTTATTGCGAGCATCGACCAGTAAGCCAAAATGTTTCAGAAAGTCGATGCCTATAATAGGCTGTGAAACGTCCGCGATGACGAACGTCCGCGTAAAGGAACGTCGGAGGTCGAGGTCTAGCTTGAGCAGTTTAGTTCCGTAAGTGGGGATGTTCGAGCCGTTGGCGGCCAAAAGAACCAAGTCTGACGTGCCTGATGCGTTTGGCACTAACGATTTGGGAATTACCGACAAATCGGCACCTGTATCAATGAGAAATTCTATTGTAGACGAGGGATCGGCCAAGAGGATGCGATTGATCTGGCGATCGCGTTGTAGGCCATCAGGCGGTCGCCTTATTAGTTTCTCGACTGCCGGAAGGAGCATGGGGATTTACACCGTTTGGCTCTTTCTCCAAAGTTGGTGTGGTAGAAACATAGCCCGTTGGCCGCTTCCTTGTATTGGCGAGGGCGGCTTCTCGATCGGCTGTTCTCGCGGCGGTGGGCACCTTTATGTGGGTTACGACCACGTACCAGTGCCGATAACTCGTTCACTTGCTGAGTGAGCCTATCTATTCGAGAATATCTATTCGAGTTCGGAACCTTGATTGGTGTTTTTTGTAATGGCGACGATGTTTATTTCGGGGGGTGCCAGGTCGTGAATTTTATCTGCAGCCACAGCCAATGTGCTGAGGTCATCGCTCAGGGTAGCGAGAATACTTCGGGTAGAGGTTGGAAGCCTCGCGAACCATAAAGATTTTAACAAAGGGTCGCCTATCGACGTGCCAGCTAATGTGCGCATTCGCGCCAAGAGTTGTGGAGGGCGTTGGTCGCCCAATTCGAGACCTTTTAGCAGCGTACGGATTTTGGACTCTTGGCTTTCGGTATTCAACTCAACCAATCGCTGCTTTAGAGTATTATATTGGTCCTTGTCAGGTGGATTTAGAACGAAATCAGCAATTGGGTCCAAAACACTGGACTCTAGAGCTGCAATGGGGTGGTTAAATTTTGTGGAGTTCGCCGTAATATTTGCAATGGTAAATTGTGCTTCAAATTGCCTAAACCATATGTATGGATTGGTTTTCCAGAAAGGAGGTGGTTTAATGGAGACGCGTGAAAGTTTCGCGGAAGGGTCGCCGGAAGGTTGCATCATATAAATCAAGGAGAGAAACAATACAAATACAATTCAACAGCTACGTATGCCAAAGGTAATTGTGCAAAAATAAGGTGAAATACAGTTGTTATACGATATAAGTATTCAGTAGGGAAATAATCAAGCATGTGCAAAGAAAAGTATGTATAGAAATAAAGTATGCAAAGAAAACATCAATACCAAAATGCAAAACAAAAATGACAAAAATAATTCAGCAAAAAAAGATAGGAAAGAAACGCTAGCATGTAAGGAAATTACGGGGATAATATCTGGTACAGCACAGTACGAAAATACATTACAAAAAAAAGTATAAGGGTTGGAAGAGCATATATACTCAATACCGAGAAGGTAAGTTTAATAGAGTTTACGGTAAAAAAATAATGCTTACCTATCACGTAGATAGTTGTGATAATCCATTTAATTAGTCCTAGGGCTTAATTATCCGAGCAGTTAGGCACCACGAAAAAATAGGCGTGCGACACGTGATCGCTGTTTGATTCTTTGCCTCAAGAATTCAGAATAATCACTGTAAGGTATAAAACCTTGCATCACACATATCGTAAGCGAGGACACAGCACACAGTATCAGGATGGTGGAGAAGAAAAATTTTTTGGAGCTTCACAAACACGCTGTCTTGTCGGGCCACGTGAGAGTTATATCAGATGACAGCCGCGGGGGAAAAAAATTTTCCCAGAAAAATTGAGACGTACTCCGAATGGTTAGCCGCTTAAGAGATCATATGAAGCACAATTTCACCAAAATTGTAAACAAACCGGGGCGATGCTGATGGATTGCTGCTTGGTCGGCCACGTGGCTAATCGAAAACAAAACTGTCCAGTCAATCTCCGGGTCACCAATTTATGGGAACTATTATTCCCATATTACGGACATCAGAAGGTATAAGAACAATTAGAACTTAACATGTTCTTTTATTTAAAAGTTGACACATAGCATAAATTTACAGTAATCATTATGAAACCCGGCTCGTAGTTCATCGCAGTGAATTCGGAGCGGAGAAGCGTACGTACCACGCTAGTACGGAAAAGTGAAGTAGTCAAGATCGGTGTTCCAATGTCCGCGTCAATTCCCCAATCCTGCGCGAACCAGATGCGCAGAACGCGACGTCGGAGTTGTCTGCGAGTTGGGTTGCCACAGAGTCAATTTAACAAATAAACTTTTTCTTCTGAGAAAATTATACTCCATTAAATATAAAAAAACAACCGAAATGCAAGAACATATCCAGGAAGTTTTGATTTTACATGAGAAATTACGCGGTATAGGGTAACTTAGAAATAAAAGAAAACAATTGGATAAACGATTTTTTAAACTTAAGAAATAAAAGAAAACAATTTGATCGCGATTCTGTTATGTTAACTACCAAATTCTAATGACCCCTTAATTATAGCTATGGAAAGCAAATCTGAACAAGAGTTATCTCTAGATTATGTGAAAAATAAATTGATAGATGAATATTCCAGACGCGACAAGCTAACCAAAAATTCGATTCACTCGCATTAAAGGGGTATAGTGACAAAACGAAATTAAAATTCTGCACATTTTGCAACCGGAAAGGTCCCGATCGCGAACAATGTTTTTGTCTCAAACGCAATAATAAAGGAACCGGAAATCGAGTGCATCCAAACCACAACATTCTAAAAGGAAATGACAGAATATCATCGTCCGCCACCACCTGGCACGTCAAAAAAATAATCATAAATTATTTCAAGCTGAATTGCAGCTATCTTCGGATATCAGTAGGAAAATATAAAGAATCAATCAGACGAGAAATGTTTGAAGCATCAATCTAAAAATTAAAAAGAGGCGATAAATTCCGCAGACCACTTTGTGCTAACAGCAAGTGAGCAAAATGAATGCAAATATCCCGTGATCGTTTTTGACAGCGGTCCTACGTGCCACCAGTTTTATGACAAGACCTTTTTCTCTCAGTGAAGTGAAAAACACAAACAAGTTGTAACTATTGCAGATGGAACAAAACTTAATTCGCAAGGGATTGGTGAAATATTTTTTTAGTGCGAATCTTTAGAAAGAATTATACAAAACAAACAAACTTGTAAATGTTTTATATGTTCCCAAGTTGGATTCAAATGTGCTTTCAGTGCAGGAAGTAGCCAATAAAGGGTATATAGTAACTTTTGAGGATGACGTGTGAACCGTTTAAAAAGGTCATGAAATAATAATTGACGCGAGGTTAGATAGGGATTTATATAGAAAAAATATAAAACCCATAGAAGAAAATTTGTTTTCTGTCTCCGAAACACCTGTGTTATGCACAGATAATAACTGTATCTTAAAATGGCATAAAAGATTAGGCCACAGAAATTTGGAATTTGTTAAGAAAATTCTAAGGGAAGATTTGGTTTGGGGAATAACTATTAATAATTGCTCTCACAGTGTAGAATGCCCAACATGCATTAAAGCCAAACTGAGCGAAAAACCGTACCCAAAATATCCGTCACATCGATCTGAACAAGTCTTGAATTTAATACACACAGGCGTGTGTGGCCCTATGGTGGTTGATAGTTTAGGGGGAATGAGATACTTTGTTACTTTCATCGACGATTTTTCGAGATACACTTAAATACACTTTATGTCATCGAAAAATGAAGTATTTGACAAACTCAAAGAGTATGTTGCGTCAACCACAAATAAATTCAGATTGACAACTAAAGCCGTTAAATACGATAACGGAAAAGAATATTGCAATAAAGCTGTTGATGTCACCTAAAGGAGCTTGGAATTACTGCACAAACCACAGTTCCCTATTTTCTTGCACAAAACGGTGTTGAGGAACGGAAAAACCGCTCTATAGTCGAGATGACGCGGGCGCTATTGATAAATGCAAACATACCGAAAACGTTTTGGGCAGAAGCATCAGCCACTGCGGTGTATTTAAAAAACAAACTACCAACGAAATCTACTGAAAAAACGCCTTATGAGATGGGGAACGGTCGAAGCAGAAGAAAGGGTATTCGTTGGATACGAACTGAGAAGTACTGGGTATAGAATCTATACCGGAGGACGAAGAATAGTCGTCAGAAGAACCATGAAGTTCTTAGAAAATTCTAATCCATCACATTCGAACAATGAAAATTCCAATGGACACTACTATTTAATTCAATTTTATCTCCCACAACTACAACATGATGACAATGATGACATTCCTGAAGAAGGAAGCGAAGATGAAAATAGAGATTCAGAAATACCTACACAAGCAACAAGAAGCACCGAAAGGAAAAACAAAGGAATTCTATCTGAAAGGTTTGGCTATAAAATAAAAAATGAATCTCACGCGTTTATAACTGAAAACAAAGGTCCTATAATGAGATATTATGTTTGCCACAAGAAGAAAAACAAAAATGGTTCAAAGCCATGCAATATGAATTAGACTCGCTAAAGAGAAATCACACGAGGTAACAGAGTTACCTAAAGGAAAGCACGTAGTTGGAAATAAATGGATGTTCAAGAGAAAAAGAGGTGATAATGGCAACATTAAATACAAAGCTAGACTCGTTGCTAAATGTTTCACACAAAAATATGAAACAGACTATGGTGAGACTTTTTCTCCAGGGGTAAAACACAGAACTATAAGAAATTTTCTTACATCGGCAGCTTATAATAAAGCAAAGGTACATCGAATAGATATAAAGACAGCTTTTCTAAATGGAAATTTGAATGAGGAAATATTTATGAAGCAACTGGATGGTTTTGAACAAGACAACAGAGTATGCAAACTTAAAAAAATCAATCTAAAAAGTCTCACTCAAACAAGCAGCGAGATGTTAGAATGAAGAAGCAGAAAAAACACTCAAAAATCTAAAATTAGTACAAAGCGAAGCTGATCCCTGCTTGTTCTTTAGAGGAAGTAACACTGACAGAATAAACTTAATTGTGTATAAAGACGACATACTCATAAGTTCCAAAGCAGAAAATTTAATTCGCCAAGTCGTTGAGGACATAGAGAAAAACTACAAGATAACAGATTTAGGAGAAGCAAAACATTTCTTAGGAATAGAGATAATTCGAGAAGACTACGGTAACTTTCTACTATCTCAAAGAAAAAAATCAATCAACTTGTGAATCAATTCATGCTTCAAGATTCAAAACCTACTAATATACCAATGGAGACTAATTATTATGGCCAACAGAACGGAAAAGATCTTCTGGCTTCCAACGATCAATATAGACAAGCAGTTGGAACACTGCTTTATATTTCTTCAGTTACTTCTCCAGACATAGCTGCCGCTACTCATATCTTGAGTAGAAGAAACGATAATCCCAGACAAAAGGACTGGAACGGAGTTAAAAAAATAACTAGATATTTAAAAACGGCAGAAGATCTTGGTTTACGGATAGCATCAGGATCATTTCCTAACCTCTCCGTGTTCTCGGATGCTGACTGGGAACAAGATCCTCAAGACAGAAAATCAACATCAGGATATACAGTAACCACCGGTTATAGTGATCAGTGGTTATAAGAATCAACCGTTTATAAGAATCAATATCGCAAAATCAAAAACAAATGTATTATTTCCATGCTAAAATTTTCGCTTTAAAGAATCAATCCACCGGTTTTAAGAATCAGCTTACACTCTTCGCTTTCCTTTCATTTTTCCAAAAATGCCACTTAAACACTCAAAAGGCACGAAGTTCTTTCTTTATTTTTTTAAAAGAAAGAGTGATAATATGGGATGGAATACAGTCGTAAAATACATCCCTTTCTTTGTTAGACATAAAATAATAGTTTCTCCTTAAACACTTTAGCACAATACTGTCCTATTTGTTTGACCCAGGGGCATCTCTACCCGTCCAGGTCCGATTTCACTTTTCTCCACTGACAAACAAAGACAGGGACTTTTTTCCCACCTCCCACATCCTGGTTGCGGCTTCCTGAACCCTAAAACACATAAATCTTCGGCGAAGTGTCCACTATCACTTAGGCAAACGTGACATTAGTAGATTCAGCACGTTATCAAACCGTGAAACGTAAGCTAGAAAGTGAATCTTCGTCTGAGACTATTGGTATTGAAAGAGGTATAAACAGACTCCTGAAAACTTCATTACTTCAAACTACCATAGAAAACTTTTTCTTGCACCCTTCCTGTAGTTGAAATGTTAAACTGTTAAGCAGGTATGCTGTAACAAATATTGGATTTTTTCTTCTCTTATTATAATCATGTGTATCTACTTATAGGTCAAGAAATAAAGTTGTATTTTTAAAATTATAAACAATAATTCTAATAAAAGATAATTAACGTAAATTAAAGCGTATTATATGGTAAAATATCTAATATATGTATATATAAATGTGTGTGTGCCTGAGCAAAAACCTAAATTTTGGCTATAAGAATCAACCGCTTATAAGAATCAAAAACAGTAATAACAAACGTGATTCTTATAAGCGGAAATCACTGTATTTTCTTTTTGGGAAAGTCATGCATCTCTTGGTCATCGAGGACACAGACTTATGTTTCACTCTCAAGTGCAGAAGCAGAATATGTGGCGTTGTCACAAGCAATGCAAGAACTGTCATGGCTATTAAAATTGACTGAAGATTTAAATCTTTCACAGAGACTACCTATAAAAGTTTTTGAAGATAACCAGTCAACGATTAAACTTATTCGTTGACTGGTTGTCAATGAAACTGGTGCGGGAGTCTGAGAAACATCTCTTCCGCACAAAACATATCGATACCAATTATTATCACATACGGGACTTGTACAAAAATAACGTCATTGATTTGTTTTACCTTTCTACTGAAAAAAATGACTGCAGACATATTAACGAAACCACTACCGAAACCAAAGTTTCAACTTTGTAGAGATCATATGCAGTTGGTGCAAGTTTCTATCGCAAAAGGGGGAAATATGTTGGGAAAGGACAAGAAAAACAGTTTTTTGCTCAGAAACTTCAAACACACCAAGTAGCGCTACTGCGCAACAATGAATGAACCCCCACAAAAAAACTTTTTTTCTCTTAGAAACCGTCAGCGAGTGCTTACCACTCTTTTGCTTACTCCACACCAACGGCGACGGAGATGAAAATCATGTATCTTCGTTGTTGCGCATGCGTATTACAAACAAATTTTCATTCCCCCGGTTCGTCTCCGTCTCTGGTCTCTGCGGTTTCCAGTTTTGGAAAAAGTTCAACTTTTGTCTTTGCCGCCATGCTCGACAGTCTATCAAAACAGAATGAAAAGATTATGCGCATGCGCAAATAAATTGTCTCTTCTCCCCGTCTCCTAGCGGTGTGAAGGCTTTTGTAACAGCCACAGAGACAGGTAGCAAAATGTGTCTGTCTTTCATTGCTGTCGCTGTTGGTGTGGAGTAAGCATTTCTCTGTACGCGACTAGCCTGCATTCATCGAATGCTTTTATCTGTTTACTTAGTTGTCACTAATATTACTTTTTTTGTTTAATAAAGTTTTTTCTTACGTCCACAAGATGAGTTATTTTTCATACGCGTGAATTCAGTATTACAAGAGATCCCTCTACCAAGAACCTTTGACTACAAACCAAAGGTAGGAGAACTTATTTTTATTATTCTTCATCTACGAATTTTACGCATTCGGACATAGTCCAACATACACATAATATATATAATAAATGCATTTAATATATAATAATAAAATGTTCATTTTATTTCAATGTTACCTTTGGACCATAAGACGCACCCCAATTTTGAGTCAATTTTTTATGTAAAAAGGTGTGTCTTATGGACCAAACATACGGTAGATCTTTCGATTTTAAACCCCAAAGAATTGTTATAAAACTACCTGTCCAACAAAAGTTAGACATAGCGTCGCAGAGTAAGTTTTAATATAGACATAAAAAGTTTTTTATTTGGGAAACTCTTCACTTTATTGCTTTTATACCCCCCGCCCGTTGCATATATAGGAGAGTTATCTATCTTTAAACAGATGACAAAAATAATCATTGTCAGTGTGATATACTTTTATATTCAAATGTAAAAATGTGAAAAACATCTCTTGCCGTTCAACCGTAATTTGTAGCCAAGTTAAGCAGTAAGAAATTTCGAAATTTTTTTTGGAATGGATATGAAATGTAATCTAAAACAAATTAAATATAAATTTAAAAGAAAATCATATCAGCACATGGCAGAGACTTAATAAAGAGTCCATTATTGTGTATGTAATTTTAAAATACCTGGAATGTTCGAGGCATTTTTTGTTTTGCAGAGTCAGTTAGAGCTTTTTATCTTCGAATATTGAATTGAAAATCTGTAGGTGAAGGATTAAGGTTAAAATATAAAAATTAACTGGCTGAATGTTAGCTTTATCCTAATGGTTAATGCATACATATGAAAGTGTAAACTGCAAATTTGTGAAATTGGTTCCGTATTTCACTGTAAACCCGATTATTCCCACCAACCTGTGAGGTTGGTGTGAGGAGTCCCACAGGTTCCTCTTAGTACAGGTTAATTGAAGTTAAATTTTATTTTATTTTATAAAACTTTTTTCTATTTATGTCTTCTAGTTTTGAGATTTTGTATAAGAAATCCCCGTAGTGTGGGATCTAGTGTTCAGTAACGGATTATTATTATTATTATTATTATTATTTTTTTATTTATTAAAAAAATACACATAAAATTCCCGTGTACCACAAAGTATCACACGGGACTTACAGAGGTAAGTATAAAACACTAAGAAAACATAAGAAACAGACAAAAAAAAACAAATAAAAGAAACTAAGAAGAATTACAAATATTTACAATAAATTTACAAAATAAGCCGAAAGCACACTTCCCAGAAACGAGCAGAGAGAAATTGGGAGGCCAGTCAATATTTAAGTCCTTAAGAGCCAATTTAAAAATATTTCTCTCCCTGCGGTACTTCGAACACAAAAACAGAACATGTTCAGCATTTTCCTCGCCACCAACGCTGCAATCACAGGGGATCGCCGAACACAATTTGAATCTACTCAAATAGCTCTTAAAATTTCCATGTCCTGTGAGGAACTGAGTCAATTTGTAGTTAGCAAAGAAGTGATGGCAAGAGAGTCTCATTCTATTGGACGGGAAAAATTTCTTGGTTAAACTACCATTATTTGAGCTGACGTATTCTTGGTTCCATGACTCCACCATACTCTCAAACATGACCTTCTTAAAAAAAGATTTGGGAATATTGACACTAATGTCAATTTCACGCCTTGTAGCGGACATGGCAAGGAAGTCGGCTCGCTCGTTACCAAAGATACCAGTATGCCCACGAACAAAAGCAAAGAAAACAGAGACGTTTTTACTTTCAAGGGATTTGAGTTGCCTTTGAATTTCGACGATAATGCTATCGTCGAAATAACGGATTATTTCATTTTACATTACCATTATGGAAAAAATGGAATATATATATATATATATATATATATATATATATATATATATATATATATATATATATATTTATGTGTGTGTGTGTGTGTGTGTGTGTGTGTATGTGTGTGTATATATATATATATACACTCATGGACAAAAAAATTAGCGCACCAAGAAATAATTGCGGGATCGTAACGAAACTTGCAATGAAGGTACATGTCGGGGAGATATGCAAATGATTAGAAATGCAGCGTGATTGCGCATTACGTATAGCCGGTAGAGGGCGTTGAACATCGTACTCTGTGAATATAAACAGGTAACCAAAGCTTGTTTGAGTGTGCTGAATCATTTACAAAGGAAGAGCTGAGATAGACATGCCATTACGCCGTGTTCGAAGACAATATAAGCAGTTGTCGCAGTTTGGGAGGGGGAGAATCGTCGGGATGATGGAAGCTGGGTGGTCAGCTAGGCGAGTAGCTCGTCAATTAGGCCACTCTGATTGTGTTGTGAGGAGGTGTTGGGACCAGTGGACCCGAGAGATGTCATGTACACGAAGACCAGGCTCAGGACGCCCTCGACAGACCAGTCGTCGAGAAGACCGCCACATCGTAAGAAATGCACGCGTACAGCCAACTGCTTCATCGGCCGCCATCCAGGCACAGGTAGCACCTTCACTAGGGGCCTCTGTGTCTTCTCGAACCATACGAAGGCGCCTAGCTGAAGGACAGTTGGTATCGCGGCGCCCATTACGTGTGCTGCCCTTGACGCCCACCCATCGACGCCTCCGTTTGGAGTTTTGCCGCGCATGAGGAAACTGGACTGCAGCGGAATGGAACCAGGTCGTCTTTAGCGACGAATCCAGATTCAATCTCGGCAGTGATGACAATCGGGTTCGTGTGTGGAGAGCCCGTGGTGAACGCTTCAATCCTGCCTTTGCTGTACAGCGACGCATCGCTCCCACAGCTGGTGTGATGGTATGGGGTGCCATTGCCTACAATACACGGTCACCCCTAGTATTGTTCCGTGGCACCATGACAGCCCAGCGGTATGTTCATGAAATCATGCAACCACATGTGTTGCCACTCATGCAACGGCTCCCAGGAGCCATTTTTCAACAAGACAATGCTCGGCCTCATATGGCAAGGGTGTCACAAGATTGTCTCCGCACTGTTACTACCCTTCCTTGGCCTGCCCGATCCCAAGATTTGTCTCCAATCGAGCATATCTGGGATCATTTGGGACGACGAGTTGGGCATCCCACGAGTTTGAACGAACTAGAGGCAAGGTTACAGCAAATATGGAACGAAATGTCTCAAGACATCATACAGAAGTTGTCTGACTCAATGCCCGATCGTATCGCATCGTGCATTCGCGCTAGAGGGGGTCCAACGGAGTATTAACTCCTCCGTTCTTTTGCCTTTTACTCTGAAATAAATTATCCTTTTTCTTTGATTTTCTTATCATTTACTTATATCAAAGTAGTCATTACGTATGTAAAATTTCGTTTCATTTTGACGACTCCTTCTTTGTGCGATAATATTTTTGTCCATGAGTGTATATATATATATATATATATATATATATATATATATATATATATATATATATGTGTAAAATAATGTTGTCCTTCGTTGAATATGGAACACACCTGTTTACACTAACATTAATTTATTATCGACGAGTCACAGGTCAACAACAGTTACAATTAACATTTAAAGAACATCATTTTACGTCTTTACGGTAGCCGTTTGCTACCACGTTATCTCTTAACGTCTTACTCTCGCAGCGGCTTTTTCCTCTCTGTCTAGTCTTGCGTTCCCAGTAGAATGGCGGGGATCTTCGTTCGGCGGGAACGTCTCTGATTCGGCTCGCATGCTGTGGATACTGTTGCCACAGCTCTCGTCCAATATCACACTCGGGCATCCTGGCTCGACAGGTCCTCCTGTCGCCAAAGAAAATCAAAGGAACCAAACCTAAAAAAAAAAAACAAGAAAGGGGAGAAAACAAACAAAACAAAAACATGGCATGGTCGTCTTAAAGCTACATCATCGTCGTTGCATAGCAATTGTTCGTCATAGGTGCCATAGTCTTTGCCGTCACTGAAACATTATACAAAACAAAGAAAAAAGAAAAGAAAAAAAAGAAAGTCATTAACAATAGTTCAGGATCATGATAGAATGTCCACTGTTCAAGTCCAAGTCGTCATCTTAAAGGAGCTGGAGGTATAGTCACTAGGTGTTTGGCCAACTTTTGAGTTGATCAGCAACTGTAGATGTCAAGTTGGGACCATCGTGCAGACCAACTTTTCGGACGTCATATTGGTCATGTGGTCGAACTGTTATGATTTCGTAAGGACCAAAGAATTTGGGCCGCAATTTGAGCCCAGACCCAAATTGGGTACGTTGAATTGCTACGTGATAGGTAGTTGCTTGTTTTCGACGTTTGTTATACTGCTTCTTTTTTAACTCTTGTAATTTCAAAATGTTCTTGGCATCGTTGCGAAGGTGATTTGTGGCTTGAAATGTCATGTTGATAAACTCATCTTCTAGGTCAGAAACCTGCTTTATCAAAGCTAGTCGTTTTTCGTCACTTTGTTCATCTCGAGCTGGCAAGTCTTTTTCAAATTGAGTCTTTAGTTCTTGCATATTCACTTCTAAACATAATTTGGAATCGTCAGTTAACTGTAAGTCGTCTTCAAGTTCTTCAATTTGGTTGTCTAATTCGTTGTTAAGATCTTCAAACTTTGATTGTAATTTTTTCTACGATTTATTCAGTTTCTCATGAACCATTTGCATATCATCCAATTTGTGGTGCAGTATATCAATATCTTTCGACATCGTCTTCTTTTGTTCTTTTAACAAAGCAGAAGCATCTGCTTCCTCTTCAGCTCTCTTTTTATATTCTGCAATCTGGATTTTGGCAATAGCTAACTTTTTCTCTAAGTTTTTCCTTGCTTCTACTTCTTCAAATACTTGCTCTTGTAAACTTTCACGTTCACGTTCAAGATTGTGCTTAGTCTCCTCTAAAGCAATTTTAGCTTTTTGCACTGAATCTAACTGTTCATTGAATTTTTCAGTGGCAATTGTATGTTTCTGCTTCAAATTACGATTTGGTGTGCAGCAGTTACATCTTCCAAGCTTCTCTTTAAAATATTGAGTTCTTCCTCCATTTTAGTTTGCAAAGCTTGTTGTGTAGCTATTGAATCCATATAATCAATAAGTTTATTCCTCAAATCTTCTAACTCCTCATTTAAGTTTCTTTTCTGCATTTTAGACATTGCTAAATCTTCTTTTAAGTGAATCAGTTCAGATTCCAAAGCTTTATGTTTCTTTTTAGCTTCTTTCGCTTGAGCATTCAATTCATTTTTAACTAACCGAAATTCTTCCACTTCTCGCTGAAAATCTTTCAACTCACTCTGCAATTTTTTGAGTTGGTGGGGTGTGTCAGTAATCATTGTAGATTCGCTACCTGAATCGTGAAGCTCATGAAGATCAACATTGTTTATCATTATTGGATAACACCTATAATTGGTTGGTGTAGGAACATGTAAGGCGTCATTAGGTGGAGTAGTGTCCGAAGAATTTTCTGGAATTGTCTGTCCAACGCGCTGCGAGCAAGTTGAGGATAAATGTCCAAAAGAATTGCACGTAAACCATTTTGGAGTCGTATGCTGGCAACTGGAGCTTTTGTGGCCCTTGGAACCGCAATTATAGGAAGCGGGGGGTTTTGGAGAATTATTAGAGAGTTTTCTGTCGAAGGTGTAATTTCGTTGACGATTATCATATGTGAATTTAATATCCTTAGAAGGTTTACTTAATTTGGACGTTGAAAGAAATTTCTGATAAACTGTCAATTTTTCTTTGAATTCTGAAACAGATTTAGCACCATATAACAAAATTTTATTAGATGTAGAATCGGGAATACCGTTGATAACATAATCAAAAATTGAAGAAATGTCAATTTGACCTCGTGAACCGATTTCTCGCATAGCTATGAAGTAGTCGTGTAAGGATTCATTAGGTTGTAACCGTCTTTGCAGCAACATCGTGTGAAGATCGGCGCTATTTAATTTGGAGGAAAATTCTTCTAGTAAGTTTTCTTTGAGCGAATTCCAAGTGGTTATACCATGAAGAGAATTAATAAATGTTTTTGCGGAACCAACTAAACATTTTTTCGCAAAGACAATTTTGTGGACATCATTTGTGATGCCATTAAGATCAAAAAGTTCTTCTAAATCCTGTATGAAAATTTTTAAATCATAATAAGTTTTAAATCATATTTCTTCAAGTTATTTAAAATACTCATTTTGAATGAAAAATGGCACAGTACCTCTAGATTGGTGTCTGACGTGACACGGACTATCTAGCTTTTACTACAATTTTCATCTGTACATATATTGCATCCTATCACCGTTTTTTAATAAAGGAGTTTTTAAGTGAACGTGTGATTTCCAACCCAATCACACACACCAACATATGTGTGTATACACACTATTTACCAATGAGTATTTGGACACCTGTGACAAAAAGGAAAAAAAAAATATTTATATTCAATAGTTGGTAGAGCCTCCAGAAGAGGCATTCACAGTCTCAACCCTCCGGGACATGCTTTCCACAAGTCCTTGTATGACGGCTAGTGGTATTTTCTTCCACTCGGCTAGGAGAAGACATGTAAGTTTCTTCATCGATTTTGGACGGTTGTTGCACCCCTTTAATTCGGCGATCCAACTCGTCCTAGAGGTTCTCGATAGGGTTCAGGTCTGGGCTCTGGGCAGGCGAGTCCATTCGTTTAACCCCATTGTGACCATACCAATCCGTGGTGGACCTCGCAACATGACTGCTGGCATTGTCGTCCTGGAAGTAACATGGGTCCAACCCGTAAAACTGCCACAACGTAGGAAGCCCACTGTCATACAAAATAGTGCAGAAGGCGTTGGCGTTGAGATTACCATGAATTGGGACGAATATGGGTCCATACCAGGAGAAACACCCCCAGACCATAATTCCAGCTCTGCCGAACTTTATTGTGGGCACAATGCATTCTGGCAGGAGGCGTTCTCGAGGCAGACGCCAGACCCAGACCCTGCCATCCGAACGGTAGAGAGTGAACGGTGATTCGTCGATCCAGATAACCCGTTTCCATTAATCTACGGTGAGCTTTCGACGTGCTTTGCACCACATTAACCGAGCAGCGCGGTTGGACTTTGTGATCAAAGGCTTATGGGTGGTAGCACAACCATGAAAACCAAGCAGATGTGCTTCCTTACGGATGGTATTCATCGAAACAATACTCCCGGATGCCTGTTGAAACTCCTGGAGAATTTGAGCCATCAGTTGGGTGCGGCTTTTCCAAATTTCTCTGGACAGCACCCGTCGGCATGTATCTCCCAGTTTCGTGGGTCTGCCGACTCGGGGCACATTCCGACAACCACTGTTCACCTTACTTCTGAATCACATAGGCCACTGTCGATTTTGGGTAATTCAGCTCGCTAGATATGTCCCTTAAGGATAGGTCATTTCTATGACGATTACACATTTCCCGACTATTACACCTTTCTCGAAATAGATAACTCTGAACTTCGTGGCATCGTTCATGCGACTAATGCCAATGTTGTTTCCTACACGATACTTAACGGTGGATGGTGTGACGTATATCAGGACCGCAGATATCGTCATTTGCATGGGTGTCCAAGTACTTATTGGTAGATAGTGTATAAGTAATTTAAATTTACAGCCTGTTCGCTTTGATTGTTAGATAAGAAGTTGATTTTTATTTCTTTTGCTAAATATACTATCTACTTTTATAAATTATTTCCTTTTTGTTTTCTTGGACTGAGAATTTAATATTCAGTCCAAGCTAAAGAATGTACATTCTAATAAAATGAATATTACCAGGAATAAAGATAAAGATTAAGACACTAAAGAATTATTAGAAAATATTATAACAAGATAAGTTTGAAAAAATGTGACTTTAATGTAAGTTTATTTACTACATTGGAATAAATAATGTGAGTTATAATACAGAGACAAAGGTGTCTGAAGCCAAAGAAGGCTAGACATCAAAGTCCTTACAACACTTTATTTAAAAGATGGGGACGGAGTACAGGGACGCGCCAGCAGTTCTTGATCACAGCTGTGTTAAAAGAGGGCAAAAAGAAGACAGAGAGATCGAACGTCTCCTTTTCAGGCATAAAATGGATATTTCCCATTTTGACCCCTATGGCTTAGAATTATTTAATTAGTTCGACCTCATCATAGTTCGCAACTCCCAATATTGCATTGGTTTAAAGTTGTGGGGTGAGAGTTACGTCATTATAGGCCCGCATGACACTATGCATTTCATAAATGTCAATTGAATACCAACATGGATATGGGGCAAGATCGGTACTTCTGTCCATGTATCGTAGTCTTAAATTCATATGAGCATTGGTTGAGGAATGTCCAGTGCCGGGAAAAGAATGTCGGCACATGGTTAAAAGGCTAATATAATTTCTAAATTAAGTTGTTCGCTGAGGATTTAAATAAAAATGGCTTTTTTGTGTTAGGAAAGGGAATTTTGGAGTAAGCATTGAGTGAAATTTGGGAGCAAGCCTCATTTAGTTATATATATACATATAAACAAATTTATTTATTTGAATAAATTTCAAAGTACAGAATGTCGATCGCACTTTATTAAAATTATTTTGATAGTTAAGTTTTAATGCATTAATTCCGCATTTTTTGCTGTTATTTGCTTCTATCTGATAGTTATGCTTCTTGACAATAGCTCTAGCTTTGTCAAGAAGCTATTGTCTTTGAATTTTCCATGATAGTAAACTTTTTCTTACGAGTAGTACTGTCATGTCAAGTTTATCCCATTTCTCTTGGACCGTTTTCCAAAGTCCGTTCAGTGTTCTTGGATGCCGTTTTCTTAAGGTTTGTTTTAATAAACCGAAAGCGCAAAAGTTCATTAGAGAAGCGTCAGGTGATTTTACAGGTATTTCATTAAATGGGATACACTTTATTTCTCTTTCTGATCGTTTCTTTGCTAAATATGCGGCAGTTGATTTAGATGTGTGGCTATAGCCTTTGTCCATGTGAAGCTCAAATTTATGAATGTTCTTTCCATAAAAGGCTGGAATTTCTTCTTCAAAATTTGGTTCTAAAATATTCTGCTGATAGTAGAGTGAACTTATTTTGGTGTTACTTAGATTTTTTTTGTTACAATCACTTAAGTACACCCATGCCTCATCGAGTGTTACCGCAAATTTCCATTTTTCAACAGCTAGTTGTTTTTCATATAATTTTCTACAAAATGTTTTTCTTTCAGCAATATGCTTTAGCAAAAGCAGATGAACTTTAGGTTTAAACATTTTTTAACGTCAAATCTTCATGAATGATTTTATTTACATTTCCAGAAGACATTCCTAGTTTCGATGCAATGGATATTTGAGTCGGAGGATTTACTTTTAGGATCAGTGACTTCACTTTCTTGATATTTACTTGCGTTCGAACAGTCTTAAGATGAGGTTTCGTGGCCATGTTTTAATTTTTGTTTTCATTTAGACTTTTTTTCATTTCAAATTTAATATATTATAAATACCTTTTGATGCCATAACCTCGATTTTTACACCGCTTTATAATTTGACACAAATATTTCTCTCCGGAAAGCGCACTTACGTAACCTTCTAGCCATCTATCAATTTTAGGAGCAATTTTCAAAATATATCTTTTATTTTACATTCCAATGAAAACAAAACAGTAGCAGATGACTATTCTGAAGTTGCCAAATTTTTACACAAAATGCAAATGACAAAAATAAATTAAAAACCGTTTCCATAAAGTGCGAACGACCTTCTGTTTATTGGTCATGTAACAAGATTTATGTGTCATCCTTTGAATAAATAATGTAGTTGTAAAGCTTTACATAACTGCCTCTCGATATGAATCCATTATTATTCGAAGCAGGAGTTCAGTTCGCGGAAAATATTTTTTCGTCAGCTTGAAATATGACCTGAAAGAGGAAAAAAAGGAAATTTGCGAGAGATTTATTTTTTATTTTACTTTCTGTGCTTTAAGGGTGCTTTTTCTTTTGGACTGATCTTTTTTTTCTTCTCTCGAACTGTTATTGTAATCTGCTTTGTGTGTTATTTTCCTTTGGGTTTAGAATTTATTTTAAAATACAACATGAGGTCCAATCCTTTTTTTCTCATTGAATTAGGAAAAAAATTGTTTTCTTCTGAAAAATATATTAACATAAGGAGTTTTTTTTGAAAGCGATCTTAGGCTTATTGAGACTTTAACGAAGATATATTCTGAAGCCATTTGCTGCACTGACTTTTGACACTTGTATCGTCTGAGAACAGAAGTTTAAAGTTATTAAATGTAGATTTTCGTCATATTTTGGAGTTTTAGATTATGGAAATACTTTTAAGGGATGGAAGATTTTCAGAACTTTTACAAAACTTTTCTACAATATAACTTTTCTTTCTTT
Organism: Dolomedes plantarius; assembly: GCA_907164885.2. NCBI lineage: Eukaryota > Metazoa > Arthropoda > Arachnida > Araneae > Dolomedidae > Dolomedes > Dolomedes plantarius. The sequence goes on along the minus strand of OU015493.1, from coordinate 120,499,706 downwards.
TCGGGTTAATCTTAATGCAGAAAATAAGCCTTTCGAAATTATCAGATACGAGGTAATATCCTACAAAGTATTGTACCTTCCTTAATGAGTTGACAGTTGTGCAGCTATAGATGGTAGTATGTTATGGGATTTGTACCTGACCTTTTCGAATTTCTGCAATATTTTATTTTCTTGCTGTCAATGTATAGTTTAATGTTAAACAGTTTGAAACAAAGAGTATTAAAAATTTGCTATGTCTCTTCTTTATCTAGGGCTAATGACTGAGGATAACTGGCCAGGCAGGACTTTTCCAAGAACAATAAATTAGCAATGTATGGTTGCCTAAAAATCCAAACCATGCAGGCATTAAGACTGATGTTGAAATGAAGAGGGATGTGTTCATCTCATATATTGCATCTATGAGAGATAATGCCAACTGTCAGAGGGCAACGTTGCTTCAACGCCAGGTTGCATCAACGCCAAACAGCAAACACGGGAAGCGAAGCAATGCACCTTTCACTTCACAGCCGCAGACATAACTTTCCCGTTGGTACCATTAGAAATTAAAGCTGCGAATATACTTCTTGCAGTTGCTTATTCCTGGCTGAGCTATTTGAATATCAGGGGTTGAACGGTCTCTTTTCTTAACTGTAACTTTCTCATGGAGAGACAACTGTGAAAACATAAGCTGTTGAAGTTCACTTACTGTCACAGAATTTACTTCTTAGGGATTCGAGGAGGTCACGGATAATTATTAAATTTTCTATTCAAGAAAACAACAACAACAAAAAAACACACTGAATTAAATAGAATAGCAAAGTCAAAAAATAAACGAGTCAAAAAATAAACACTTTCACACACTCGGGTAACAGCATCGGCACTGCGTGGGCGACAGCGCCGACGCTTTACTAGCGAGCACGACAAAGCTCTAGTTCCTCGGACATGTGCGCATGCGCACAACAGCTAAACGTCGCATTACAGGAACTGTGAAGCGCGCAGTTCCATACAAATATTTTTGTCCTTTATCATGAACGTGGGGATTACTACTGACATTAAGCTTAAGAACTATATAATGTATGGATTATACAGAGGCTGTTCGCACATTTTTAGACGATTTTGGTAAGCGGTAATAAAAAATCGTTTGCTGCAAAAGAAATAATTGCAATTGTACTATGTTTTTAAAAGTCAAAATTATGGTCTGCGGCTTGAAAGTTTTGATTTTATTCAAAATGGCGTTTTTAACAAAGCAGTGATTCGATGGCTACATTTATGCTCTTTCCGAAGAGAAATATGCATACTCCGTTATCCAAAAACGATGTGAGAGTCATGGTTTTGTGATATCTAAAGCGTCGATAGGTAATATCGTCAACAAGAAAGGAAAAAAACGTCAAATTGGAGCCTCAAGTGGGACAAAAATTCCAAACAAGTATCCAAGGAAAAAACGGACATCTTCGACTATTGTAAAGGTACGTTGTTTAATGTTAAAAGAAAATTCCCCTTGTCAAAGGACAGTTGCAAAATCATTAAAATGCTCGGTATCCACTGTAAACAAAATGATAAACGTTGATTTAAATCTTAAGAAAGCGAAAAAACGCAATGTGCATCGTCTCCTTCCAAATCATATCGCTGAACGCAGGACACGCTGCAGAATTCTATATGAGAAACACCTATCCAAAGAAAAATGGAAAACAATTGTTACAATAGATGAATCATGGGTGTATTTAAATGATTGCAACAAAAAAAGAGCCATTTATTATCATAAAAGGGGAGAAAAAAATTTAAGTACATGGTTCACAGAATCGAAAGAAAGTTTTTCTAAGGGATTCATGATTGTTGCTGGTTTTTCTTATAATGGCAAGTTAAAAATAAAGAGAGTGGAAAAAAATATCAAGATTAACTCCAAATACTATCAGGAACATATTTTATCGCCAATTTTTCTGAATGAAATACCATCGCTTTACCCACAGTGCCATCAATCTGTGAGACTCCATCAGGACAAAGCTAGCAGTCACGCATCAAAATCCACTGTAAATTTCCTAAAAGAAATGGAACAAAAAACTGGTATCAATACCATACCCTTCACTGATATCCCTACTAAATCTCCCGATGTATCACCTATGGATTTTTGTGCTTTCGGACTTTTAAAATCTGCATTATCCAAACGTCGTCTCAACACCCTTACAGGACTCTTGAAAGCTGTTCAGGAGGAATGGGATAGAATACCTCTTCTGACACTTCAAAAGGCATTATTATCCTGGAAATTGCGGTGTCGAAAGATAGTTCAGAATAAGGGATGTCAAATAGAACATTTAAAACACAAGAATTTTATGTAATTTAGTTTTGTAAATACAATATACATCGTCTAAAAAATGTGTGAACAGCCTCTGTATAACGTAAGGATTATGTAAGGTAGAAAGAAAGAATTAAAAAAAATACCCATTATACCTACTAAATATTATCGATAATATCGAGTGAAAATAGGGAGTGCTGCAGTTCCGCAATGCCTATATACGAGCCGCCACTGATCAAATACGTATTTAAAATTTTTCTCCATTTATTGTTTGAGTTGTACGAGTGTCATTAGATTAATTTTCGCGCGGATTAACTTTGGTGGCATTCATTAAAGTTGAGCAATTAATTAAGTGATAATAATAAATCATGCTTTTATGTACGGTAAATGTAGTATAGAGTATTGCAATTTTTTGTATTTGATTGACTGACAGTTTTCAATTTTGTTTTAATTGCTTTTTCATTTTGATTGACTGACTCAAGGTAAATCTTTTTTAAAGATTTACGTTTTGTTCAATCTTTTTTATTTATTTACTCATTTATATTTTAAAGTTTTTATGCGCTTTATTTTTCCTTTCTTTTGTATGAATTTTAAAATATAGCGTAATAAATTAAAACTGCCAAAGTTCTTCACAAGACCAGATGACAAAATTCTGAAAATGGTACAACGCATTACTTCCAAACTCCATTCAAGAGAAGAATTTTTACACTTTTTTAAGGAAAAGAGCCTGAAATTCTTACTCATCAGAAATCCTCCCTCCATCGACGTCCGGTCCCCGGAGTGGGGTCAGCAGTCCTCACCCAATCAGAGGAGATGTGGTCAAAATTTGGGTGTGCCTTTGAAGGGGGCGAAAAGAAGATTATAAAAAGGTTGACGAACGGAAAACGGAGTCCTTTAAAGGTCACTGAAACTGCTCATAAAATATCGAAAGATTTTTATGAAAATATTCCTAACATTTGCAATGAAATTATAGCAGAGTTCCCTGACAATGATTACTCCCTTCGTGCTAATCGTAAACGCACTCGGGCGTGTCTTTTGAAGAGCTAACACTCTCTCTCCTATCTTGCTTACTTATTCTAATTTTAAACTCCTCCCTTCATGTATATTTATCATCCCCCTAGAACTTTCCTATAATCCCAGTGCGAATTTATCCAACTATTCACATCATATTAATAAGTCGAGGCTGGCACAGTGGTAGAGCGCGCTGCTTCTACTCTTTTGTCCCCGGTTGGATCCCGGCGGATACTTTTTATGCACACAATTTTAATTATCTTGAATTTTTATTCTTTTAATTCATATTATACTTTAAATTTTTACTTACACTGCTGGCCACTGTAAATGCAACACCCTGAAGGAAACATGCAAATAACATGAAATTTACAACATGCATTAGCGGAGGTGAGATATGCAAATGATTAGAATTTCAGCACAGATGCACATCACGCGCGCCTGTGGCGCCACTTCAAAGCGCCCACTTTAAGGCTTAGAGATTTCGACGATTTGAAGTTCGGCAATTGTGTTTTTCTTGTGGTTTTTTCAAAAAAAAACGATCAATTATGCCTCGTCGAAAACAGCGATCATCTTTTGATCAAGTATCCGAGTTCGACAGAGGAAGGATAGTGGCCTACCGAGATTGTGGATTATCTTTCAGGGAAATCGGTAGTCGTGTTGGACGAAACCAAACAACTGTAATGCGGATATGTGATCGTTGGATGCAGGAGGGTACAACGGACCGGCGTGTTCGATCGCATCCACCTCAGTGCACCACTTCACGTGATGACAGGCAAATTGTGCGCATGGCAGTGACGGATCGCTCAGTCACATCACGAACCATAGCACAGAACATGCAGTCTGTAACGCATCATCCAGTGTCTGCGCTTACCATTCGACGCCGTTTACAGCAGAGTGGTCTGTCCGCAAGACGTCCATTGCTTTGTCTACCCTTGACGCAGAACCACAGACGTCTCCGCCGCCAATGGTGCGATGACAGAAGGATGTGGACGGCAGAATGGAATGAAATTGTCTTTACTGACGAGTCACGCTTCTGTCTGCAACACCAGGATGGTCGCATTTGAATCTGGAGACACCGTGAAGAGAGGATGCTGAACAGCTGCGTTATGCACCGACACACTGGTCCTGCACCGGGTATTATGGTATGGGGCAGTATTGGATATCACTCTCGCACACCTCTAGTACGCATTGCCGGTACTTTAAACAGCCAGCGCTACATCTCCGATGTGTTGGAGCCAGTTGTCCTTCCTTGCCTTCAGGGCTTGCCCACAGCCATATTTCCACAGGATAATGCGCGACCACACGTGGCACGCATTGTCCAACGGTTCTTCGTCAATCGCCAGATTGAATTGCTTCCCTGGCCGCCTCGCTCTCCGGATCTTTCGCCGATAGAAAACATGTGGTCCATGGTTGCTCGACTATTGACCCAGATTCCATCCCCAGCTGCCACAGCAGATCAACTTTGGCAACATGTGGAAGCTGCTTGGTCTGCTGTACCCCAAGAACTCATCCAAAGTCTCTTTGAATCAATGCCGAGGCGTGTGGCAGCGGTGATCTCCAACAATGGCGGCTACTCTGGCTACTGATTTTGGCAGGAACCACACTTCACGGAAGTCTACAAATTTAATCATTTGATACTTGGTCAACATGTTATCTACAAAATAAATTTTGTTGTGATATCTCTTGTCTTTCTTGGTGTTGCAATTTGGGTGGCCAGCAGTGTATTTGAAGAGGGTCTATTTCTTATATTTAAATACTTGCTGAGCACATATATACTGATGCATATAACTTGCTACTGGAGGTAAAATCGTTCGACCATGGGACTCCATGAAACTTTACATACCTTGCAACGGAGCCCTTGTCTACGAGCTCTTGTCCTAATAACATCGACTAACATCTAATTGCTGCTGGAAAAAAAGAAATGGCGAGAGAGAGCTATTTTGATGTTCAACTTGTTCCATGCCCAGTACCTGAGGACGGCTAAGAGATAGATGTTTCGATGAAATCCACAGTCAAATTTTTTTTCTTGTTTTTTTAATTTTTTTGTCATTTCATCATTAATTTTTTTTGACCATTTCTATTAATGATGTTGTAAAGTGAATTTTATAATTCTTTGATAAGAGGGATATTATACATGTATTATTGATTCAAGTGAATAGTACCTTGATATAAATTTGTAAATGGATGTTGATTTAAGCTAAATGCTTAAAGTGAAGAGTGAAAAATTTTACTAAATTGTTAAATTTTAAGAAATAATTAAAATATCAGTTTGGTTCCTCATATACAATTGTGTCTGTCATATAGTTGAGTAATAATTTGTGAATTTCTGTTTGCAATAGGATCTAGGTCATATGTTTTCATCTTAGGAAATTAACACAACGCAAAACACTATACGACTAAATGGAAAATGTAACTAAGGGAATTTTAGAACTCTTCCAAATAAATAAATAAAAAATTGTTCAGGGCTGTCCTTCAGGGCAGTCCACAAATCCATAGGAGTGCGAGGGGGTGTAGATCTCTTCTGAGCAACACATTGCAAGGCATCCCAGATATTATCAATAATGTTAATGTCGGGGGATTTAGGTGGGCAATGGAAATGTCTAAAATCGCAAGAGTGATCATGGAGCCCCTCGGTAACAACTCTCGACGTGGGGGGGGGGGTGTCGCATTGTCCTGCTGGAATTGTTCAAGTCCGTCGGAATGCACAATGGACATGAATGGGTGTAGATGATCGGACAGGATGCTTATGTACCTGTCACCTGTCAGAGTCGTCTCTAACCGTATCAGGGGTCAGTTGGTCTACATCACACCAACTGCACACGCCCCATACTATCACAGAGACTCCATCAGCTTGAACAGTCCCCGGTTGGCATGTACGGTCCATAGATTCACGATGTTGTCTCCATCCTCCCGATATAACTGGAAACGAGACTCGCCAGACCAGGCAACGTGTTTTCAGTCATCAACAGTAAAATGAGGTGTTGGCGGGCCCAGGCAAGGAGTAAAGCTTTGTACCGTGCAGTCAACAACGGTACACAAATGGGCCTGAGGCCTCGAAAGCTCATATCAACTATTCGCACGCTGACACTTGCTGATGCCCCAGCATTGAAATCCGCAGCAATCTGAGGAAGTGTTGCACGTCTATCTCGTTTATTGATTCTCGTCAGTCGTAGGCGGTCCAGTTCTTTCAAGGCCTTTTTCCGGCCGCATCGCTGTCGGAAATTTGATGTTTTACCGGATACCTGAGATTCACGGTATACTCGTGAAATAGTCGAGCGCGAAAATCCAAATTTCATCGCTACATCGGAGATGCTATGTCCCATCTCTCTTGCGCTGATTATAATATCACGTTCAAAGTCACTTAAATCGTGATAACCTGCCATTGTAGCCTGCCGACCGCATCACGTTACGCTGATTGGCTGCATATCTCCGTTATTTCCATACGCACGCCTGCACCAGTTTTTTTTGCTCTTCAGTGTAGTATCTCAATAGGTCTTCTTTCTTGCATTAGAGTTACTCGTCATTTCCATCCTTTTTTTTAAATCATCTGTAAGTTGTTGAATCAGCTGTGTAAGCGAAAATAATTTTGCATTTTTTTGGATATTGAGTTCCATGTCGCAGTGGTGAAGAAAGGAAGAGCCCATATATTTCATGAGTAGGATCAGTATGTTAAAATATCCACTATGATGATCTGAATATATAGTTTAAAATGTTAATTATCCTGCAATTAAAAATCACTATTTCGCATCTTGAAACAATTATTTAAGATTTATTTTTAGTAGTGCTTTATTAATAGAACACGTATGGACGATAATTATGAATTGTAGAAATTAAAAACAATTGTGCGATTGAAGGATATTTGTATCGCTCATTAATTACCGTTGAGTTGTCCGAACATACTTCTTGTTCTTGGGTGTCTTAGCTGGAAATGTCTGATTTGATTTCTAATGGGATATTAATCATTAAAACGTCTGAGGTTAAAACATTTTGATAAGTGGAAATGACACAAAATATTTTTTTTTAAATACACGAAATAAAAACGTCGCAACTAATATCGAATTCGCAACTGAAACAAGGGGCGCGAGTCTTGAAAGAGAAAGAAAACTAATTCAGGTTTTCTTTTACTTTTGGTATAGCTACATTAGAAAAAAAATCTGTGGTTAATCCCAGGTCCCCACCAGTAGGACTCCTGCCCTCTAAGGTAGGAATGTGCGTACCCTGCAAGTGCCTCAAACAAACTTTCCAGGTTGTCGTCGCCCAGACGAACTCGTCTGTCGTAAACTTACTCCCATGTGCACTTTAAAGTATTATTAATAATCATTGGATCAAAGGATTTGATTAACCTATTTGTGGTAGAAGGAGTTACGACGTTTCCAGGAGGTTGTGGGAAAATTATGAGACACGAGATTTCTTAAGCCGAAAATTTCCTACAATGAAAGGGACCACTATGCGATAAATTATGTCAAGTCTCGAAAAATCGAAATGGATTCATTAATTTGTGTTGAAAACGTTATTAAAGCGTTATGGTAAAGAAATATTTTGTTAACATTATTAACATTTTAAGAGAATTAGATTTTTTTTAAACATTTTTTTAAAAAAAAAAGTTATTAAAGCGTTATGGAAAAGAAATATTTTGTTAACATTATTAACATTTTAAGAGAATTAGATTTTTTTTAAACTCACAAAATATTCGCACATCATATGCAACGGGATAAAGTGTAAGAATTATACTGTAACGGGACTATCATGCAGAAAACAAGCATTAAAATATGTGTTTCGTTTAAACACCTGTGTTTGAGTATTTCTGAAAATTGTGTAATTCATTTGCATTCCCAAAGTTTAACAAAAGCTTCTTTGGAAACATACCTGCGGGTATTGTCATTTTAAAGCATTGTTGTATATCACTAATTTTGTCGGATTCTTGTGTTTTTCTCACAAGAATCCGACAAATCTTTTTTGTTCGGTAAATGGAGCGTTAGATTCCATTAGCTGGAATCTGCTTTGGTTGGAGAGGTTTCTATTGTTTGAGTTTCCTTATCAGAAGTATTAGCGCTTTTTGTTAAATCTACGGGGAAAAAATCCCATCGGATATTTCAAACAATAAATTCGATTGATCACACAAAAGAATTGAAAACTCTTGTTAAATTAGAGCAAAATGTTGGGAAGCCGAGTGAGAAATATAAGGATAAAGTTCAAGTTTTGCAAACACTATTTAGTTTTTATGTTCGGTGACTACGTTAATGTATTAAATGGAAAACACTGTTTTTTCTTTTTGTTATGAACTTACTTCGTAATTTCTATTATATGCAAACTTTTGATCTAAGAATGAACTGACACACTACATTTTTACGATGAAAAAGTATTGAGTTATTTAGCAACAAGTGAAAAGCATGTCATCATTACATGAATGAATTTTGATGATAACTGCCGAAATAAACCAGAAGTTTGAGCTAAGGTTTTCATTCCCAACTCAATAAATTACTACCGATAAATCACAACCTTCTATTATTGCTGTACTCAAATTATACCACCCAATTATTCACTCAATCTTTTCAAAAAAACTCCACTTTTGTACCGAATGGCAGTGACTCTCAGATTCTCAGTCCCTGACCTACAGCAATCAATTGAAGAAAAAAGTCACTATCAAGTCGCAAAGCGACGTTATCGTTATGACTGTGGTATATAAAAGCTTTCAGAATGACGTTAAAACAGACAAGAAAAATTATTTTCGTTTGTTATTTACTCAAAATATCGTAGCAAATTCTTGTAAAACCATCAAACAAATACTTACATGTATGACGCCTTTTTCCTGATAAAGTTTCCAGATTTAGATATACGGAACAGATAGAATGAATGTAATCTTAAATGGCTCTACGTCCAGTTAAAATGCAAGAAATTTTTTTTTCTGAACGCCAGATTTTACTCTCCATGTTTTTGCCACACCATGACGTTAGTGCCGGACGATGGCCAAATGGCTAGGGCGCTGGCATTCGATACCAAAGTTTGGGGTTTCGATTTGGATAAGTTTGGTTGAGAGCGCTACGGTAATTTTTTTGCTACACGAGAGCTAATTAGACCGTGACCTACTGCTTAAAGCCGATTCTGAACGGCTACAAACATCCAAGAGTAAGACTCGAACCCACAGACTCTGGTACCGAAAACCAGAGCCCTAGTCATTCGGCCATTGTCCGGCGTTTGTCGTTTCGAATCTCACTCTTCGCATGGTCGTTTGTAACAGTTCGGAATCGGTTTTAAGTAGTAGGTCCCGGTCTAATTAGCCTTCGTGTAGCAAAAATTGACCGTAGTGCTCCAAACCAAACCAAACGATGATGTCAGTTGGTCATGCCTAAAGCCTGTTCACATAGATTCAGCGTCAGCGCTACTCGTATTGAAATATAGTTAACCAATTACAAACCTCCAAACGATTAACCCCGGAATTGTTAAGGTCTGTGATTGGTTATAAACAAGGGCGGTTCCAGTTCAGAGATTTTATTTTTGAGGGGGGGGGGGCAACGTCGGCTGTTAGGGTTATATAAATATATATATATATATATATACAGTAGAGTCCTGATAATCCGAAAGTCCACTTAATCCGAAACCCCAAATCAAAAAGAACTAAGATTACAATAAAACGACAGTGATACTAAGTAAAATAAAGAATATTTCTGAAAATTACAAGAAAATTCAAAATTAGACAATGTACTGAACTAATTATTACTGAGCTAGATTGGTTTGAAAAAATCTGTTAAATTTTTTTGTCGAAGAAAAGGATACCTCTCCCTTGAAGCCAAATTACGACAGCGCGTCAGAAAATGGTGTCCGCTGAGGTCGCGGCGGAGTGTTGCTCTACGTAGCGTAGCGCTACATCAAATACAGCCACCTCGTCTAGGTGGGATACCCTCTGCTCCCTGTCACCGTCTGCTTTACCTTCACTCTCGTCTGAGATGTTGACAGGTTCTTTCACAACCTTTTCAACAATTTGCTGACCGTCTAAAATCTTGCACTCTATTGTACTGTACTAGGCAGCGTTCCGCTCTCTTATCACCCATTTCGTCCCGAGATTTGGTAATGTTTAGACCAGTGGTTCCCAACCAGTAGAAGACTGCGGACTACTAAGCCAGAAATTGGACAATGTGTGGACTACCACACCCCACTGACTTGAGGGGGGGGGGAACCTTCCGGGGGGTGTTATAGAATATCCCTCAGACAAAAGGGAAAAAGGATTAACGTACTCACATTCTAACGTATCATATTCTAATAACAAAATTATTATGTTAAACTTTTACGAAATTTTAATTCAACACCTGGTAGTCATCGGATATATTCGGCCCATCTACAGTAGTCCAATGAATATTGCTTTCAAAATCCCTATTTATTTGGAAACTTTTTTATATAATGGTGCCAGACCACTCCCAAGGATCTCGCGGACCACCGGTGGGGAACCACTGGTTTAGACAGACCGTATAAAATAAACTGTGTAATCACACGTAATATGTAATATTTATGTAATCACATGTTATTATGTAATTTAAGTTTATTTTAAGAATGATTTCGCTGAATCCGAAAAGGGTCTGGTCCCAATCATTTCGGATTATCGGGACTCTACTGTATATATATATATATATATATATATATATATATATATATATATAAACATCTTCTCATTTTAAATTTAAACTCATTTTGTATTAGATCTACGATTATATAATTTTAGGCTAGGAAAAATAAAAAAAAGGCTGGGCTTTTTTTTTTTTTTTTGGGGGGGGGAGGACAATTACCCCTACTGCACCCTCCTTGGAGATGCCATTAGTTGAAAATATGTCAATACGAGTAATGTTGATGCTGATGGAGTACTAGGTAACCAAAGCGGGTTATGTCTGATCCAATAAAATAAAACTATGCATTTTTATAGATTGTCATTATGAATATACAATTATTTTACTTGGTTCGTTTCCCTTTCAAATTCTTTTTCCAGATATTCACACATACAATATCATCACATACAATATATCACAAACTGTGATTGGAGAATAGTGAAAACGGGACAGAGCAAGAAAAAATTTCAGTTCCATTATTAGCACCAAGGGAGTATATAGTCTGATTCTTTATCATTTGGAAAATGATTTATTTCAGAAATTTTCAGGAGACTCACACTTCATTACCTTATCACTGTAAATCATTTTAAAAGGTAGGCCCCTTTCATACTTTAGTCTGGAGCAGTCTCATTTAATTTTCAAACACTCACTAGCTTAAAAAAAACTTTCCTATTTTATTCGAGAACTTCAGATTTTTCGCTTCTTTTCAATTTATTCAAGTCGCAAACCCTTTCCACCCTAAATTTCATAAACGTTTTTCCGCATACATTCAGAAAAAAATAGAAAAAAAAGGAAAAAAATCTGTTGAGTAGGTGGGTACAAAACTAGTGTCTCGGAAAACTCAGGTTCGTAAAACTTTCAAAAAGATGAAATGATATTTGGGAACATATCAAGCACATTTTCCCTCGACAGTTGTCTAGTTTATTGGTTTTCACGTGTTTGTGTATTGTGCTGAAAATATTTTTTTTCCACTTGCATAAAGAACTTTTTTCATACTTAAAATGTTAAGAACCTATATCTATATACTTTTATATCTATATACATACATCTGGTTATGTCTACATATTTAACTTGTTAATTGCCGCCCACATGGTGTAGTGATTAGAGGGACGCCCCCCTCATAGGGACCAGTGCTGGCTGACCTATATGATGTTCCCATAATAAAGTAGTCAGTAAATCGTGGTGAATAACAAAAAGCGAATGTCTCACGACAAAGTGCCTCCGCATTAGACAAAAAACAAACAAATAAACAAAAAACTTGTTAATTTGGATTTTACTACCTTAATTTAAGTAAAGGTGTTCATCAGTATAAATGCCTAGAAGAATACGGGACAGTAAATGAAATGTATAATGAAAACTTTTGGCCGAAATTGATCACACAAGGTCCAACTGAAAGACCGACCTTTATTATGAACATAAGCATGAGACTTCTATCAGCAAAATTATTCAAAATGTGCTTCACAAACCAAATGTGTATGTCAGTGGGGAGCAAAAGAATAATTATTTATATCATATGATAATGAAAGAAGACAAAAGCTGAAGTGCAATGAACGTAACATATAAAGGCTGATTGAATGAAATATGTAATGTGGTGGGCTCGAGGTAGCCTTGTGGTAGCGCTCTAGCTTTCGGTAATAAGTGCTCGGATCGTATCCCGGCACGCGACACTAAATGCCTCCATATGTAGGTCGGATATGGGCACATTAATCTATCAGTATACCGGAAAGTCCCTCTATGAGGTCAGAGAGGGTGGGAGAGGGTACGATCCCAAGTGTCTCTCCTGGGTGTGCTTGGTCAAAATTGAGGTGGCAACTAGCTAACACGGACTCGAACCCTTGTGGTGCTATATATAAATCAAAGCCGTACACTTCAACCCGAAGCCTATATGGACCTGGTCTGGAACTTCCAGTCAGGGGGCATTAGAAACAACAACAACAACAACAACATGTAATGTGGTCTGAATATTTTTTTATACAATATTCTTTCCAGTAGTCCAGTTTAATATCTTACAATCTTTCCCACATTCAGCTCACATTCCACACACCCAAAAATTCTCTGTTCATCGTAGTTTACTTTACAGATTAATAAGGACAATATTTCTTCCTCAATTACTCTTTCAAACGCTCTAAGATAAGTGTAATACTCCCATTAAATCCTTTTAGAGCTCTCTATAAGTCAATATCTAGGAAACTTAAACCAGTGGTGAAATTTGGCCTATACAAAACAAAATTAAAAAAATTTCCATAACTTATCAGGTGCTGCCATTATTGTCATTTATTGCACATTTGGTTACGGATTTTATATGTATTTTTAAACTTCTTTGTTTTGAATATACCTAATTCTGCACAAAAATGTATTTTCACTAGAAAATATATGTAATTCGACCAAATGGCGCGATTTTGAAAACGTTATGGAATTTCTATATTCTTGCAAGGAAGTAATATGACTTAAATATTATGTACTCGCTATCTGTCCAAATGTTCTATTATATAAATAAGTACATAATATTTAAGTCATATTACTTGTAGGGAAGTAATATGACTTAAATATTATGTACTCGCTATCTGTCTAAATGTTCTATAATATAAATAGGTATTATTTAAATCTATCGTAGAACAGTTCCGAATTATTATACTTAAACCACAAAAGTTTGTGGGTTTAAATAGAGTTATTCAGAAACTGTTCAGTAATCGACTTGATGCACATCGTTGTAGAGGATGCAGCCTGTTATGTCGGCTATCTAAGTGCAATGAAAAGTGATCATCTTTTGCAAGAAAAATGAAGTTATTTCATATTAATATAATAAAACCCTCTAATGATAGCCAAATTAAGTGGTATTTAAATAACGTCGATGAATAAATAAGTTTTCCCAGAATATGTATTTACTGTATGCTATACGCTAAAGCGTTTTGATTTAATGGTAGAACAAAATAGTGTAGGTAAATTTTACCCATACGTTTTACTGAGCGATATACACACGTCTCCGAAATGTGTTTTCAAGTTCATCTTTAAGAGTAAATTTTTTGTAACATGAAATTCTTGTATTTAAATGTATGGGTGGAACGTAATTTTGCATGTTAAGGGAAAAATTTATTTACTCGCAAACTCTTTACTCGTAAATGTATCGCCCAGATTCTAAAGAAACGTCTTAATAAAAATAAGTCATCGATTTGTAAATTTTTGATAGTAAAAATTATTAGAATTATATCGTTATCGTATAAATTTAACTTTCTTGCGTATGCATATGCTGATAAATTTACAATCTTTTTTATGACGGAATAATTATTCTATTTTGAAAGCTTCAAATTAGGCTTTGAAGTACTACCATTAAAGACTAAACGTTTTACATCAAAGCCGAAAGCACGTAATGTTTTTTGTGTTGATAATAGTCGGAAGAGAAACTCTTTGAAGAGAATCAAAAGTGAAAGTATGAAAGGGATTACAAAAGTAGCAGATATGTCACGAAAGGATATAAAATTGAAAATCGAATGGATATTACGAAAGGATATAACATTGAATGGGGTCGTCATACAAAAAAAGGATTTAGGTTGTTTGGATTTGATAACCGGATAGAAAACAGCTTGAAATAAAATTTTTTACTTTTATAGAATAGTGAAAAGTCATTGAAATGGATTGAATTAGCATAGTTCTAAGAAAAAAATAACCGTTGTGGACAATATATAGCAGAATATTTTATTAAACTATTGAACAATCTATTTCTATTAGATCTAAAATACGAATGAAGTTGCAGAATAAATTTCCATGGCAGATCTCTAAGAATTCTCATCATAGCAGATCTTGGAATAAAATTTTATTCCTAGATTAAAACATGAAACAGTTAAAAAATTAAATTTTCCTCAGTAACTAAATTAAAAGTAACAAGCAAAAAAAGTTTCAAAATCTGTATTGTGTTTTCAAAGCTTAACTTGGAGTTAATAAGCATTAGGTTCAATCATTTCCCATGGAAAGATCTAAATAATTACAAGATAAAAAGAACTTTTTATATACCATGTTTTTAAATTTTCTGTTGAATCATAGAAATTTGACAATTCTATGTATTAATAAATACTTAAAAAAATTTTTTTTGATGAATTATCCCATCAACTTGAAAGAAAATGAAGTTAAGTGAAAATTGACTTACGTTTAACTTTTCGTTCCCGTCCAGGATGATAGATGGCTACACCAGTCTACAAAACAAAATTAACTTAAAATGAATTCAATTCTGCTTAAAGATGGCTAAAAGTATTAAAAAATGCATTGTTATCGTGTTCTGAGCTATTTTAAAAGTTTCAAATGTCTAGCTAGTCGGGAAGTTAGTTAAAAATCAATTGCAAGATTTGTACTGGACAAACACACACACAAACAAGAAAGCAAGTTAATAAAAATATGGTAAAAATATGGCATTTTAAAATGTTCTTTGTCTCTAGAGAAAACAATTTTCTTTAAAATTCAGACAGTACAAAAATTGTATTTTAATGTGCAAAATTCAACCTCGTAGTACGTAAGATTATTCGGATATAAGGTCAATTCGCTTATAATATATTACTATATTTTAAAAAAGTCCCGACCAAATCATTGAAATTTATCATGCTAAACCACATTCGGGATCCTTACTATTACATCAAAATCACTCATAGGGTCATTTTGCCATGAGGAAGAAAGATTTCAAAATGAACAAGAATATGTTCTTGGAGTAGATAACAAGGTGGCAAGGAATTCTATGACAACAGTAACAGAAATTGAGTTGCTAGGTAATAAATATTATGTAGATATTGGAACTAATAGTGAGGTATATAAGGAGAGGAAATTGAGGAGGAAATGATTCTATCGTGGGTAGAAACTTTAAAATTCGACACCATACATCAATTTTAAATCACATCCCAGTATACTACAAAAAGCAAAGATCTCTAGGCGAATGAGAGCGACACAATCCACACATACAGCTAAGAGAAAGGCAGTCTATGTTATTACGGATTTTTAAAAATTATTGCTAGTTATTTTAGCACAGTATAAGGGGAGTTGTTATCGGAGTTTTTGTAGTAGTAATAGGATTTTAAAAGTTTAGAACGTATAATATACGTTAAAAGTTATTTCATAAAATTTGAAGTATTGTTTAATACGTAATTTTCTTTCGTTTGGTGTGACTGGCATTTATTTTCTTATTCACTAACGTTTTGATGTGTAATTCTTACATTAATATTATCGTAAACTTGAATATTTATCACCCCTTCATAAAAAGTCAAGTCACCCCCCGCTTAAAGATCATTTTAATCAAGTCAGTCGGGTTGAATTAACAACATATTTTGACTGTACAACTATTAAAAGTGTTCAGGCACTGTTCATTTGAAAAATGCGCTTTTGAAATTCTTAGGAGGGCTGTAAAGTGAGGGCTTTTATGACAGTAGTAACTAGTTTTGGCATATTTTCTATCTAAGTTCAATAAATTTCGATGGAAATACACTTACATTCTGATCACGGAGCAACGAGAGGTGATGCAGATGTCGTTGAGTTCGAAGTCGTAGACATTGCTCTAGTTAATTGAAACAATGTGTTACCGGAAAAAGATATTTACCTTTAGGAGGCTTATACAACACTAGCTGAGTGGTAACCCGATGTGTTGCTTTTTCGATTTAAAATGAAATGGTTTTATTTCTTAAAGATTAAAAACTGT
Organism: Dolomedes plantarius; assembly: GCA_907164885.2. Taxonomy (NCBI): domain Eukaryota; kingdom Metazoa; phylum Arthropoda; class Arachnida; order Araneae; family Dolomedidae; genus Dolomedes; species Dolomedes plantarius. The sequence goes on along the minus strand of OU015493.1, from coordinate 120,483,160 downwards.
TTAATGGCTTTTAAAAATATATTAGAATTTTTAAGAACGAAATAATTATTTAATATTCTCTTCTTCAAATTTTGGTTTTTGGCTTTTGAAATAATTCTTTCAAATTTCCGTTTTCAAATTTTGCTTTTTAAACAAAAAAGTTCATTCAATTAGAAAAAATTCGAAAGATTTAACTTCTCATTTCCTAAAACTGAAATTATTTCTGGATTTCAATTATTAAACGAATTGTTCTCAGATTCGTTCTCAACTAATAATTTTTCATTTTGGCAACATGACCGAATGTAAATATTAAATCTCATGGGGGGAAAAAGTGCTTAAAAAATAGAAAGACAGTTCTGACGAATTCAAAATTGGTGGCGGAAGAATCCCCATCGGTTGCTCATTAATTAGAAACAAATTTCACGAACTTGCTGGAATTATTAGTGAGAAAAATAATAAGTCGAACAATTACGAACTCGGCATTCAGTTACATTAAGATAGTATGGCTATCAGGGCAGGAAATTTCAGAAGTGAATTTTGCAAGTATGCTTTTTTAGAATGAAAACATTTTTTTATTAAATGTATTTGGTATATTTTGGAAGCTGAACATCTAGCAAATGCCGATAAATCGTAAAATTGACATTACTAGGTGCAGAAAACCGAAATATTTATTCATCAAAATTGTCGATTTCGTGAAATTCGGAAAACTGTTTTGCGGAAAAAGCTTCGTTTGCAGTGAAAAAGATCTTTAACTTTATAAAAATGTGTATATCCTTAAAGATGAAGAGTTGTAGAACACATAGAAATAAAAAAATTGTCGATTGGAGGACGGAAAAGTTGAATTTTGCATGCATGAAAATAGTGGAAATTTGCGAAACGGAAAAGAGCTGGCCCACCCAGAATGTCAGGTGTTTCTGCTGTCCACTTCTTTTGAGTTCGGCGGTTTTAATTTAATAATTAAAAAAGTTTAAAGTTTTGAAAGTTGAGGATGGTATCAGTGCACGCGTCTCGTCCGACCGTGTCTCTGCTGACTAACAAACAAACTAACATTTGTTTTTCTTCAGCTGTTATTATATAGAAGATTATAATCTCATTCCTCTTTTGAAAATATCTTTTTATGTGGAAAAGAGTTACATAGTATTTAAAAAAAGCGAAGGTTACATCCATAACACTGCTACAATGTAAGAAGAGCGGGATTGTACAGAATATTTGTCCAGAATGCTGATGTGAATCCTTATAAAAACTCAAATAAATCGAATTCTAAGTGAAATGGAAGTAATTTACTTCACATAACTACCGCTACATACACCGGCTTTAACAACACGATCCTTTATAGGTCGTTATCAGGAGTGTCCTAAACTCATATCCGTACATCAAAGTGAAGTAATGAATAACGCAATTGGTCAGTCCAAACTTCTAATATCCAGTCAACTAAAATCCAGAAACGGCAGAAAAGCTATCGTTTCAAATGTTGTTTGACATATTTATATCAGTGACGTTTGACAATTACAATGTGTTGATTGGCAAACAACTCTATCCAAACCTCTCGGAGAATTTAATTAAGTATTTTTGAAGAATATCTTTTAATAAAGTTTTATTTATGTACTGATCTAACTAAAGGGAGGTTTATGCCGTCATTACCAATATTAAATCTTATTTTTATTTAGTACTTTATAGACATTTATTGTAGTGTAGAATAAGATGCTTACAAAAATGAAACCCAGGAAAAACTAAAATGAGGAATTTGGTACGTTATTGTAGAAGGCCTCGTTGTAATATAATACTGGAACAAATGAAACCAAGCCCATTAAATGTGATTTGTAGTTTCTTTAAGGTAATCCAAGATGACTCAGAGGTATCCACTAAGCAGTTCATTCTAGTACAAACAGCTTTAATATTTTTTTGATATTTACAATATTGAAATAAACAGCATTACAATACTTAAATATAATGTTAGGGAGCGTACAGGCACATTTTTAATTTGGAGATTTCCCATTTTGGGATCTTCAACAGGAAGTGAAGATCATTAGTGACTTTGCGCGGGAAGCTCGGACATGGGGTTGCTTTTGAAACGGCGAGATGTAAATGAAAGAAAACGGTGATTAGACGCCGCACGCTGTGGTCATGATCCAATCTGGCGACGGGAGACAGCGCCAACCTGTTTTTGACCGACCCCACGGGCGAGCGGGAAAAAATCAGATGAATCAGTCAGTATACATTAGATGGTCAACGGGTGTGAGTATGACTTCTTTCTCTCTTCTCTCTCTCCATCATTGTTAATAGGTTTAAGGGGCTATGGCTCTATAACATTTCTAATTAATATATGTTATAATTAATAGATTTTAATTGTGTATTAATCATTTAACTAAGACCTAACGGTTTTAATAAAATTTTGTATTTAATTGTATCTGATGCTTTACCTGCATTATTTAGCAAATGGCGCGGATCCAAACCAGGGTAAACAATCACTATACGATCTTCTAAGTCTGGTGTTTATGATAATTATTTATAAGAAAACAAGCAGCATACATCAATAATTTGAAGTATGTACTCTCAGTGAAAGTTAATTATAAAATATGCAATTTTTAAAAAAACCGAAACTACTTGCACAGTAAAATAAATATTCTCTTGACAAATTTGATTATTTTTCACTCTTTAATGCTTTCTACTTTTTTTTGGTTTGTTTTGCGTTTAAAGGTAAACAACGGAATAGAGCTTCTACGTTGTTCTTATCCCACAGTATATCGTTGTTCGGCCGCAAAAGTGACTGCTGATTAATTGCAATTGCTAAGAGATAAAACATGATCTGTTTTTTCAAATTCTGTTCTGCTGTTTCCTTTTCATTGCTCTGACTACTTTGGTATCGTAGAATTCATCGCAGATGATAACCTTTTTATTGCTCTTTCCTTTTCATTGCTTTGAGTGCTTTCGGATCATATAATCCTTCGCACATGACAACGTTTTTATTGGCATCAAGCTACTCCTGTACACTAATCCAAAAATCCAATATTCGAAAACTTCGACTAAAAGGATGTCTGTATCGGCTTTAGGTAAAAGTTTAACATTAATCTCTGATAGAAGGAATCCGAATTTCGTAAACACATTGGCACGGAGAAGTATTCATCTTATTGGACTTCGACTTATTTTGAAATTGCAGTATTTTTGGCGTAGGGTTTTGACCTTGGGTTTAATTAATTTGTTCTTTTTAAAGTTCTAAACAGAGAAAATGATCATAACAACATAGTGCGTAATTTTATGATTAAGATATTTGGAAAGAGACAATAACTATTTTGATTAACCTACAATGATTTATGTTTGGCACAGTTACCTACTATCTTTATGTATGAAGCATACAATTATCACTGCAAATTCCCTGCTTTGTACGTTCGTGAATGATATATCTATTGCAGAGATGTCTTAAATATGCTCAAAAGGCGTGAGTTGTACTTGGCGAAGGAAAAAAGTCAGTTCATCAAGCCATTTAATTGAAACTGTAACCCTCAGTTTTATTTATTATACTGAATTATATAGAAAAGTTATTCTTGCTTGATTTATTTAGGTTAATTTCCTATAGATAAATAGAATTTCTTTCATCCGTAAGGATATAAATAATAGGATGTTTGGGCAAACTCTATCCATTGAAACTCCAGTAGAATCCTCTAGTTTCCTGGATGCTTCCTTCATAAAAATAAAGGACAGCTAACTAAATCTAAAACGAGAGGTTAATAACATATCTTGAAGACAACATGAACTCGAATCCATTTGCCTCTTACAATACAACACTAATTCAATTCCCAGACAGGAATCATACTCCCCTTTAACCTCTTACAATGACTTAACTTTAATCTAGCTAACACTGTCATAGAAAGATTCAGTCAAATTAACTTTGTTATATCAGAATAGCTGATTTCAAGTAATGCAGCAGCAGTCTGGAATGTTCTCTTTATGGATAATCTGACTCATATCTATCTTTCGAGTCCTTGCAGCGCGGCGTTGGTATGAACTCTTCAGCTGTACGTATCATAAAGACTGGAGAGAATTAACGTAAAAGTAGTGAAAGGAAACCAAACAGGAACTCAACAAATACAGACCTCTTTACACTGCCAAATCAATATTTAAGAGTTTGTAACGATCACTCACTTACCTGCAGTTGGAATCGAACCCAAGGCCTCGAGACTTGAGAGTCAGTGTCCTTATGTCTAAACCATCCAGGTGATATACGTGAATTTCTTCTTCTGAATAACATACCTTACAATTTTTTACAATAAATGTCTTAATAAGAATCACTCGTTATTGTTGGACTTGTACAGGGTGGTCATAAAAAAAACTTTACCGATATATAGCGGCTGTTCCGTTCTAGCGGCTGTTTCTCTACCGTTTCTCTAGCAGCTGATCCGTTCAACCGATCGAGATGAGATTTCAGATATAGTTATTCAGAGGTATGAGCTCGGGATTCTGTGAACGGCAACAAAGTGGCGCTCAAGGTTACGGTTATAGGTACAGAAACTCCAAATTTTCGAATGGCAACGCCCACTTTTTACCTTCGCAAAAGGCTCAGCGCATGCGCAATCCCTTAAGAGCGTTGGAATGGTGCGTGTATCACAAAAAACGTACGCTTTATGCACGCACAAAAAGAAATAGCTCTGCAAACAGCCAGCAAAATCTCGATCGGGCCGCACGAAGGAAATTTGCATATGACAGATGCAAGGCACCAATCACTGATGACAACACAGATCGGACAAAAGAAAACTTTTATTTGGATTACACATTTTGCACATGGGTACCATCACAGGCCGTTCGCAGAGCAGTTTTTTGTGCGTGCATAACGCGCCCGTTTTTTTGTGATACACGTACCGTTCCAACACTCTTTAGGATTTTCGCATGCGCTGAACATTTTGCGACGGGAAAAAGTGGACATTGCCATTCGAAAATTTCGAGTTTCTCTACCTATAACCGTAACCGTTAGCGGCACTTGTTGCCGTTCACAGAATCCCGAGCTCATACGTCTGAATAACTATATCTGAAATCTCATCTCGATCGGTTGAGCGGAACAGCCACTAGAGGTTCATATATCGGCAAAGTTTTTTTATGACTACCCTGTACATACACTCTCACATTACAATAGATACGAATTTCGAAATTTGCAACTTTTATTTTGAAAAAAAAATTGCGTATACATGAAATTTATCAAGCGGTGTTTTTCATTGTTTCTCTCATAGTCCTTTACAATACATTTTTTTCCTGGCTCTCTTATAGCTATATTAACTTTGTCAAAAGAAGTATTTAAACTTTTCATGATGCATCACACTTGCTGTTTGCGGAGGACATTATGTACTTAAGCCCCTCAAGTATTCCCATGTTTTGAAAAATACTCTCCAAATACTTTATTTTCATGTATTTTAGTCGATTTTTCCAGTGTAGCAATACCAGAGCAATAGATTTATCAACTTGTGAATGTATCGAGATTCGATATGAAATAAATTAGTTGTTAATGATAAAGGTAAAGTGATTTGAGTCAAAATTTCTCTCATAGTCAACTGATACCTAACGAGGATAGTTTAATACATTTAATTGCTCATAAAAAATAATACAGGCTATTTCTGAGGATAAAACTGTAGACGCTTGGGGAAAATTATCACAAATGATCAATGGGCTAAAAAGTGTGAAAGGCAAATCAAACAAATACTTCCCCGAAAAGAAAGGAAAACCTCTACGATTGGCAAAGATGGATTTGAATCACATTTTTAGGAAAAGTCAATATTTCACCAAATAGTAACGAAAGTTTAATCAAATTATCAACTAACGGAATTTCAATGAAATTTGTATAGAAAAAAGATGAATACCTATTTTTTTAATAGAACAGAGTACTATAGATTTTGATTGCATCCTTTTTTTCTCGTTTTCATTTCTTTTAATAAAAAAAGAAAAGAGCATAATAGATTTTGATTGCATTTTCAAGAATCTGTTTGTGAACTAACTGACTTAGTGGTCTATGTTTTCTATGAAAATCATATAAGCTATACAACAAAAAAAAACCATTTTGATCTTGAGGGATATTTTATCGCTTTGATTTTAAATACGTAACAATGTGTGAGGATTTGACCAGCAAAAGAGGTAAAGATTCTCATTAATATCTGCAATGAGTAATATCATTCAGACATTTTATGATACTAAAATGTTTGAATGAATTGATTTTTATTTGTTTTAAATCTTTATCTTCCACTTCTGTCTCTTTAACTTTATTTTTAAAATTTTTAAAAACTTTCCCTTGACCCCTAAGGTATTTAGAACCAACCTAGTGAGAAACGCTGCCCCAGATAATTCAAATGAATTTAGGTCCTTTTCAGAAAAAAAAGAAAAATGTTGTAATGCCTTTAAATAAATTAATCCAATTTGAAATAAATATTTTTTGCATCTCTTTCTGAGTATAAATAATTATTACGCTCCTTGGTTTGAACTAGCAAAAGAAGTATTAGAATAACGATAAAATTATTGCTATATCTTCAAACTGAAACAGAAATGCTTTAATAAAAATTTATAAGGTCGAACATTATTACACCCGTATAACATTTTTTCTCTCGAAAAGCAGGCGAAGCATATCGAAAATCCAATCGGAAAATAAAGGCGAGAACAAAGGGAATAAAATGAAGACCAAATTTTAAAAGAGCGTATGGGCATATTTTTTTTTCTGTTTTTCAGTCAGATTTCCTTTTTATCTCTAAAGGAAAAAGGTCTGACAATTTTTTGATAGGTTTGAATAAAGCAATATTTTTTAAAACCTATTTAGCATGAAAAACAAGTTACATTTCAATTTCACGGGGATATCTTTTTTATCATGGCATGAATAATTTATGAATTTTTTTCAGTGATTTGCATAGTATATTACAAAGTAATAATGCATATTTGAAGTTGTGAGCATTTAATTAGAAGATGCAAGTATTTAAGGTGCATGCATTCTCAAGAAAAGTAGTTTTTATAACTATAAAATTAAAAGCTGACAAAATATTTTCCTTTAACACGGTTGATCGAAATTGTTATTCGCGAAATGAAAAGTAATTATATTTGTCCAATACATATATTCTAATGCTGATAAGATCTCATAAAGAGGAAAAATAAAGCAACTGAATAAACAAGAACGTAGAATTTAGGTTTTGCTTTTAATGAAAGCTATCTCTTTTTCATTGAAACGGGGATCTTAAGCAGTGAAAGTTTTATATTCCCGTGTCATTTCTTATATTATATATAAGAAATATATTGTATATAAGAAATAAACTATATATCATACTTACATGATATATTATTCAGTTTAGTAATGAAGGCTTTTCTTTGAAATATTATTAGCTTCACAGTCTTATTTCCCAGGAATTTGAATTGTTAATGTAATGTAATGTAAACGATAAATAATGGCGCTTATATTGTGCTCAGATTATACCATGTCAGAAGTTAATTTACTGCTACGTTTTATACATGGGAGGTAAAATGGGGCGAAATATATATTTGAAACTCTTTAACTTGAACGGATTTTATTTCAGCTTAAAAGTTCCCACTGAGAAGAATTTTTTTTTCTTTAATGTTAGTCCCCCCCCCCCCCAGAGTATCAGAAGAACGATACTCCGGGGGATAATAATTTTTCCATGGCTATAACTTATGTCTAAACAGATCAGATTCCTTTTCTAATATTGTAACGCAGAACAGAACTTAAAGATTATAAAAACTGAAATTAGGTCAGTTAATTAAATCAAAGAAGCTCTCATTTTTGGGTAACAAATGGGAATATGAATTTGGATACCTGAATCTACTTGAATTCAAACGACCTGATTACGTAAATAATCCAAATAGTTAAAATATTTCTGCTTCAGCACTTACATACTGCAACAAGTTAGATAAGTCAATCTCGCTTTGTTACATTAAACCTCCCTTAATTCTGGCCCTTGAATTTTAAACTAAGATTTTTCGATCTACCGAGAGAATTCATTACTCTACTATACTAGAGAGAATTGTTTATATTATTTTTAGCTCGCGAAACAAATTGGAAATACTTAAGTAGCCGATGTTTCTAACAAGTTTAATAATCAAAGAGAGAATCCAAGTAAAGCAAAAGTCGATTTGGCACTTTTAAGATACGGACTAATATATGATAATAAATTATGAGGAGAGTATTATTAAGGTAAGAAAAAGAATGGTTTTAACAGGCTTTAGGAAAATTATAAGTCACAACCAAAATAAAAGCAGTTTCTTCATTTTTTAAGAAATTTTCATCTTCTGTTAAATTAGAAAGCTTTTCCTACAATCTCTGACGCAAATAAACATCAAACGAAACCTTCAACACACTGTATCACGATAGTATCTGGAAAAGTATCAACCACAAACTATAAATTAGCTATAAATATCATACATTTTTGCCACATCTAATGCTTTACTGAATATATAGAGAAAAATATTGTAGCTTTTTTATGATCAAATTCGCCTCCGATGTGATTGACTAGAAAGCAGTAGGGCATAAATGACTGGAATTGCAACAGTGAAGCAAAGAGAGCTACACTGATGATTTATTAACTGCAGGGTTAAGAACCTTTAAAAAATTGCATAGACTTAAAGAACTATTTGTAGGAAGTATCAGATTTTTTTGGATAATAAGAATCGAATGATTGTAAGGATTTTTTTTCAGTAATTCATTTAAATTTAGAATCTTGCGTAGAGTGTTGCATAATATATCTTTTACGTTGCTAAATAAATATTAAGAATTTTGGCAGACATCTTAAGTCTTCATGCAGAGTCATCATCTTATCATTTCACCTATTTCAACTCAACAGAAAAATTATTCCAGTTGTTTAACCATAAGTTAGAAAAGTAAACCATAAGTTAGACTAAAATTAATTATTATTTATAAGCGTGTCGGCAATTTCTTTTTGTTCTGCAAATGATAATTTTATTAAAACTGGGAATTATCGGATTTTTATTTCTCTAATTCCCTCTAAGGACATTTTTTTCTTAACCCACAAGTCTAAAACTGAGAATGACACAAAGGAGTTTTGTGTAATAACGCGGTTCTGGGTACAGATATATGGTTTACATACGTGAAAAGAAAACTAGTTTCTTAACGAGAATCTAAGATTGAAATCAGGAAGTCTAAGACTTAGTGTTGCAAATTTAAATAAAGGTTCAATATAGTTTATACCCAAAAACTTTTACATAACATTAGGAAATTGGGGCGCAAACTAGCCTTCCTAATCTTTCACCATGGCTGCTGCTCGTGACCCATATATAGACATGGTATATATAATGTTCCCAACGCGGCGGGCACATTGTCCACTACGACATTCGCTCACCCTCACCACGGATTTGTTGGCTTCTTTATTGTGGTAGCACCATATAGGTGAACTAGCATAATTCCCTAATATCAGCCTTGTTCTCGGATAAGCGGAATCGAACCTACAACCTGGCGGTGGAGGCATTCAGATATTACTCGTGGGCCAAACCACTGCGCCATCCGGACAGTCGTGGTATATATCAGATTACTAGTTCAAGTAAGTGACCCAGTAAGTGACCCAAAAAGTTCAAGTAAGTGACTAGTGTATAGATATTACGGTCAATTACTCACTTCTTACGTAGTGACAGTACTTTGAGAGTATCATTGCTTACTCCTGGATGAAAAAGCTCCCTGATACGGTGCACTCTTTGATACAAAAGTGATTTGTTGAGAATTAGAAAACGCCATGTTTTATAGTATTGAGGGGACTGGATATCTCAAATTTCAGGTATTAATCAGACTGAACACATCTTTCTCGACTGGTGGAGTGGCGAAGACTACGGTAACAAACTTCAGAGATAATATATAGGATACAATAATTTTGTATGTTATCTCTAATGTGTTTTTTCCCCGGAACAAATGGAAAGTCCTCCAAAGAGAGGCTTACTGAAAATTGATAAAGATTACACTTCAACATGTGATTAAAGACAAATATGATCCTACATATTACTTAAATACAAAATAAAGACATTTATTCAAAAGGAACAAAGTGTACAGTAAAATTGGGTAAAATTTTACACCTGTAGTATTTAATTTATTTGATATTATAAGAACAACCTCTAATACTGATTAAAAGAACATTAAGTTGATGATCTAATTTTCACAAGACTTATGGAAATCAAATTACTAGGTCAAGGCACTGCATTCGACACAGCGTGATACCGTGCATTTGTAAAGAAATTCGTCAAGAACGTTTTACAAATTATTTAATTAATCTAACGAACTTCGGTCAGAAATGGGGATCCAACCTTCAAACTCTGGACATCAAAACTATTGTCCTAACCACTACTGAGGTTGTAAGGGAATCTTATCTTATGAATACCACCCTCTGCATTTTCCCCTACTTCGTTTTTTTATTTGCCCACAAGAGAGATTGATATATTAATAAACAGACGGTCTGGCTGTCTCTCTCTCTCTCTCTCTCTCTCTCTCTCTCTCTCTCTCTCTATATATATATATATATATATATATATATATATATATATATATATATATATATATATATATATATATCTGTGTGTGTGTGTGTGTGTGTGTGTGTAAAGGATTTTTATGGTGGAAAAGCGTATGGGAGTCCAAAAAGGGGGGCTTTCAGAACAAATCTAATTTTAAGGCATGAAGCGCCAATTTTATTTCCAATTCTAAGACTAATATACGAAGTATCGGGGAAGAAACACCGCGGGAAAAACTATTAATAGAATCATGCTGGGTCAACACTAGACCACGTCCCATCGTCATTGATGGTGCATACGTCATAACAGTGTTCTAAAAGGAACGAGATGTGCCTTTGAACAGTTTGAGAAAATGAAATTACGGTAGAGACAATGTGATCGGCAAGCTAGTTAGACGTGCCGCTTAGGCGGACAGGCATTTTGGGAAAGGACGAAGTTAAATTAATTTAAAATGGAGTCGGAGACTTTTTGAATGTTAAAAAATGATGATTAAAAGAACAGAACTTGTCTTATTTCCCACTCGAGCTGATGACTATATTACTGGGATTAATTCAACGTAAATACCTCGCTACGAAACCACCATTGACTGTAGTTTTGGATTTAAGAGGAATTCGGGCTACAATTCTAAGACAGGCGTGAAGTACAAGTCCCATATATATATATATATATATATATATATATATATATATATATATATATATATATATATATATATATATATATATATATATATATATATATATATATATATATATATATATATATATATATATATACACTGAAGTGCCACTGGATTAGGGATAGCAAAGCCTATGCAAATTGTGTAGCGCTGCGCATCATGTATGCGCAAGTGAGGGCACTGTGGTAACTGCACATATAGAGCGTACTGTGGTTGTTCTGAATTGGTTGTTGGAATTGCCAGTATGGGTAAACTGCCTGATTTAGACGCCTTCGATCGCGGACAAATCGTAGGTGCGCGACGCATGGGCCATTCAATTTCCGAAATCGTCAGACAGCTAGGATTTTCAAGGTCGACAGTGTCAAGAGTATACCAATACATGGATTGTGGAAAAAAAAACTAACGATCGGGCAAACTGCAAAGGACAATTAGCCTTGACAATGCGTGGTGAGAGACGGCTCAGGCGTATTGTACGTAGCCAGCGAAGCCAAACATTAGCTCAAATTACCACCCAGTTTAATGACGGTGCCAGTCGTACAGTCAGTAAACGGACTGTGCAACGCTCGCTTCACCGTATGGGTTTCGGGAGCCGTCGACCTACGAGAGTACCATTGCTCTATACTCGCCATCGGGCTGCACGTCTTGCCTGGGCAAGAGAGCACAGAGACTGGAGTGTAGAGGACTGGAAACGAGTAGCATGGAGTGGTGAGTCTCGATTCCGACTACTTAACGCCCACGGGAGGCTGAGAATATGGCGTCAGGCTCATGAAGCCATGGATCCTGCATGCCTGGCTGGAACTGTACAAGGGCACGGTGGCTCAATCATGGTCTGGGGTGTATTTTCGTGGCTCAGTATGGGATCTTTGGTGCGTGTACCAACCTCTCTCAATGAAATTCGGTACGTAGAGTTGCTGGGTGATCACCTCCATCCGTTTATGCTGTTCTGTTATCCGCACGCTAATGGAGTTTTCCAGCAAGACAACTGTACCTCTCACAAGTCCCGGTTGGTTACTGGCTGGTTGGATGAGCATTCCTCTGACTTCTCTGTCATGAATTGGCCACCTAGAAGCCCAGACTTAAATCCTATTGAGCATCTTTGGGATGTTTTGGAACAAGGCGTGAAAGGCCATCACACAGCACCAAAGAACCTTACTGAATTATGGACAGCTTTAGCCAATATTTGGCAAGCTATTCCCGTGGAACGTTTCCAGAAACTTGTTGAATCTATGCCTCGTCGTGTGGCAGCCGTTATCAAGGCCAGAGGAGATCCAACTCGTTACTAGGTAGGTATCCCTAATTCAGTGGCACTTCAGTGTATATATATATATATATATATATATATATATATATATATACACTGCTGGCCACCCAAATTGCAACACCAAGAAAGACAAGAGATATCACAACAAAATTTATTTTGTAGATAACATGTTGACCAAGTATCAAATGATTAAATTTATAGACTTCTGTGAAGTGTGGTTCCTGCCAAAATCAGTAGCCAGAGTAACCGTAATTGTTCGGGATCACCGCTGCCACACGCCTCGGCATTGATTCAAAGAGACTTTGAATGAGTTCTTGGGGTACAGCAGACCAAGCAGCTTCCACACGTTGCCAAAGTTGATCTGCTGTGGCAGCTGGGGGATGGAATCGGGGTCAATCGTAGAGCAACCATGGACCACATGTTTTCTATCGGCGAAAGATCCGGAGAGCGAGGCGGCCAGGGAAGCAATTCAATCTGGCGATTGACGAAGAACCGTTGGACAATGCGTGCCACGTGTGGTCGCGCATTATCCTGTTGAAATATGGCTGTGGGCAAGCCCTGAAGGTAAGGAATGACAACTGGCTCCAACACCTCGGAGATGTAGCGCTGGCTGTTTAAAGTACCGGCAATGCGTACTAGAGGTGTGCGAGAGTGATATCCAATACCGCCCCATACCATAATACCCGGTGCAGGACCAGTGTGGCGGTGCATAACGCAGCTGTTCAGCATCCTCTCTTCACGGTGTCTCCAGACTCGAATGCGACCATTGTGGTGTTGCAGACACAAGCGTGACTTGTCAGTAAAGACAATTTCATTCCATTCTGCCGTCCACATCCTTCTGTCATCGCACCATTGGCGGCGGAGACGTCTGTGGTTCTGCGTCAAGGGTAGACAAAGCAATGGACGTCTTCGACGCGGCATAATTGATCGTTTTTTTTAAAAAACCACAAGAAAAACACAATTGCCGAACTTGAAATCGTCAAAATCTCCAAGCCTTAAATAGCGCTTTGAAGTGGCGCCACAGGCGCGCGTGATGTGTGTCTGCGCTGAAATTCTAATCATTTGCATATCTCACCTCCGCTAATGCATGTTGTAAATTTCATGTTATTTGCATGTTTCCTTCAGGGTGTTGCATTTACAGTGGCCAGCAGTGTATACAGTATGCCCACTAAAGTCATTTCCCACCCTCTTAACTTCGGAACGGCTGCTGCTATATTCATAAAAGTGGTGTCTAGGTGTAGTAAAGTAGCCATGCGCTACTGAATGAAGCCACCTACCGCGCCACCTGGTGGGAAACTGTGGAGTTAGCATTCCTATCTCGAAAACGGAACGAGATAAGGAAAAAAAGTGATTTACAAAGTTGTAGAAAATCATCGATTTAGTACGAAAAGTTACCTTGTGGACAGTAATGCAAAGAATAGAACGGTTAAAACGCGCATTTGTTTTTTCGTGATTTCCTACACTGTGACGTCACGAAACTTGAACGAAAGGAGAAATGATTATCTTTCGGGGAAAACACGACACCGCAATGTGCACAGTGGTATATCGCTTTTGATCCGCAATCAAAAGGACCGCGGTTCAAACCTCGAGGGTTTCATCCTTGTACTGATTGTCTTTATAAACAGAGTAGACAATCGTCGATCGTGTAAAATAGTGTCGCACCAACTCAACGCAACTTGCCCTTGGTGTTCGAAATTTTTGCAGTATGCAAATACGTAAGAAACGTCACGCCTGTTCACCTGAGACAGCTATAAAAGAGACATCTTCTTGTGGTTGTAGTACGTTGATGCTCGTGGTCATGGCTGAGTATTCCAAAGCTGAGATCTCCAGTGAAGCAGTATTTGTCAAGGAATTCGGGGGCCAAATAATTGGGTATGGAGGTTTCGAAGAGTGGCCTCCACGTTCGCCTGATCTGACTCCACTGGACTTTTTCCTGTGAGGATACCTGAAACAGCAGGTGTATGCGACCCCTCCACAAACATTGCAGGACCTTAAACGACGCATTACGGACGCTTGTGCCAACGTGTCACGCTCTATGCTCCAACGTGTGCAACCTGAGATTCAAACGAGGATCCGAATGTGTATTGCAGCTGTCGGTGAGAAGTTTGAACATCTCAAATAAAGGCATATTGTTAAAATTAGTTGTTTTTTTCTTTCTCAGATCCTTTTTTCACGTCACAGTGTAGGAAATCACGAAAAAACAAACGCGCGTTTTAACCGTTGTAGTCTCCTCATTAATGTCCACAAGGTATGTTTTCGTACTAAATCGGTGATTTTCTACAACTTTGGAAATCACTTTTTTTCCCTATCTCGTTCAGTTTTTGAGATAGGAATGCTAACTCCGCAGTTTTCCACCAGGTGGCACGGTAGGTGGTTTCATTCGGTAGCGCATGGCTACTTTACTATACCTAGACACCACTTTTATGAATATAGTAGCAGCCGTTCCGAAGTTAAGAGGGTGGGAAGGGACTTTAGTGGGCATACTGTATGTATATATATATATATATATATATATATATATATATATATATATTGGTATCATTCTTTTTTCAAGCTGAATATTTTGTAATTTATCTTCCAACGGTCCATCTAGGTCTTTCCATACTCTGTAGGGCAAAACTGTCAACAGGGGTTATAGAATCCATGACATTTGGACTTAGAAGCAAAGCCACTATCCTAAACCAAACTGGATGATATAAAGGAGTCTCACAATATGACATCCAATCTTTAGACAAACAACTCCTAAAAGTATAAGAGACTAAAATTCTCGATAATTCAGTTACAGCTGTGTATGAAATGGAATAAAAAGGTATATTGTTAATTTGATACATGTATATGCCAGTAGTCGTCAGTAGTTTTCAGACAGATCTTTTTACGTTCATACATGAAGTCTTATGTAACGGAGCAAAAAATGCTAAGTAAAAATTCATTTTTAAAATGGTACATTGTTCTTAAAAATATATTATATAATTACTTACACACACATACACACACACACACACACATATATATATATATATATGTATATATATTATATTATATTATATTGATAGTGCTTATATAAAACTCACGGGAACTCCAACAAGTATAAATATTTTCAGGTTGCAGCTATTTCTTAACGTTTCATTTAATGTAATGAACACGAAGAATTGTAAAGGAAGATTTGTCTTTCAATCTCCTCCGCTCTTGTTTTCATGATAGCCCATTTGAAACTATAAATCACATTGGAAGAGCATTTATTCCCCCATGACCAGAGAAAAAATAATTAGATTGATACGATTGGACGTTTTCTAACTAATCAGTTATATCTAGAGATATATCATTCCTTATTAGTTTCTCTCATTTCTTCGAAAATCTACGAAAGACACGAAATCCCTCTCAATTTTTTTATATCGAGTTTTGTTTGCTGAAAAAAAAGCTACAAATCGTAACAAAAGAAGCTTAAATAAGAAACTCTGAGGTATACTATGGGAGATGTTCGTCCTACAATTACTTCTACGTACAACGGTATTATTGGGGAATCCAGAGATACGCATTAAACTACCACTGTTTCGATATGAACCTGTCTAGACATTTAAAAGTTATTTCTATAGGATTTCGTCCGTCTTATCGAAACATTCAACCAGTGGTACAGAATTCAATTACAAAGTTCAGGAATTTCCATATCATTCCTAGTAAAAAAAAAAGAAAGAATGAAAAAAAATTTGAGACATTTTTAAAGGGTAAAATTTCGAACTGAAAACAGTGAATTTTTGAATATCTCAAAAACTGATTCCTAAAAAGGATTTATTTGTTAAAGTATTAATGCGTCTGACTGTAATTAATAATTATTTTTAAAAGACGTTCATACTTGTGATTTCTATTAGCATGTGTAAATTCTGTCGCATGAATGGATAAAAACGGATGTTTAAATTTTTTTTATTTATTAGAACGTGTAGGATTGCAATGAATAGGGGCTTTTTTATTTCACAAGGTACACAGGGTACAGTTCTTTGAAAGACGCTCTGCCTGAGAATTAGCTGAGCTGAAGTATAATAGCAATTCAGCAATTTTTTATTAAATGATCTCTAAACACGTAAAAGTTATTGTAGAAAGATACTACATACCTCATTTAAATGACAGGGGGAAGAATTTTAAATTGAATTAAATGCGAATGTTCTTAAGGTTCTATAATCAGACATTTTGAAATGTCGATATTTAAGAAAAATTATATGCTGTAACTAACGGTTCTTTAAATGCATTCAATATTTGAATTATATCCTTACAAGATTGTTAGAATTTTATGAAAATGAGTTGAGACATGCTGCTTGAGCTTTAAGAGTAATTAAAAAAAGTTGTCTTATTCTATAATTTTTCAAAACATGAACGTTATTTAAAAGGAATTTACTAGCCTTATTTTCATTAAGACATGTAAGGGACAGAACTGTTCAAATTTAGTTATTGAGATATGAAACATCCATTCAGTTTCGGGCAGAAAATCTGGGATATTTCAGGAAAGGAAAATGTATGGAATAGTAAACAGTCTTCTAAAGTATTGATTTTGAAATGTGGATGTTTTGAAGACCTACCGTTTCTTCTATCGATAGAAAATTTTGTTATTTAATAATGGGGTTTAAGTATGGTCTGCAGACCATAGGAAACGTTTTGAAATAGAATGTGTTCTAACATTTAGTTTTACATTCAGCTGGTGCTTCTGCAGAATTTGTAGTCAAAATTTAACGCTGTTTTGTTATGTACTCGTAGTTTACATAAATGCAATCTGCTTTGAAGGATTTTCCTGCATTATTGGTATAATGTTACAGTTTAAAAAATAGGAAATATCAATTTCTTTTACCTTTACGAAATAGAGAATCTCTGTGGAGTGAGGAAATTTTGAATAGATAAAAGGGAATAAAATTTGTATGAATATTTAAAAATAATTTTGATGTGTTGATGCTCTGAAAATTTTTTAAAAATGCATCTTTATTTAAAATGTGTTTATATCTTGGTTTGTAATTAAATATGTTTCTCAAAACCGTTTTGTTTTAAGCTAATGTTTAAGAAGATCACAGATTTTCAAAACTTATTCTAATATTTTTGCAGCATATGAGGAAGGGTATTAAAAAAGTGATTCCCTAACATCAATCTGGACAGCCTAATGTTAGAGTTCCGGTCTTCAGAAAGAAAATGTTTTGAACCTTGGCCAAAGCAAATTGTCGTTGTAATATTATAGAACTTCTTTCATTGATCTGGTCAAAATTTCCCTCTTAAGCCCAATTCACACAACTTTCTCCCGTAGGTTTCAAGAGCACAGCTATTGCTGATGATTTAGAAAATAACTTAAAAAAAAACAGAATTATAACTTTTAGTATTTAATTGTAGGGGTTAAACTGTACAGCATTTTATATAATAGAGAATTGACAGTCTAGAGACTTTATATATGATGTATAAGATTTTATACATACCTTAAATTTATGAAAGTAACTGAAGTATTTAAATTTATAAAAGTAACTGAGAAAAAAAAACACTTGCACCACTTTTGCTCATTTATCTATTTTTTTCTCGACATTAAATACGCCTATATTAATCAGAAATAGAACCCAAGATCTCCCGTTTTTTGCACAAGTGTATTAACGTATGTGCACAACTAAACAATGCCAGATTCTTTGAATTTAACATCGTACCATTTAGTAAATATATTTAAATAGTCATATATATACCGGGTGGCCATAATTAAACTGACAGTGCTCACAGTGTTCTGTAGCACGATCTATTTGCGAGAATGACGCCACATTTTGTAGGAAGATTAAACAAGACGGGGGACGAAGGATTCCGCGAAAAATAAATTAGTTCCAAAAGTCACCGCTAGGGGAATATTTGGCACTGTGTAATAGAAAATAGAGTGTTAACAAATGCAAATCAATACGAAAATTACCTTTTATTTTGCATTCAAATGAGGTTCAATGTGGCTGCCGTTGTTGTGGACCACATATTGCATTCTGTGCACAGTATGCACAACAGCAGAAAGTACCATGTCTGCAGGAATCTCCCGTACAGTCCGTGATATGTTATCCTTCAACGTAGCCAGGTCCTGGACCACTCCTTGATAGACCTTGGACTTAAGGTAACACCATAGCCAGAAGTCGCAAGTCGAGGTGGCCATGCAGTTGGAAAGTAGCGGCTAATGACTCTTTCTGTTGTGAATTTCTGTCGTAGCAGCTGTTGCACCCGTACAGCAACGTGTGGAGGGGCTCCATCTTGCATGAAAATGATTTCCCCCAGGCATTGTCTTTGCTGAAGTGCCGGAATGACAAAGCTGTTCAACATGTGGCGATATTTCTCTCCGGTAACAGAACAGGTTTCCGGTCCTGTCGGGGTAATGTTCTCATAGAAGAATGGACTTACGATAAATTCTGCTGTGAACCCACACCAAACAGTTACCTTTGGTGAATGTAAGGGAATTTCTGTGACTGCATGTGGGGATTTGTCATCCCAAATTTGGCAGTTCTGGGTATTCACAGTTCCATGCAGGTAAAAGTGGGCCTCGTCTCCCCATAAGATTTTCCACTGCCAAGCATCATCCACCTCCATTCTGGCAAGAAAGGTGAGAGCAAAAGTCAATCGCTTATCATGGTCGGGGAACAGTAACTCCTGTACACGGCTGATCTTGTACGGATAGAAGTTGATAATCTTTCGTAAGATTTTCCATACCGTACTGTAAGGCATATCCATATTCCGAGCTAATCCACGAGCGCTAGAGGTGGCAGCAATATTGCCTGGTCCTCTGTCGACAATCGCCGTGGCAACTGCTTCGATTTTATCCTGTGGTACAGGTTTTCGTCCTCTGCCTGACTGAACCTTCAGAGAACCTGTTTTCTCAAACGTCGCAACCATTGCTTTTAGCCCATTAACTGACACAGGACCGTTACCTTTACGCATTTTTTTGTGCGTTCTAAAAGCACGAAGAGCGGCTGACGCGTTGCACTGGTTGAGGTAAAAGAATTTGACCAGTAACGCACGCTCGACTAAAGAAGGAGGAATTGCACATAAACTCTCAATCCGATTGATTCGAAACGTAACACATTGCCTTTTAAAACCCAAGCATCTGGCACTGTGCCAATGGATGTAACGTGAAATTTGAATAAAGAACTTCTTCTTCTGCTCAGCGTACGGGATATTGCAGATCACGAGACTTTATCGGTGTTTATGTAGATTTTACGCTTTTTTAAAAGTGTTGCCATATTGCACTTGAACTAAATAAGAAAATGTGCATAATAAAAGGTAATTTTATTCCGTATTAATTTCCATTTGTTAACACTCTATTTTCTATTTCACAGCGCTAAATATTCCCCTAGCGGTGACTTTTGGAACTAATTTATTTTTTCACGGAATCCTTCGTCCCCCGTCTTGTTTAATCTTCCTACAAAATGTGGCGTCATTCTCGCAAATAGATCGCGCTACAGAACACTGTGAGCACTGTCAGTTTAATTATGGCCACCCGGTATATATATATATATATATATATATATATATATATATATATATATATATATATATATATATATATATAATGTTTATGTTTAAGTAAAATTGAAAAAATGATGGTATATATATATTATTATCTTAAATCATTTTCGAATTGATGACACTGCTAGATGTGTTATACAGACAACTATTTGTGAAAATCGTCTACTTTGCAGGTTGAGCAAAAGAAAAAAGTTATTCAATGTGATTTCCGAAATACAAATCGATCTTAGATGAATTATATTTCGTTGGAGAATTCATAAAATACCTCTATCAGATGCGATCTGGTTTTTTTCTTCATCGATGGAATTTTGAACTATCATGACAATATCACATCAACAGAAAACGCATAGCCCAATTTTCTTGAAGCATGTAAAGATCATTCTACAACTAAAGAAATAGAAATGCAGTTTAAATTACATCCACTTGAAATGCTGTATAACGTTGGATTCGACATCTGCTGTAGAACCTAAGAAGGTTATTTCTTAGAGTACTGCACCTTAAAAAAATCCTAAACATTTCTAAGAAAGTCTCACTACAAGATCTTTTAGTTCTGAAACATTAGCTGCTTCAATTCAACATTAGTACTACTATTCGAAATGTTTCACGAAAAGATAAAACCTTTTCTTTTCCACATGAAAAAAAAATCAGAATATTTCCGAGCGTAGCTTGATTTTTTTTTATTACCTAGTAAGAAACTTTTCTTTGAAGCGAACGGAAACGGAAAAAGAAGATTTAAAAAATATTCGTATGAGAAAGAATGAAATTGCATCTTTTACTCTTTCATTTGCATAAAAATATCAAACTTTATCCCTCTGAAACTATTTTACTAGCACATCATCCTGTTCTCTTTCTATTATGGATTCTCGCGATAGCCGAATGAAAGGCTTGGGCGCTGTTCTTCGGAACCGAAGACTACGGGTTCAAGTCTCGCGTTTGTCATGAGCTTTCGTAATTATGCATAATTGATTTTAAGCTGTAAGTCCATGATTTATCTTCCAAAGCTACCTCTATTCCTTCGTTGGACACCAAATTTTAGTCATTTGCCTGTTCGGTCGAAACATCTTTGCGTACGAAATTTCATTACAATCGGACAACTTGTGTTAGTGTATATATATATATATATATATATATATATATATACACTCATGGACAAAAAAATTAGCGCACCAAGAAATAATTGCGGGATCGTAACGAAACTTGCAATGAAGGTACATGTCGGGGAGATATGCAAATGATTAGAAATGCAGCGTGATTGCGCATTGCGTATAGCCGGTAGAGGGCGTTGAACATCGTACTCTGTGGAGTATAAAACAGGTAACCAAAGCTTGTTTGAGTGTGCTGAATCATTTACAAAGGAAGAGCTGAGATAGACATGCCATTACGCCGTGTTCGAAGACAATATAAGCAGTTGTCGCAGTTTTGAGAGGGGGAGAATCGTCGGGATGATGGAAGCTGGGTGGTCAGCTAGGCGAGTAGCTCGTCAATTAGGCCGCTCTGTTTGTGTTGTGAGGAGGTGTTGGGACCAGTGGACCCGAGAGATGTCATGTACACGAAGACCAGGCTCAAGACGCCCTCGACAGACCAGTCGTCGAGAAGACCGCCACATCGTAAGAAATGCACGCGTACAGCCAACTGCTTCATCGGCCGCCATCCAGGCACAGGTAGCACCTTCACTAGGGGCCTCTGTGTCTTCTAGAACCATACGAAGGCGCCTGGCTGAAGGACAGTTGGTATCGCGGCGCCCATTATGTGTGCTGCCTTTGACGCCCACCCATCGACGCCTCCGTTTGGAGTTTTGCCGCGCACGAGGAAACTGGACTGCAGCGGAATGGAAACAGGTCGTCTATAGCGACGAATCCAGATTCAATCTCGGCAGTGATGACAATCGTGTTCGTGTGTGGAGAGCCCGTGGTGAACGCTTCAATCCTGCCTTTGCTGTACAGCGACACATCGCTCCCACAGCTGGTGTGATGGTATGGGGTGCCATTGCCTACAATACACGGTCACCCCTAGTATTGTTCCGTGGCACCATGACAGCCCAGCGGTATGTTCATGAAATTCTGCAACCACATGTGTTGCCACTCATGCAACGGTTCCCAGGAGCCATTTTTCAACAAGACAATGCTCGGACTCATACGGCGAGGGTGTCACAAGACTGTCTCCGCACTGTTACTACCCTTCCTTGGCCTTCCCGATCCCCAGATTTGTCTCCAATCGAGCATATCTGGGATCATTTGGGACTACGAGTTGGGCATCCCACGTGTTTGAATGAACTAGAGGCAAGGTTACAGCAAATATGGAACGAAATGTCTCAAGACATCATACAGACCTTGTATGACTCAATGCCCGATCGTATCGCATCGTGCATTCGCGCTAGAGGGGGTCCAAAGGAGTATTAACTCCTCCGTTCTTTTGCCTTTTTCTCTGAAATAAATTATCCTTTTTCTTTGATTTTCTTATCATTTACTTATATCAAAGTAGTCATTACGTATGTAAAATTTCGTTTCATTTTGACGACTCCTTCTTGGTGCGCTAATTTTTTTGTCCATGAGTGTATATGTGTGTGTGTGTGTAAGACTTCTACTCGTATCCTCTTCTTTATACCCTTAATTTGCAGTCGTTGGTAATCATGGCATGAATGAACAGACAATTAAGTTCTAATCAACACTGTTTATTGTTCCATATTAATATCAATCCCCCCCAACCCCCCAACCCCTCATCCGCGAAAGCACATCTTTATGGTTCGAGCTTATCCCATTGTTCTATCTCACTAACAGAATGTCGTAGCATATTTTCACACTCCCAAAGCGCGTGAACATTGCCTGGGAGTTGAGCGCGTGATGGTTGAGTCATCGGGTGATTCACACCCTCGTGCTTCCCAATTTGCGCGGAACACCCGAGCGCGCGCGGCAGGCAATTTATTATTGATGACCTCGGTCTCGCGAACTCTCCGCTGCAAAAGCAACCTACTTCCTGAATTGGAAAAACGCTAGAATTTCTAATAGTAAATTATCGTTTAACGCAAGTTTGCCTAATTTTAACCCAATTAAATCTAGTTAATTATAGTTTGCGTTCCTAGCATTACAATTATATATATATATATATATATATATATATAACTCCAAAATCCTTTTTAAATTCTAAATTCTTTTTAAATTTCCTTGTACGTAGATTAATTACCTTGTTTGCTTTCATTTTAAGAACAAAGGAGTTGATTTTGGCAGATACTATACGATCCCCGAAAATTTGGAGATGATCCCTCGTCGTTATATAAGTTTGTCAAGCCCGGAGATCCAGGCACAGCGAATCGCTGCACGTTTGCACGGTCACATGGCGAACCGTCTATGAGTTTATAAAAGCTGAAGCATGCCTCCAAGAGCGGTGTTTGGCGTGACTCTGTTGCCTATTAAACACGCTGTAACCCTTCGAGCAGAATGTGAATAGATTTGTATTTTCAGAAGAAGAACAATTTGTTGGTGTCCACTCGGCTACTACATTTTCCCTGCTGTGGTATGCCGGCTCCGGTCTTTATCATCAACCGTGGGGCCGGCATATTACTTACTTACACACACACACACATATATATATAAATATAACCCCAAAATCCTTTTTAAATTCTAAATTCTTTTTAAATTTCCTTGTACGTAGATTAATTACGTTGTTCGCTTTCATTTTAAAAACAAAGGAGTTGATTTTGGCAGATACTATACGATCCCCGTGAATTTGGAGATAATCCCTCGTCGTTATATAAGTTTGTCAAGCCCGGAGATCCAGGCACAGCGAATCGCTGCATGTTTGTACGGTCACATGACAAACGGTCCCGACGGTTGTTGAAGGCCAATGCAGTGGGGATACTCAATTGAGACTTGGAAGAGCCAGAGGTAGCACAAGGAGCGAGTTAGGCTAGAGACGTTGCAAACGGCTTTCTCTGAAGATTCTCAGTGAGACAGAAATACTCTTAGCGAGTAGGCCAGAGTACCATAGAGCTTCATCTGTGTGTAAATACTGTAATTTATATTTTCGTGTATGTGTATGTGGTGTGTCAAGTAAAATAAACGTCTATCGTGTGATATCTGCATGTTCATTTGAGTGAAAGAACAGAAAAGATCACTCGACACCAAGATTGCACTACGCTATAATACCTTAATTTGGTGTTAACAATATTTCGATTCAAAAAGGTTCATTTTGTTATTTCTCAATGAGATAGTTAATGTCATAAAGTAGGAAAATTTTTCATTAATAAAATTTTTAATCGCATTTGGTATGACTATATAAAAAATAAACCTATAGATTTATAAATATAAAATTTATAAACGGCAGTCTTTTACGTTGAAAGCATTTATATAGTTAAATCATTCCTTTGAATATAGGAATATCTGCCTGAATAGGCCATTGCTTATAAATATCATTCTCTTAAGGGGGTAAACTAAAATAAGAATGGAAATGGATCAAAATTAAACAAACTGTACACTTTAATGATACCAAGTTTCGAAGTGATTTTCATAATCGTGAGTCCCAACTTATCATTTTGCCTCTTAAAAGTTCATCTCCTTTTCTGTTATATTATTCTATGATATTCAAAACGAAGAAATCAAAACATAGAAACCATAGCATTAAATTCCACTTAACTTTTGGATGTCATTTGGCTTTTGATTGATTGCTTGAATTTTTTCCAGTTCTTCCATATTATTAAAATAGGAAGTAGGATTTCGTTCATAACACAAAGGTTTTTGATAAAGACTTTTTATATTGAAACTTTCACGCGCGTCAGTAAAAAATCATTTCATTTTTCTCTTTTTTAAAAAGACATAAAATA
Source organism: Dolomedes plantarius (assembly GCA_907164885.2). Taxonomy (NCBI): domain Eukaryota; kingdom Metazoa; phylum Arthropoda; class Arachnida; order Araneae; family Dolomedidae; genus Dolomedes; species Dolomedes plantarius. The sequence goes on along the minus strand of OU015493.1, from coordinate 120,458,437 downwards.
AAATTATCTCATCTTCTTTAATGTAAAAAGGAGTATCAAATTTTGACAACTGGCATATTCTCATGATTTATTACATAGAAGTCTATAAAAATCTTTTTATGGCGCTAAATTTATCATTACATTACTCCTGCATCCAATTCTAAAATCATTGAGGTTTTTCTTATTGCACACCATGCTCTATCCTTTTTGTCGATGTCTTTAAAAAAAGCAACGCCTGAGTAAGAAGGCATCAAGATTTAATTAATCGCTTTAAAACAATTAGAAGTAAAAATGTATATATTCACCTACGTATAAATTCACCACGTTTTGCTTAGAGAATATTAGTTTCCCTTCAAATTATTTTCTTCTTTAAAGCGAAAGCTTGAGGTTTGAGAAACCTATTATATCGCAAAAGGAGCCTACCGTCCGCAAATTATTATATCTGTAATCTATATAAGTCCGTAATCTATAAAATTTGGATGGTCTTATTTACTTTTTTCGGTTGATGAGATGCAGTTTCAATGAAATGATCCTTAACAAAAACCCCTTAAGAGCCTTGTTTCAGAAAATTATTAGAGCCCAAATCTGATATTCATTGGTATTGAATTTCAAATTAACTTGTATATAATAACGGAAAATGTTTACTCTCTCTATGATATTTATTACAAGCTTTCAGGCTTATTAAAATCTAGTAACACATGACTACGAATACAGCTCTATTTCATCAACAAAATCTCTATATTATCCTTGAAATTCGTTTTTTAAGCTGAAAATTACATAACCAATTTAAACTGAGATTTACTGTTTGTCCTATATAATTCTTTTAGTCCTGCTAAATATGGTAAAAAGTGGGTTAAACGGAGTTTTGAAAATCAGTTTCCACCGTAGAAAATAATAATGAAAATATGTAATATTGAAACCTTTTTCATCCTTTCTGGAAATCACCATAAGAAACCTTTTATGCGCTTTCCAGTAAACACTTTTTCCATAACGAGGTAAATAACATTTTCGATAAGGAATATTGCATCATTTAGAAATAATTTGGGAAAACCTAAGTACCGAGAAAATTGCTTCATCATATTTTACACCTGCCAGTGAATATTTCAGGGAGTCAATAATCTTTTACCTTTTCCTATTGGCCACCTTGTTTACTTTCCTATATACTCTGACATAAAAATCGAAGTTTGATTAAAATTCTTGATTAGAAAACCTCTTGAAATGAGTTTCAGAGGGATAAAGAAATTCTTGTGTAAAATGTAGGTTTAAATAAATACTAAGCAAATAATTACTTTCACTATATTTCACGTTACTTAAACCAGTTGTAGATATGTTAAGAAAATTATTTTCATACGTACATTATTCAAACGTGGGAATAGCATGACTCTTGGATCTAAAAAAATAGACAGCCTCTACCGAAATTCTGATGTAAAATACATTGACCACTCGGGATCTTTAATGAAGAACCTCAGATGGTATGCAGAGGGTATTAAGTTTTAGAAACCATTAAATTGAGGGCACTAGCCTTTAGAGATATATCTTGCGTTAATTAGGGGATCAGATGTGGAATAAATAAGATTGCTGATTCCTATATCCTGATAGGAGGATGGAAGATGTAACCCCATATGCTTATAAAGTAAATATTTTATCTTTAATTTTGTATTGCGTAATTGATTTAATTACGTTCTGCTCATTTTTGTACAACTGTTCAATTGTCTTGTTTATAATTGGCCCAATATAATTTTGTGAACATTAATAGTCTGGTCTAAATTTATAATGTTTTTTCAGTAACTATCAGAGAATTTTATTTTTTAGATTTCCTGCGTAATACTATGAAAAAATAAATAACGTTTACGAAACTCAGCACTGAATTATATTTAACTGTTTTTTACAAACATATAATATCCTGCTTATAATCGGCAGAGGCGTATTATCAGCAGCCGTATTTTTTGTTTATTAAAAAAATTCTCCCATAAAAAGCGGTGGTGTATTATACGCTAAGGATCGTGTTCTTGCACTCCAGCTGCTTTTCAGTCTACTTTTTTCTACTTAAGATTAACGCGATTTGATAAAACAGTTAAAAGGCTTTACTTTTATTTAGAACAAAGCTTGCAACCAGATACTAAATATAATCATCGTTATTATAATTTAAAACTATAGCGTCAACAGCAAAGTCCCCCCCCCCCCCAAAAAAAAAAAAAAAAAAAAAAAAAAAAAAAGCCCAGCGGTATTCAGGTGCACGTGAAACGGGGTAGAACGAAACGGTAGACCTACTAAAACATCGGTATGTTCTTGATTTTACACCGATCTTCTTATATATTATTGATTAAAACTTTAAATGCTGCTTGATGCACAGGCAACGGGTTGAGAACCGACAGACCACATAAAGGGTATGTCGCATGATAAACACGTTTAAATCTTCTGTGATGAAGCACCAATTTTCTAACACTTATTGCGACATTTCTTAATGACGCCCTCTCATATTAAAGAAAAATAATTCAGATACTCTTTTTCAGAACTATGCTAATTTTGCTACTCAGTGGCAAGAAAAAAGCTGCGGATAATATGCATCATAAAAGTCAAAAGTTTTTAACGCATAATCCGCGGGTTACAAAAAACAGACCGCTGTAAAATTTTATGGTATTACTTCTACTTAAATGTAAGGCAGTGCATAACATCTATGTTTGAACTGTTGAGCCTCTTTCTGAAAGCCTCTGTTAAAATGTTATTTGCCACATTGTTTATACTTATAGTAGTTAAGACTATAGTAGCAATACCTTGCTACATGGGTTACCAGTATAACGAGTTCAGGTTGAGCTGTCTAAGGATAATAAAGGATTTTCCATTTTGCCCCTTCCACGTTTGGAAAGAATATGTAGTAATTTATTTGGTGAATTTTTTATATTACCATAGATAAAAAATGCCATACGTTTTAATAACAAATAAAGTAACAAATAAAGAAGCTCACACGAAAATCACTTATGAGGATTCTACATATGTGGATCAAAATACTACGATACGAATTTAGCGTATTAAGGTCAATTAGAACAGAGGTTGTCAACCCTAGCAGACAAATAGATATGCTAGAAAATGGAAAGGTTCAAAGAGATTTAATTAAATTTTACCGGTTTTTAAAAAGAATCCATTTAAGAACTTTGCTCTTGAAAAGCTGTCATGTTTTGAAAGATAAGAAACGTATAAAGGGAAGATGTGTTAATCCTATAATTTTTATAAGAATACGTATAGAATTCTGGAATAGTTATTTCTACCTATTATACGTTAAAAATATAATATCCTTAACTTATTACATATCTCCAAATGTGTCTGCTCTATTGTTAAGGGCAGACGAAAGACGTTTATATAAATTTTCCATACTTACTAAGATAGATACTTACAACTTTAATTTACATCTTCATTAAACCGTGGTATTTATCTCTCTTTGCCTCCGATTCACCGGAAACATAATTTTCCCTTCCTTAAATTAAGCCCACTTCGTTAATCGCAAAGAGTAGAGAATGTCGACAGTTATCTTTTTCTTGGCAAACAAGGACACTCTCCTAATGGTTAATTAACGCCGTTATAAATCATCCTCTTTCAATTTAGTTCCCTGAATGTTTAGAATGCCATCGAGTGCTCTCAGGAAATTTTAATGTTATTCTGAAACTACACTTGGGAGTATTTGCTGCTTAATGATGTGTAAAACTGTCCATAAATTTATCCTGTTCTTCCGTATGATTTTTTTTCTTCATAATTTCTGAGTCCATTCAATCTCAGGGTATATGCTAATCTAATGGTTAATGAGGCACAATACGGACTTTCCTTTTAAGAATAGATGATAGTTATATATATAATTATAATTTGATATTCAAAATGTTTTAAACTGAGCGTCTCAAATCCCTTTGAAAAATTGGAAAGGTTGGAACGATCTGTTTCCGATGTTTTTGAGGCTGAATGTAAGAAAAGTAAAATCTGTCTTTTACAGGATAACGATAGTGTAAATTTTAAACTTACACCATTAGTTGCAACATAATATGTAGAAGTAATGAATTATGGGAATGATAAAGTATTTGTATCACTTGTACTGAGATTTATTTAAAGAAGCTTTAAGTTTTGATATTACATATGCACTTACGTATCATGATGTCAAATATTCGTCTGATTTTCCCCTAATTAAACAATTTTTTTGATTTCGGTATAATTTCAATTTTTGTGTATATAATCATTGTGTCTAAATCGGGCACATATTTTTTTCCGTCAGGAATTTACGAGTAATTTTTCATTACCGATATTTCATAACCATGTTTTAAATCCTGAATAACTCCTTGATAAATAGAATTGAGAAATTCCTTTAAGTTCGGTGGCAGAATCGTCAGTTCGACAGCTTTCAAACTTTTTGAAGAGACCATTTGTTTACGACAAAACCAACATTTGTTTTCTCCCGTGAAAAGTCAACAGCTAATTAACGAATATACTTTTCTAAAATTACTGTTGGCATCCATACATTTGAAAGAGATTCACCATCCACAAGGAGAGATATGTTTTTGAATCCTCTTGATTTTTGCTGTTCCCATGGTAGCCACTAAAATGAAATGCTTTCTCTTTTCTGGAATCTGTGAGTCTGAAGGATGTAATGTCTTTCTAAATGTTCTTTGTCATAAAATTTGGCAGGTAATCAGTGTAATTCAAATAAGAATAATCTCTCTTACTTTTTATTGTTCGTCTCAATCTTTCCTACAGTGAAGAGTAGTACTTTAATCAGTAATCCCTCAACAAAAGTTAAAAGGCATTAAATGTTTGTGAGCTTAATGGTGAAGACGTATCTTTCGTTCTCTGTCTTTTGCTGTATTTACATTCAAATAACATTAAGATGAACCTCGAATTCACACAGATGATGGAAACACAACCGGATTAAATGGAAAAACAACGTTTTTCATAATGAACGCTAACAATTCCATTCAACACTACATGTTGGATGTGATCTAACGATCTTACTTCAGTGGACTCTATCAAATTACGTAGACATAAAGAAACACAGAAACATAGTCGTTCGAGTTTAATTAATGATAAAGTTTTACATCACAAGCAATATGCATTACTTAGAGTAACAAAACAAAAGTTAGCCATTAGATAAGTAGCTATATACTACTATCACTAAGAGTGTGCCTAACGGCTAAAATGCGTGATCATAACCTTCTGGCAAAAAGCGTACACAGAACATGCTTTCACCGCTTAAGTCAAACTGTTCGCAGTTGCGCAGAACAAACGTATGCAAATGAAAAATTCAATTAAATTCTAATCTACATCGCAAGATGGACCACGGTTATAGGAACCGAAGGAACCGAACACTACGAATAGTCTGTGAGACTTTGGAAAAGCAGACTATGGGCCACAAAGCATCACTGAAGTAACTTTAAAATTAAGTCATAACAAAAATGAACGTCCCCTTTAAGTATTCTTTACGTATCCTTCCTGTTGAGTTACTGATGCCAGACGGATTCAATGTTTATTTAAATTTTATATTAAGGTTATTCTCGTGCTAAATTTGGTCTTCTTTTTGACCTTGTAAGAGTTTATTCATCTTGTTAAGTATTTCAGTCTTTCATTTATTTTACCTGTTGGTACTTCATCGTTTGACAATATTACTTTTATCTTGCATCTGGTTTGCATTTTATTACATGGTTTCGAGCTGCACTGTGTAAATAGTTTTTGATGAAAAATTAAATTTACTGATTTTCTTTTAATTTGCAATAGTGTTCTGAGACAGTTCATCTAATTTAATTTATACATAATACAAGTATTAAAGGATTTTTAAGGTAAATGAACTACAGCATTAAATGCAACTTAGGGCTATTAAAAGGTCCAAAATATATATAAAAGTACATTAAAAATCTATGAATCTATCTGCATGTTAAGCATGCTTTAAATTTACATGGCAGTGATACCCTCAAAATAATTTTTCCGTTTACTTGAAAGCCCCTTTTGGATAAAATAGAAGACAATAAAAATAAAGAAATATCATGGTTCTCAGATATTTCTGTAGGTTAAAATAATAATGGGAAGGACATGTTAGACATTTATCTTCATAAAAAATTTGCATTCAGAAAGTTAAACTTATATTTCGGATAACTATCTAAGAGTATTCAGGGCTGAAATAGGTTTTATTCCATTTTATTCATCTCTTATCTTTAAATTTGTATTCAGGGTGTACGTAACAATCAAACTGGTTTAATCTGCCTCCATCGCATTTAGGAAACTCATTTTCCATTATGAGTAAATCATTTAATTTAATCCACGTGTCTTTTGGTTTTTGTCAGTTTTTTTGGCTATTCTATTCGTTCGATTACTCTTATGTAGGTATCATGGATCTCTCCAACTTTTCCAAAAAATCATATTTACATCTTTTCTGTGCTCAGATAAATTATTAGGTTTAAAATTAAAAAGTAAGAGAATATTTTTTTTTTCCAATGCGGAGACACTTGTCGTGAGACATTCGCCTATACCACGCCGCAATTTTACTGCCCATTTTATTGTGGGGGCACCATACAGGCGGGCAGCATTACCCCCTATGAAGGGACGACACGAACGGAAGCATATTTCTTGGCGCGACGCCAGGATTCAATGTGAGCTCCCTCAGCACCGAAAACCAACGCGCTGTACCACTGGGCCGCCACAAGCCCCAGTAAGAGAATATAATTCTTAATATATTGTTAAAGCATTATACTTCTATTTTCTGTTTAAAAAAGTAAAATGAGGTTAAGATTAATTTACTTTGTTTCGTTAAAAGTGTTTTGATTATCTGTTTTCATATAGAAAGAAATCTGATTAAAGATTTATACAAATTTTACTCTGTTTTCGAAGCTTATTGGAAATTTAAGGATCTCCCATACTTTGAGTGAAATTGTTGTTTTACTAATCAGTAAAGAAGTTAATAAATTTCACAGATTAGATTAAGATCTCAAGTATTTTCAAAAAGTGATACGCGAGATAGAACCTATTTATAGTATGTAAAAATATGGTGGCAAACTGATATAAACATTTTATTGGGGAGTAAACTACACAAACGCTTATTTAAAGGAAGATGTAGAGAGAATCAAAACTTGTCAAACCAATATCAGGATAGAATTAGACTATAGTCAGGTTTGCAATCCTGTAGTTGGGAGAAGAGAACCGACTCTGGTGCTGCAATTAGAAGCCTCAGCGTTTAAGTTTCTGTATTGACGTCACAGGTATTAACTTAGTGTGACGGAAATTAGTTGTGTTTTTCAAGTGTAGAGGGTGTTAGTCGTCCATGCTTTGGTGTATTTTCAACATTGCTTTGTCTTATGTAATTTCTATCAGTGTTCAGTATTCTTTTTGTTTTGAACCACCGAGTATGGAACGTCCGTTTAATGAACAATAAAATAATGAATAAATATTAACCAGAATTAATGGTGACTGTGTTTTTTTGGAGTCTGGTCATCCTATTTGTTAAACTTGGAAAGTAACTTAATAGTTTATTGGTATTAACTAGCTAAATGTTTGTTATTCTAAACAAGTAAAGGGAGTATACTGATCAAGCTGATGTCATTAATAGATTAATAAATATAACTTCAAATGTAATATATACTTTTACAACATACTGCTCTGCAGATTGCAATATATGATATAATATGTATGTTATGAACAGTTATTACAACGCTTTGTCATGCATCCCATAAACAAGCGAAAAGCTTTCTTAATAATTTCGACTCGCATTAACATGGATACTAAAATATGACTAAAGTTTTTATTTGATATATCTTGAGTAAGAAAGTGATATTATATCCAATATAAGTTCTTTGTTTGCTGGTCATTAATCTCTAGATATTTTTGATAATTTTTTATAATTCCACCCAACTTGAATTTTAGCATTGTATTCTATCTAGCGCTGACCTTCGAAATTCCAGTCTGCGGGTTCGAAACCTTCCCTCTGGTTGGTAAGGGAGTTTACAGATGTCTGGATGTAGCTTTGAACTGCAGGTTACGGCCCGTTTAAAGTGCGTGTAGTAAAAGATGACCTTTGCGCTTCCAAAACCAACAAATGACTACCTATCTCACAGCCAATTAGACGCATTGTAATATAAGGTGACCCATTGTCAATTTATAAATCGCTCATAAATGCTTGGACTTCAGTGGAAATTGCAATAAAACTTTTTTTATGATCTAGGTATATCAATATTTCTCTCCCAAACAATAACTTCAACAGTACCCTATCTTCCTTAAATCCGAAGAACATCAAGGATTGGCCAGTTCATCAATATTAATGGTAAAAAGGGCAGAGTACTGCTATTACTTCAATTTCAAAACACTCTTAATGTTTAGGGATTACTTTTATATTATTTACAGGTTTTATTTTCTTAATTTATTTTAAACAGAAATATTTCTCTCCTTTTTCAGTTTTTCTTCCACTTAAATCTTATTAAACGTAATTAATTCCACGTAATTAATTACGTTTAATAAGATTAAACGTAAATGAATTCCACGTAAAAATTGCAATTATTTTTTTAAGTTTTACAGGCCAAGATAAATTTCTATCTGAGCTCAAAATCTGTCGTGATTTAAAACGTAATCTTTAAGTTTTAGCAAAATTGCGATATTTCTCAGGCTATCATTTAAGTTATTTTCAAGCATTCCTGCCGAATGTTTAACTTTGATAAAATAAATTCAAATTTATTCATGTCAAAATATCAGGAATTTCTTTAGGGAACGGATAAAAACTTTCTTTTCTTAAAAAAAAGAGTGACGTCCATTAAAATCTGAATGGTATATCCTTAAGCCTTTAGCATAAAGAAACTGGAACTGCATCGAGAAACGCCTCTGTTGACTAGAAAATTGCTATAAATATTTTGAGCAGTGAAATAAATGTTGCTATATAATAAATTTATCCAAAATTATTCGAAAGATGTGTGGGCAGATTTTGTTCTAGATATCAGAAATTCTGTCAAAAGTTAATACTATTAAATTAGGATTTTTATAATGTTATTCACACAACTGGTTTTAATACATTTAGATACATTTTTTTGTGCACGCTTAGCTGAAAACTACATTTATCAAATAATTTTGTAAGTATTTTCAAGGATTCAAATTTCCTTTTTTCCAGGAGTAGTGGAATAATACTACGAATGAAATATTAAGTAATTAAATTCTGAATTAAAATTTTAAGGAACTTATATTCAAGGCTAAAAATATTTTTAAATACCGTAAGATGGGGTTACTTTGTGACTGCAGGGGTAACTTTGTGACACATAGTGATTTTTTCGTATTTCGGATATTTCAACGTGCCCATAATACCAGGCAGGCAAAGAACAGCTCCAACAGCTTGTCCGACATACAGAGAAGCCTAGTGGCCAGTGTCCGAAGCTTCTGTACGGTATTTGTCTTCGCTGGCCAGTGTATTCTTCAAATTTGTTGTCAAGCCATTGACTCAAACTTCAGAAATTTTGTGTGCTGAAAGCTAACACTTTATACAACCAACTACCACAGGTAATTAGTTTTTATTGTCAATATGTTGGTTAGATTGTGGAGCAATATAACTTTTGTGTAGTGATATTTCCGAGAGATATGAGAAAATAACCTAAATATCGAAAGGTGACCGGGGTTACTTTGTGACACATTGACACTGTTACAAAATAACCCGCAAAGTCGACCCGACTCCGTCAGCCCCTCGATGTTGCATTTTTCCGTTCTCTAAAATAACACTGGCGGGAAAGAAGTATTGACTATCTGATAAAAACTTACTCAAAGGAGCAGAATGTGCCGAAAGACGAATTTCCTCATCTTCTCATAGAACTGATGGCTGCCCTGGGCAACCGATGTCTCTTTGATGTCAAAGATATAGATAAAGGTAACCAATATTTGTAATAGGTATATATAAATGTGTATCAAGTTTTTGATAAGCGTTTTACTGTCTAACTTTGTGTCAAGTAATTTTTCCTGTTGGATTTCAAGGCGAAAACACAGATGTCACAAAGTAACCCTACTCAGCGGGGCAACTTTGTGACACATTTTAACTTTAATTTCTCAATAGTAATTAAAGATCTGAATTAGCACAATACATTACTACGTAAGGAAAGGAGGAACCAATGTTTTGCAATTGTTCGTTTTTGGCTGCTTTTAAAACTGATCGGGTGGTACAGGAAAAACTTAAGGGGACACATACTTTTTAAAGGCCAAGAGACTCGACAAACATATCCCTATTTTTAATCGTCAGTAGTTACTAAATAATTTATTCAGAAATATGAAAATTTTACAATGAGTTAAACACTCTTCTTCATAAATATGGCTCTCAATTTTCTTTACGTTGAAGATAAATATTTTATTTTTTTAAATTTCAACCTTTGTTTTTTTCATTGTTATGCCATTCCGCGCAGACTTGCGTCCGTATATTAATGAATATACACATTTTTTTAGTTTTAAAATAAAGTTTTATAATATATCTTTAAAATGACCAACTTTGAAATCAAAATTCTTAGTTCTTCATAGAAAAAAGGTATTTCTTTTAAAATTTTTAAATTTCGAAAAAAAATTTTATAAATTTTTCTGTAATTAAAATTTTCATGGCAAGGATAACATTAGTAGTTCATTTTGATGATACATGCTTATATTGCCCGTGTATGAAATTTAATGGCATTCTAGCCAACTGTTTCGGTGATATCAAGTGCGCAATGACATAACAATGAAAAAACAATGGTTAAAATTTTAAAGAATTAAAAGATTTATCTTTAACGTAGAAAAAATTGAGAACCATATTTGTAGAGAAGAAGGAGTGTTTAACTTCCAGTAAAATTTTCATATTTCTGAATAAATTGTTTTAGTAACTACGGATGAGTGAAAAGGAGGATATGTTTGTCGAGTCTCTAGGCCTTTAAAAGGTATGTGACCCCTTAAAATCGATCACAAAGTTACCCCAAAGGTATTTAAAGTATCTACTTACGTTCGGAGCACTTTTTTTTCAAAAATAGACAGTACCAATTAAATACATATATTTTTAGTTCAAGTGAGATTTGAAATCGTGAATACAAATATAATTTTTGAAAAAATTTCATAACGTTTTAAAACAGAGGGAATTTTTTAATTTTTTTAGTACAATTGAGTGCTTATGCCAGAGACCCTACACTCCAGGGGCGTAGCTACCGTGGAACAGTTGGAGCGAACTGCTCCAGGCGCACAACTAGTAGGGGCGCAAAATTTGAAAGAGTGAAATAAAAATTCGTGACAACTTTTGTATAAAAAAAGTTTTGAATTTTGAGATTTTCTATCAATTATACAAAAAAATAAATGAAATATTTTTAAGTAAATAAAACTATACGCACATAAATATATTAGAATGTACTTGACTTATCATAATTTGATTTCAGAAAAATTTCATTATAAATTGAACACTTTATATACCTCTAATAAACCTATAAAAATGTATGATGATTGTTAAGAATGTTTAAAAGCATTACTATAGGCACTTACTATACATATTATAAGTTGTGTTTTACTGCAAAGAAGTTACGTCATCCGGTGAATCCCATGAGCGCCAAATATAAACTTCTTTATATCCGGTTCTACTAGTGTGAGGGACAACATAAGATAACTCTGTCCATTATGTTAAGGCGTTTCTGCGTTTGACTGGGAAAATAACTCATCCGACTAAAACCGAAATATTTGCAATATGGCCCCAAAATTTACTGGAATCATCTGAGATTCGACGTTTTCTGAGATTAGTCCTTTTAAAACTAATTTCTCGTTAGTAAAAGTGAAGAAGAGAAGAAATATTTCGTGGGAAAACTCATTTCAGTACTGCTATTTCATTTGTCAAAATACCTGGAGTATACATGCATTGAACATTTTTGGTGGAAAAACTCCCCGTATTTCGGAGCAGTTTACACAGTTGAATCCATTTCAATTACATCTATTGAATGATAAATGTAAGCATAATGTAACAAGTTATTTAGGAAAGAAATAAACTTTTAAATATTAAAACTAGTATTGCTTATGACAGATTAAAGTACTTCCGGTTTTACTATTCCGCGTTTAAACGGAAGAGTAATGTTATAAATAATATTTGTAGACAAAACAGTGTTCAATAATATGAATAATTAGTTAAACTTTACCTGAATTAACCGAAAAAGATTGAAAAAGCGGCAAAGTACAAAAACATATGAGCAAATATAACATTAGTGATTGACTTTCAATCACAAATATTATACTTGCAATATTAGTGCAAATCAGATGCACTAATATTGCAAATGACCAGATGTAATTGTGTATTTGTGTTATTAGCATAACTATCAAAATTCATTGAATTTGAATGCCGTAAACACCTCCGAAATCAATAACGTGTTTACTCGGGTGCAACGTGCACCCAAATTCAAAAATGTAATCATAATAGAAATTAAACTAAATTGTAATAAGAGTTTTTAGTTTTACCTTAAACTTTTCTAGTTTTGTCGATAAAATAAGTTTTAGTTAGGAAAACAAATGAAAAAAAATTAGTTGCATTCGGGCAAAAATGGAGGCAATTAAATAATTTTTATTAGTAGTAAAATTAGAGTTCAGTATTAAGTTAATTGTAAAAGCTCAGAACAGGTGTACGTTTAGTCAAAATATTCGAAATTAAACAGTCCGTCATAAAGTCTTAACTTCTAAGTTTAAATGGAAATTTTATGTCAGTTTATAAATATTTTTTTAAAAATTTTCACATAAATAGTATCATTAATCATTTCTAAAACTTTCTTTTGTGTTCATCTTAAATTATAAGAAATGTTAAAGAAGGGATCAATGGAGATTTTGAATGTATTGAACAATTTCATAAATGCATTTGAAAACTGCTCATAGAGACAATCATACATTATACACCGTGCCTCGATGCCTGAACTACATCAATAAGTTTGAATCTAGTTTCCATTAAGTTTTATTGTGAATTGTAATACGCAGTGTGTTGTGGAAAACATGCAAGTAATTAGGTATGTCGAAACAAAATTGGTTTGATTGAAAACTGTTAAATAAGTATACGTAGTTTACCCTGCAAACCAGTCAGAAAACACACATAAAAACAGATAATGTCGAATGAAAATGTCCCATTCCTATCTGATCGAAATATCTTACCCCAAAAATATTTTTTAACTTTTTCTGTAACATAAAACTGAGAAATAGAAAAATGATGGGTTTTATTTTTAAATTTAATTTTTTTATTAGCATTTTATAGTGTAATGTTCATTTAGTGTAAATGCTCATTTAAATGACTCTTGAGAGTTTTGTATTTCCGTTGGAACAAAAAAAAAACCCTTTAAAGTTCAAATATATATATATCAGTCAAAGTTCAAATATATATATATCTTTAATTTATCAATAATCTTGTAAAAGTCTGTCCAAATTTTACTTTTATACTTCGAGCCGGACCGATCGTAGGCTGCGACTAGAGTCTGGTTAAAAACTTTTTTTTATATGGAAACTGAAAAACCATAAGTACATCTTGTCAATACAGTTTATAAAATATTTAGTTAATATTAGTGGGAACTCCATACTTAAAGAATTACAATTTGTTTTATTATTATATTTATATTTACTCAATTGAATTTCTTATTATTGAAATGTCAAATAAATTGTTATTAAGTAAGGTTTTAAATCGAAATAAGATTAGATAGGAAACAAATTCCGAGAAACAAGTGGGCGCACCCAGCGCCCGACTTAGCCTAATTGGGCCCCGGGGCAAAAACTTCTTTGGGGGGGGGGCCCTCTGCTTCACTACTTCAGTAATGAAGATTCAAACTTTATGGAGGTATTTAAAATTTTCACCTCATTATAGATATACAACAAGAAAATTGACTAGAACCTAAAATAGCTATAAAGTCCGCCCTTCCAATGGTCAGACGAAATATCGTTCTGTCCATTTTATTGATTTTCTTATTTTCGGATTTTACACTGTACTGATATTTTCTTAAAAAAAGTTCATTAAAGAAGGAAACGTAAAATAAACTTTCTATTCAATTTGGGGGCCCCCTCTGATGTGGGGGCCCGGTGTAACTGCCCCGTATGCCCCTGCCTTAGTCAGGCTCTGGGCGCACCGATTTTACTTGCTCCAGGGCGCCGAATATGTAGCTACGCCACTGCTACACTCCATTCAACTAAATATACTTTAATTTCCTTTATACTATATACTACTTTGACACTTACCGGTATTCCGAACTAAAAGTTTTAAAATACTTACAAAAATCCCCAAAATATACCAAAAAAGTGAAAAAACACTGATTTTTTAAAACAAAATTATCTTTTCATAAGTACAGGTACCAGAAGAATAATTCAATTAACACATATATTTAGTTCTTGCTTCAAAACTATACTGAACTAAAAGTTTTAAAACATTTCCAAAAATTCCCAAAATATACCAAAAAAGTGAAAAACTGATTTTTTAAAACAAAATTTTCTTTTTATAAGTACCTGAAGAATAGTTCAGTTAACACATATAGCTTAGATCTTGCTTCAAAACATAGTTAGTAATATATAAAAAACTACTGCAAAATTTCATCGAAAACTTTTTAAATGATTAGCTTTCTCGTATACGAAAGTAACTAAGCAATGAGTTTTCTAGAAAATGCATTTAAAGAGGTGCATGCTACTTCCGATCTTTCAATATAGCTTTCGGTTTATTATATGGGCCATAAGTTCTCATCAAATGATCGTACGAATAAAAGTAAAATAGGTCTAGAATATCCTACATTGGCTTTTGAAACAGAGCGATAAAATTCTTTGAAATTTTCCACCAAAACAGCCATTTCAATGTAGGCATACCTTAACATTTAAAACCACTGATGCTCATCACAGTGGATAAAAATAAACCAAAACAATAATGTAACTCCCAGGAATAATCAAACTACCTATCATATCGATTTTAGAGGAAATGTAAAAGGAATGAATTCAACACCATTAAATAGATTAAAAAGCAAGACTTCATTTCTAACAATTGAAATGATATTTTTTTATGATACTGATGTTATAACGCAAAACTGATTATTGAACAAATTCAGTGCAGTTCTGTTTTTCAAGCCATGATTTTCTGACGAACTAATTAAATGTTATATATTTCTGTACGATTAAATAGATTTCAATGTAATATCCTGCGAGTAAATAACTATTTTAGAAATAATAACTGTATCTTAACTCATATGAGATCTTTTTATACACAACAACTTGTATTTTTTTCTGCCTCAAGTCAGAAAAATTTCTTTTGTAGTCAATTTAAAAAAAAATTGAAATTCCCTCTATTACAACAAAAAATGTTCCTTGGAAATATTTAATATATTGTGATATGTTTAATATATTTTATGTTATTCTGTATTACAATTTTCTTTTCCTGTAGCAGCACCTGCAATTGGGCTGTAATTTACTCGACTAATTTATTTGTTTAATCATCTCTTTGCTATATCAATTTTGAATTTTATGCAATTTTTTATAAGAATTTTTAAATTTCTTTTTGAAGATCTCAAACCAGAGATCATAAATTTGTCACCTAGAAATACAAATGAAAGTGGGAAGTTTTATAAGCATCTTCTTTAAAACTTAAACTTAACTTCTTACTTTTGGCCTGATAATTAACAAATGTTTTAAATTTAATGCATTTGGATGTAAAATGAGCATAATTTTCGAATTTCAGCTATCACTATTAATTTTGTTTCCCTTAAATAAAACATGATAAATAGAGAGGTGGTTTTCTAAATTATGTCTTGTGATTTCTTCATGACTAGTAACTAACTGTGATTGTTCGGTAAAACGTACGTCGATTTGGTCTTTTGATTGATCATGAATGAATGCTTTATTTCGGTATAACCCCAAAACAATTCTAAACGCACAAAATCCCGATTCTTACATTGGGTTCAACTCTCAGGAAAAAATATAATACAAGGGAATCTCGATCTATTGTTTTCAAGGGACCGACTGAACTGAACGATAAATGCGGGAAAATAACAAAGAAAAATGATCGTCGGGATAAAACGACACTACGGGAAAACGATGATTCGGAGAACGATCTATCGAGATTCCACTGTATATGGATAGAAATCGTAAAACTGATAGAAAAAAAAATAATGTTACAACGGTAATACTCAACACGAAATACCAAAATCCAAAGAGGTACCGATAATTTTTCTGCATGAAATAATAAGTAACTAATTTTCAAAAGAGTGGTCCACTCAATCTAAAATTCTGTCTGAGAAAGAATAGTAGATGTGACAAGAAATTTCTTGCAACCGAAGTGTTTGTTGGATAGGTAAGATATAAGTTTTGACTGCAGTTTCATATATTTAGTTTTGCTCTAGATAATCTATATATATAAAACAGTTCCGTAACTGACTGACTGACTGACTGATTGACTCACTTACATATAACGCCCAGACCAAACCGCTTAAATTTTGCATGGCGATTCTTCTTTCAGTGTAGGGGTTCACTAAGAAAGCTTTTTCAAAAATTCTTCTTAGATTTTTTTAAATTAAATTTTTAAGCTGTTTTTGTAACTTTTTTGTTTTCATTTAAAATAATAATCCGAGGGTTATAAAATTTTTATCACGAGAAAGATCATAAAAGTTCCTTTAAAATGAAATTTTTTTGGAATCTTTACCTCCATTTTCTGATATTTGGTGAATTTTTAAAGATTAATTTTCAGAATTTAATTTATTAAATGCTGATCACGTGGTTTCTTTTATTTTGTGATACTTTACACTAATTTTACGTCACGTGCATAACAACGAAATAGACAAAAAAATATATTTTTTTCTTTCTAATGCGGCAAACGATTAGAAATTATCCAAAAATTATTAAAATACAGTAAAAGATATGTTCCTTAAACTGTACTATATTAACTGTACTATATTCTTTAGCATGTTCTATTAGATTTAATTTGAATATTTTCTTCTACATTATTTCGTCTATAAAAATATCTGTTACGATTTTTTTTTATAAAATTTTTTTTTGTTTTTTTTTACATCAATTGCATACATTGATCGTTGTATTTATTATATATATATATATATATATATATATACATATATAATTTTTTTCCCATTAATTGCATACATTGACCGTTGTATTTAATTTGAATGTACTCCGTAGCGAAGTACGGGTATTCAGCTAGTCTTTTATATTTTTAATCCATCGGCTGTCTATTTATAGTCCGAAGTGTTCTTTCATATGACTCTAGTTTTGTGCCTGCGACTAATAGGAGAAAACCCGATCTCGAATAATACCTCTCCTATTATCTTCTACCTCTTTCTATCCCGACGAGGCAGTCAATTTGTCCCCAGGAACACTCGCTCATCCACACAGTTAATTTTTTGGCTACTTAATTATGGGAGCTCCATATAGGTGAATCAACTCTACTCCCTTTGTGGGAACAATACGGGAACAACCAAGACTTATACGGGACTTAAATTCGAGTCTCCTTTGTAGACTCTCGAGATGCTGACCATTATACGACGAAGGCTGTACGTTTTCTATCAAGTGTCCCCAAACTGCAAATTTGCTAGTTTACAGTACTCTGAATGTTGCCCAAAGATTAAATCAACGCTCAATATCATTCATTTTAAAACTGTCGTAAACGGGAACATGGAATATCTTGCCTCATCAAAAGTACAGTGGACAAGGAGATTCTTTCCAACTGTCTTTAATCGTTTAAAGTGCAAATATTCCTCAACAGATTTTAAATTAACTCAAGTTTTTACAGGCCACGGAAATTTTATAAGCTACTTATTCAGGATTGGTATTTTGCCAAATGGACGTTGTGACTGTGGTGACGGTGAAGAGAATGTAGAGCATATCCTTCTGCACTGTAGTTTGCATGCAAATCGTAGATCTGCTTTCAGGACAAGTTTGGAGGGCCTCTCCATGGGTTGGCTCCCTGTTTTCTCTGATCTTGTTAGAAGGAAGGAGACTTTTGTTATTCTATCAGACTTTGTGCACAATCTAGATTTTTAGGACTTTTGTAATTTTTACTTAATTTTGTGAGCCTCGTGGTATACTTTGTAGTACACTAGGAGATTTTAAATGTGTTTTTTAAATAAAAAATACCATTCAGAGGTCTCGACGACTTGTGAGAACTATATTGACCCTGATTAGGAATTTACATTTACACTAATAATAAAAAAAATTCTTGAACCAGTTTGTTATAGTTTAGAAAGCGTTGACTTGAAATGGGAATTGTCATAGACATGGTAAATTGTGTTAATACCCGATCAAGTCCTTGTAGCCTAGGGTGATCATCGTTATTCTCTATTGGTTCCCTTGTCTTTTTATATTTTTAGTTTGTTGAAGTGTCGTAACGTACACCTTCCCGACACTGTGGTAGAAACGATCTAAGGTAGGTGGCCAAAACCTTAACACATAACTCTGGGTAAACTATCGGTTCTTATAGTTCAAGAATAAATTCGGGATGCAGATTTTTATTTTAATTGTTTAGGATACATCCGTTTATTTCAGTTTCTTACCATGATGATAAAAGTTTTAATATTTATATATTTACTTATGTAACTTTACAGTTTATGTTTGGTTACAGCCAGTAAAGTTTTCTTTCCTTAATACAAAAAATAAAATGCCTAGAAGAATTATAACTTATTACATTGTAAATAATTCAACAGAAAAAACTTCGTATCTGGATAGACATTAATCTCAAAATATGATTGGACTCCTCTATGTAAATTTAATATTTTGAAAACTATCGCTTTAACGGCATTGTTTTTTTTTGAACAGATAAAGGGTATACCAATGGGTAATAGCTTTTCTAGCGACTTTCCAAACAATTTCTTACATTCTTAAACAAAATTTCTTAACTTAAATAATGTTTCCGGGTTTAGGTATATTGATGACCTTATAGTTTTCAACTTTAACGATTTGGAATTTCTAAATAAAATCTACCCAAAGGAATTAACTTTAAACAAAACTAATGAATATACTATTTTTGTTTCCTGAATGCGGAGGCAATTTGTCGCTAGACATTCGCCTGTTATTCACCTCAGTTTTGCTGGCCATTTTATTATGGGAACGCCATATAGGTGGATCAGCATTATCCCCTTTGAAGGGACAACTGAAAAAGGTATTCTAGTGGCGCTTCGCCGGGATTCAATTCGGGGGGAATAAAAATCGGGATATATGATAAAAGATTAGATTTTAACTTGAGGTTATTACGTTTATATATACGTTTCCATAGCAATTTAAACTATAAAATTTATTATAATATCCTTAACTCACAACTATATGGAATAAAAAACATTTGCAATAACAGTGATGATTTTTTAGATGCGTGTAATAGTTTCGAGGAAAACCTAAGCAAGAATAATTTTCTTAATAACTTTTGTAATCTAAAATTATTAAAAAAAGGTATTTAGACTCGGGTGTATATTAAGGACAATTAAGGTAGGGTATTCTGGTTTCACAATTTCTTTCAGTACTTTTTTTAAAAATTTCAATTGGGTGTGGCGCTGTAGTTATGCAGTTGTTAAGGTTAAATTGCTGACTTTTAGTTAAAACCGTTACTTCACAATTAATCGGGAAAGTGTGAGTATGCTTTTTTGTATTTATGTTCTGTTCATATGTGTTCATTTTAGGATTGTATGTTCTTTACTGCTACAGAATCTTGCATTTATGGTGCGTTTAGCTCTAAGAGCAGGATTTCTGATTATTTTCTATTGATTTGACTATCTGATTCCATGTGGGGATCTCGGGACCTTGGGATGTCTTTTGGCTAGACCTGCATCCTATTCAGAAAGTTCCCCCTTGAGGTAACTGATTCGGTTAGGCCTCCTGATGAAGAGACCGGTCGGTTGCCTCGTTATATGGTTTAGTTTTGGCACTGCTGAAGAATATTGCATTTAAGGTGCATTTAGCTGTAAGGATTTCTGTTTATTTCGCTTGACTGTCATTGCATTCTTCCTGTTATTTAATATCTTTTTCTGTTGAATTATTTACATTTTTACTTACTAGTTATAGTTATATAGAATTATGTAAGATATTTTTTATTGGACTCGTAAAAATAAAAGAAAAATGAATTAAAAAATAATTGGGT
Organism: Dolomedes plantarius; assembly: GCA_907164885.2. NCBI lineage: Eukaryota > Metazoa > Arthropoda > Arachnida > Araneae > Dolomedidae > Dolomedes > Dolomedes plantarius. Next base: position 120,438,408 of record OU015493.1, on the reverse strand, counting down.
AATAGAAGATTACTCTTACAACATAACGCTGTATTGAGAAATTGCTCAACGAATTGTACGATTTGGTCTCTAACAATTTAAAAAAATTATATTTCTAGAGAACAGATAAAATAGTAAGTAAAAGGTCTCAAGAACTGTGACGATACATTAAAGTTTGATCGTTATACCTTAAATTAAAATTTTGAGGTATTACTTTAAAGTTTATTTAAAAACATTTATCATTTATTTCAGTTCTGAAAATATGTATCGGCACATTCAACTACGATACAACATTTTGAGTGCTGTTGACCCAAGCACAGAAATTTTTTAATTGTCCCTTTTCAAAAACTGATTGATGATCTAAGTCGACTGGTATCGAGCCACTTTACAAGTATAGGAATAGAACATATTAAATTTCATTTGATTAGTTCAAAAATATCAGCGTAATAAACTATAAAGAGCCAAATTTGTGGTCTATCTGTTTAATATAATGACCCTACGGGCTGAATTTCCTTAAAAATAATAAGAAGAAACATTTATCGATTAGGTCGCAGTTAATAAAAATTCTCATTAAAAATGATATTTGACTGAAAAGAAAAATAAAGTAAAATTTCTCGAATGGTCATATATCTACATAAACATTAAATACGTGCACTGAAAACAAATTTTTGAGTTCACTGATTTTTCGAGCCACTTTATATTTTTAAAATTACTTACCTTATTTTAATAACATCCACGTTGCGATATTAATATTTTCTTAAAAAAATCTCTAATCACGTTGCCTGTTAGTAACTGACAACGTTCTAAAATGTTAATGATATCCTTTACGGAAAATAATGGAATACGAAAATAAAATATACTTTGCTGAAGCACTGTTTTTTCAAAGGGCTTTCTGAGCTTAATTACGCAACTAACATATATTTGAGCGCTTTGGCTTAAAAAATGCAAATGTGATCATAAAACTTGTCGCCACTTTATGCACTTGTTCCTTTTTGCCGTTAATAATTGCTTAGTCGTGTGATTTTTTTTGCAAAAATGTTTGAACTAACTAATTGCCACCGGGGAATTTTACATATTTGTATTTACCATTGGCGCATTAACTGTATTGTTAAATGTTTTAAAAATGTTGTTAAAGCATTTTTTATGATAATATTTATTTCGTTCGAAGTAACTCAAATGTTTAAGGAGAGTGTGGAGTATGACAGAAAATAAAAAACGGTTATTTACATAATACGTGCAATGATTTACATTATATACGTCATTCTTTCATCAATTCGGCTTAGGGAAATTCCCATGCAACAGAAGTCACAGGTTCTATTAAAAAATCTAGATTGAGCCATAACGCTTTAATTTCTTATATAGGAGCTTGAAGCGGCAATACAAACCTGTATTGTGAGTCATTAAGGTAAGTGATTACAGGATAATCGAATGCAAGGCCATGCAACTTTCCTTTGTTGGGATCGGTAACCCGTTTTCTGTCGATTTTTGAAGTAGATCCAAAAAATGAATCAAGAGTTTGCATAATATTTTGAGTGACTTGCTCAACAAAAATAACAGGAACACTGATAATGATTAAGGAAATATTCGGGAAGTAATCTGTTGGTAAGTCACAGGTTTATAACGTGCCCGGTTCAAAATTTCCCGAACATCGGTTGACAAGATAGGCTTACACAACACAGGTTTAACACAACTGCTGAAAATTCCGCAAAAATTCAGCTTCTCGACTGCCCAACGTCGGGCCATTAATGACCTTTGTAAGAAGGTTGGTATTGATAGTGATAATGTCTGAAGATTCTTAACACTTTAATGTCCGATGATCCCCACATTCGAATAACTTATGGGGTGATCATTGGAGGCCGATGATGACGCTTTGATGTCATCAAGTTAGGTTTTATTTTGTGTTGCGATATGTAGATTTTGAATTGTAACATTTTGTAACCATCAACAACGGAAGACGGGAATGAGGAAATATTTTAACCATATATAAGAAGAAATTATATATGAGACGGATATGTTGATTATTTGTCTGATATTTTCAGCTATTTTGATGACACCAAAAGAGATGTTAGCACCTAGTATTACTGAAGATTTAGTAATAGCCGCATTGCAGCCGAAACTGAGCCCAACCTCCAGATGGCTGACACAATGCTGCAACGGACTGACGTCTGCATTTGAATTAGGTGAATACGCCTAGGATGACAAAACTGTTTTGTCCAATGAGAGCTGAGTTAATGGTAAGGCCTCAAGACAAGTTTATCCAGTGGGAAATTTCAAAATTTACCAAGACCCAAGCCATAAGGGTTTGACATTAAAAGAAATTCGCTCTTGTCAGCTAAATTCTTAGTTCAAGCTTTAATTGTGATATTTTAAATAGAGTATGCGAGAACGAGATGTCTTGATGTTTGGCGGGACAAAAAACTGGATACTTCGCCTGGGAAGTGACTCGTCTCTTAATGTCTTTATTCATCACAAATAAATTTTGAAAGAAAATTTTTTTGACTATTTTCTTCCAGTTGAGTCAGATGCAGATCTTTGGTTGTTTCCTTCGGGAGAAGGGGAGAGGGGCGGTAAGTGCGGATTTGATTTCGTGTTGGAATGAACCAAGCATCTTTATCCAGGTATAAAACTTACCTGGCAAAAAATGATTATTTCTCAAGCCCAAATAACTTTATTTTTCAATTTTAAAAATATTCAACGCATTTTAGCACATTCTTCACTTTCTGAAAAACATGTAACTTATTTTCTTAAAGGTGTTGTGTACTTGGACGTTAACGTTTGTAATTGGGGCTGGGGGCTTCCGAGTGAAGGACGAGATAGTCCACCCTACTGCAATGGGTGGACCCATTATAGCTATCAATCGTTCCCCTTCCCCCAACACGACACTACAATTTCGATGAAATTTGGTATTAAAATGAACATTTTACCAGGCTTTACCACTACAGAAATATTTATAATACGGTATTTTTAGATATTCTGAACTTTTCTGCATATTTATATACAGTACTGGCCAGAATGGATGACTCACCACAAAAAACTGTGATGTTTATGAATGCACAAGAATAATTGCATTTAACTAAGTATTTATTTTATGGGAATTATTAATTTTAGTTGTATAAGCACAGTATACATACATAATTGAGAAAGGGTTCAATATTTGGTGTGGAAACCTTTTTTTTTCAATACAGCTTGGATACGATCAGGCATGGAAATACATAATTTTTCGCAATAGTCTGGTGTAATTTCTATAATCCACACTTGTTTTATAGTTTCTCTTAAGTCCGAAAGTGAAGTGGGGTTGCACTCAGCAACTTTGCGCTTTAAAATTACCCAACAGTTCTCGATTGGGTTTAGATCCGGGGAATTTTCGGGCCACGGCCCAAGGATCTGAAACCCCTGCTTTGCAATCCATGTCTTAACAGCTTTATTCTGGTGGCAAGGTGCTCCATCATGTTGGAAGTGTGTGCACTGGTTGATATTCATAAACGGTGGTAACTTCTCTTTTAGCACATCGAGATAAACAGTTCCATTAATTGATGTGTCTTCAGGCATGAACCACAATCCACATCTTCCTTAGGCACAAATGTCTCCCCAGTCCATGAGTTTTGCAGCATGCTTAACGGTGGGAATAATTTAGCGTTGACAGTCTCTTTTATTGGGAGGCCGTCGTATGTTTCTACAAAATGCATAAAACTGCGATACTTGAGTCTCGCCTGAAAACATCACATGTTTCCATTGCTCCACAGTCCAATCCTGATAATTTTTACAAAATGTCAGTCGGTCAGCAATGTTTTTGGGAGACAATTTAGGCTTCTTAGCAGGCTTGTAGGACTTTAAATGGGCATTGAATAGCCTCCTGCGGATTGTCCTTTGGCTAGGGATATTAACATCTTTTGGTAAACCAGCTTGGATTGCTTTCGCTGATTTTCTGGGTGACTTCTTCGCTGCCAAAATTATGGACTCATCCATGCGCTTGCTTGTGCTCTTGGGACGACCTTTTGGCTTTGAATATCCATAATTTCCGGTTGTTTTGAAATTACTTATAGACCTGGAAACTGTCTTTTGTGCCAATTGTAATCTGGCAGCAATTTCTCGAGTACTATAACCTTCTTCGCTCAGAATCTTTATTTGTGCATGCATTTCGCGTGAAATTCTTTTACCAGGCATTTTTATATTATTTCACCCTTCTGCAAAAATTTGTACGTCAACACACGGCGAACACAACTAATGAACTAATGAAATGCCAAGCAAGAACACCTGCACTTTGGCAGACAGCCAAAACGAACATCTGGCGCAAATATGTTACTATGAATGGGAAAAAACAAATGAGTCATCCATTCTGGCCAGTACTGTACTTTCTTTATTTTTTTAAAAAAATCGTGTATCAAAGGAAATTTTTTGCGATTAAAATCCTCTCCACAGCTTCACATTGTGCTGAGTTTATTTAATACCTAGAGCCCCTATGAAATAAGAGTGAGAAATTGTTAATTCCGTGTAAGACATGTTGATATGTATTAGCTGCTATAAAACTACTACCCTAAAATTTCGTGCTGAAATATTTATTAAAAGGAGTAAAAGAAAATACATACAAGCAGTTAACGTTCTGAATCTAGAAAGATAACTAATTGGATTAATGTAATATCATTCTGAAATCAGTGATTCCGGAACTGGGCTCAGCGAACAACTCTTGTCAGTGCGATAATTACCACGGCTAAATATTCAAGTTAAATTTTTTTCTTCTACCAGAATCACATAAAAACGGGTTACAGGTCCATTAAAGTAAAAAAAATTCCCTCAATAAAAAATTGGTAATTGCCAAATAGGATATATTTATAATGATGTCGTGTCAAGTTTCTTCAGAATTGCTTTCAAAGTAAATAGTTCCTAAGATTTTTATAAAGGAAAATACCAATTCAGACGTTAAAAGAACAATACTTACTTATTTTTGCTCAGAACTAACTTTTGTGACTTCCTTAGGCCATATATCACTGTTTAACCCTTCAGCCCGTGTACAGAGTGCAACATTGTCGTAATTTTGAATGGTTTGTTTTTACATGTAAGGTTTGAATGTTCTAAGCAGTTTCTATTTATAGCTACACCCTTTCTAATGCAGGTCTGATTTTCTGACCCTTGTATTCCTTTCCATTCATTGGTAGTCGTGATTTAACCGTGGTAAAGAAACGATTATACTGGATTATAATATGTAAAAAGCAAGAGTTGCTGTACTCAATCAAATATGCAACTATTACACGGTATGCCGCCTATCACGAACATGGACAATCTCATTGTTTTTTAGGTTTTTGGACATAATAGGAATCCATTCGAAAGTTGTCCTTAGATCCAATAAACCGGACAGTTGTGAAATATGGTGATTATAACTGCATTCTTGGGCCTTTAATTATAAATATATCTCAATATTATAAGCATTTTATATCTTGTCATAAAACGCAGAATTATTATTTTCAGTTTGAAAAAAAATTTATTACAAAAGGAATAATCAAGGTTGAAAGAGACGTTGCACTTTGTGCCAAGCGTGTTCCAAAGATTGGCACGTCCGCTGAAGGGTTAATAAACAATAAACTACGAAATCAAATCGATCCGGAGCTTCACTGTAAATTCAACTTGTCAAAATATTGAGCCTGGTATTATTTGGCATTTTAACAAGAAATAATATCAGAAAACAAGCGGTAAATATTATTATACACTAGCATGTTTCATTTTAATAATATAATTTTAATAATTCTGTTTTAATAATAGAAACTTTTTTATTCTGACATTGGAGTAATCGTATTCTGAAAAAAATTATTTACAGTTTTGTAATAAAATGTTTTTTTTTATAAACTGTTTCATAATCTGACAATTTTTTCAAATGGAAAAGTCTCTTATCGTTATTGTAACTTATTAATGAAAAACTAAAACTTCAGTTGCTGAAAATAAGTTTGTTCTCTAAAATATTTCTCATGGGAGGATGGGTTGAAGAATTTTGAAAGTACCAGAACCCGTTGGATAATAAGTACATTTAATCGTCTTATAGTCTCCGCAGTCATCCTTTTTGTATGGGAAACTTCATTTAGTGGAAATATCGTGTTTCCATCTAAGGAGATATCAAAGAGGTTTGTTGAATAAGCTTACGTTTAGACAAGTATAAATAATTATACATTAGCTTTGTACAAGTAGTTTTTCTTTTTGAAAATAAAGATGGGTCTTGATGCTTGTTTATGTTATCGTGTTAGGTGTAAAGTGCTTCAGAATGCTGAAAAATTTTTTCATTTGATTCAACTTTACTTTTATCAAAATGACATGCATTTCAATTTTAAATACCGTAAGATGGGGGTTACTTTATGGAACATAGTAATTTTTTCGTATTTCGGATCTTGCGTCGCGCCCATGATACCAGGAAGGCAAAGAACAGCCCCAGCAGCTTGTCCGACATACAGAGACACCTAGTGGCCAGTGTCCGAAGCTTCTGCGTGCCATTTCTCTCCGATGGCCAGTGTAATGTTCAAACCTGTCGTCAAGCTATTGACACAAACTTCGGAAACTTTGTGTGCTGAGGGCTAACACCTTATACAACAAACTACCACAGGTAATTATTTTTTATTGTCAATATGTTGGTTAGATTGTGGAGCAACATAACTTTTATGTAGGGATATTTCCGAGAGATATGAGACTATAACCTAAATATCGAGAGGTGACGGATTTACTTTGTGACATATTGACACTGTCACAAAATAACCCACAAAGTTGACCCACCTCCTCTTCCAGCCGCTCGATGTTGCAATTTTTCGTCCTCTAAAATACCACTAGAGAGAAAGAAGTATTTGAAAAAAACTACCAAAAGGAGCAGGATGGTCTGAAAGACGAATTTCCTCATCTTCTCAAAGAACTTATTGCTGCTCTGGGCACCCGAGGTCTCTTTGATGTCAAAGATAAAAAGCAATCCAATATTTGTAATAGGTATATATAATTGTGTATAAAGATTTTGATAAGCGTTTTACTGTCTAACTTTGTGTTAAGTAATTTTTCCTCTCGGATTTCAAGACGAAAACACAGATGTCATAAAGTAGCCCCACTCGGCGAGTGGGGCTACTATGGGACACATTTTGACTTTAATTTCTCAATGGTTATTAAAGATCCGGGTTAACACAATACATTACTACGTAAGGAAAGGATGTTCCAAGTTTTTGCAATTGTTCGTTTTGGGCTGCTTTTAAAACTGATCGCCTGGCACAGGAAAAAAATTAAAATCCGTCACAAAGTAACCCTATCTAACGGCAGTACGAAATATAAAAAGCAATAAGGACTTTTGGTCATAAATGGATAAGAATTTGATTAGATTGTAAATCATTTGAAAAGTTTAATTTGATCTAACCATATTGCTTGAACTTTTTATAAAAAATCAATGTCATTATGAAATTTGGAGGAAGAAACGATAGTATAGAGTATTTTCTCAATTTCAGTAAAATTCCGACAAAATTTTCCGATTTTTAAAACGGAGCTACATGGCACTATTTACTGAAAACTTAAATTACATATACATTTTTTTTATATTTGAGGTTAAAACTGCATAAAAGTATACAGCAAATAAATAGGATTCTACCATCACTTCAGGTTTTTTAGGGCAGATAATAAAGTTTGTACACTATTAACTACGTTCCGAAATGAAATATCACTGCAAGAGATTGGTATTTAAAAATTATAGAAGTTTAGAAAAATGTCAGATATGTTAATTTAGCTTATTTCACAGACCAGTGACAGCATAACAATTCAGATAAGGCAGTGCATGTTATCCCATATAATCTTTCATTAATTCATTTTAAGTAATTAATACATTTTAATGCTAAGTTATTTAATGTAATACCTTTTTTAAAAATTTAATATTTAATTAAAAAATAATTTGGTTTTACTTAAAGCTCTGTATCGCAGATTATGTGAAAGGTAACGATATTTTAATCTCTCGACATCATTAACTTTAATAGCATATCATTTCGATCGAGATTAAATATGTTTAAAATGTGGAAACGCTATCGCAACGCATATCAGTGTCTAAGATTTCGAAAATATTAAATACACCCTCCGGCACTTTCTGTACTGAACTGTAGTAAAGCTATATGTTTTAATGATTGCCTTAAGGAAACGTAATTTGGTTTAAATGATAAAATTTCACCGGGGGAGGGGGGAAGGGGGGATTAAGGTTTATGTTACTTCTAGAATGTGAACACCTTATTCCCAACATAAAATATTAATGTTTTTCTCGAAATAATCTTTGAGAATTCCCCAGAAATTTTCTCATGAATAAATGCATTGTGATGAACAAAATTCACTTCTATCATGAAAATTAAAAATGGCTGAGAATATTGGCTATATTAAGTTCTTCGCTTCGCTTTACAACTAATTTTTCCTTCATGAATTCTGGCTCATAGTTCCTTGTATGACGCTTACCAGAGAAAATCGACAAAACATGTGGGGCAGAAGTATATTACAGCTGCGAAAGCAATATTTGCACAAAGTGCTTAAAAATGGTAATAATTTTAAAGAGACAACATGCACAAATGTGTCCAGTAATTTAGTGTTTCCTGTGTCTGTGATCGAAAGGTATGCTTCTCAAGGCTATAACAGAGCTTCGTTAGAAAAAATGCTCTTCAATTATATCTTTAATGTAGAGAATAAAGATCCTACTATATTAAAATATTCCTTCTCCCCTACAATGGATATTAGCATGTAAACTCAACTGTATGAATTAAATGAATATGAGATATTGCTAAAAACGTGAGCATTATCCAATGTAACAAACTTCTATGGCTGCACAATCATTAAACGTTTGGAGCTACTCTCATTACTTCACTATTAAAAAAATCCATTAACCTTGATGAAAACTTACTATCTATTTAATACCACACTACATTAATCTTTTACAAGCAATTTAATTTCTTAACTTTATTCATTTTTTAGCCAAGATAAAAATTCTGATAAATTTATTTTAGGTTTCAATAGGTGTACACTTTCTTTACTTAATCACAAAGATTCCCACAAAACATTATCTGATGTAAAGGTATATTTTTATTCTCCTAAGCTGCTCTTAATTTGTAGGTTAATCTCAATTTTTATTCTCATCACATACTTTCCTCCCTTTTTTGTGCTTTACTCAATTTTAATAATAAATCAGATAATTAATCTTGGATGAAGTATTAATTGCCTCTTGTTATGAGGTAGCTCCAGTGCTACTTAATATTAATGAATAATTTGATATCTTGTCAGCGAATATTTTAAGAAGGGGTTCTGCTGAAGAAAGAAAACTTCATGTATGAAAGAATAAATATGTTATGTCAATCGGAAGATGTAAAATAAATTTTCGTGTACATACATTCTGAGAAATATTTTAATACTCCCGTAAAAAGTTTTGTAATTTAGAATATTTTAAGTTGCTGGGACGTATGATTAATTCACAAAGTAAAAAAATACGCAGTAAGAAAAACTGACTAACATTTTATTTAAGATTTACATATCGTTGGTTTGGTTTAGTTTGGAGCGTTACGGTAAACTTTTAGCTACACGAGGCTAATTAGACTGGGACCTACAGTTTAAAGCCGATTCCGAACGGCTACAAACGTTCATGCCAACAGTGGGACTCGAACCCGCAGGATCTGAACCGAATACAGAACCCTAGCCATTCGGCCATCACCTGGCGCGTACCTGTGGAGTTATGGCAGATGTTGATATGTCCGAAAAATTCAATTTTATGTTTTAAGTTGATATGGCACAATAAAAATTGGCTCTTTAATGTGGCAAAAGATGGTAGTGAAATTTTGCAAAAATACTAAGTTATTCGTAATTTGGCAAAAGTTGATGCTTACTTTTTTTCTCAACCCACCCCAAAATTTTAGTCCCTAACTGAAAAAAAAATTTTTCATTGAAGACAAGCCATATGCTTGAGGTTGAATAGGAGTATTAACTAAAGAATATTTGGATTGAGAAACTTAATTGAGTGATTTTATATTTCACAACAAAAGTTACTTTTTTAATTTTCCAAAAACGTGAAAAAATGACATATCAACATCTGCCATAACGCCACAGATATATAAAGAAGAAAGTTTAAAGTAAAGACATGCCTCTAGATTTACAGTATTCCCTAATTCTCTGGATAATGTGTAATAAAACAATGTGTTGGAAACTTCAGTATTCGAAATACACACAAAGATGAACAAAGACGTATATAGAAATAAAATAAGCATACAACATAGACAGATATTATTCATGCATGCTGGTTTTCTACATTTACAATGCACTTCCAAAATCTACATTTACATTACATTTGTGAAGCAAATTTTTAGACGTATGACTCTCCTGATTCAAAGTAGTATGAACTATAGAATTCTGCATAAATATACGATCTGTATTAGATACTTTGTTTTCCAAGGAGTTTTCAATCTGATTGAAATGCTGTAAAAAAAATCTAATTTGTTACCTCTGAAATGTTTTTTGCTTCATAAACAACAATGTTTCATGAAACTGTATAAGGATTCTTGGAAAATGAGAATAAGAATCTCTGCAAACTGTGAAAGTTTTCATGCCTCATAGAAATATTATTTGAAAAGAAAAGTTGATTCCTTTGAGATTTATCGATTAATTCTTTATCGTGACTTCTTTTTGTGAGATATCGTGGAACCATCATGTTTCTTCCAATGCCTTTTATTTCCCCAAGTAATTTTTAAGCCTTAATATTACGTCACGTAGATAGAAATAGGGAAAATAAATAAATATAAAACTTCAGATTTTTCTCTGCTAATTTTTTCACTATTTGAGTGAACGAGAGAAATAAAAGTTTTTTTTTTCGTACATCGAGAGACAGTCAAGAGACCATAGCTCTCCTCTAGTAACCCAATACAAAGTAGCTCTCTTTTTCCAGCTGTCAGGAGTAAAACTATAGTCCTTTAAGAAAGGTGCACGTCATAAGATGATTAAAATCCATAATGTCTCCAGACGAGCAAAGAGGACAGTCAGGAGAGTTTTCCAAACTAATGCGATAAAGGTTGCAAAATAAAAAGTCATGTGAAGTGGTGGTTCGAAAATTGGCAGTGAAAATATGTCGAGGTAGATCCATTGGATTCAGTAGTTGGCTCCAAATCTTTCCGCTAGCTGCTATATTGGGGAAATATTTAATTTTGTTGGCAATGCTTTTGGCAATAGTTTTTTTTTTTTTTGATGAGTGGTAAGACACTGGAGAAGTTGGTTGATAACGATCACAACCCTTTTTTGCAAGATCATCAGCCCCCTCATTGCCATCAATATCACAATGACTGGGAACCAACTGAGAATTTTTTTTTTTTTTTAAATGCGGAGGCACTTGTCGCGAAGACATTCGTCTATAATTCACCGCAGTTTTGCTGGCCACTTTATTATGGGGGCACCATATAGGAGGACCAGCATTGCCCCCTATGAAGGGACGGCACAAACGGAGGCATTTTAGTGGCGCTTCACCAGGATTCGATCTGAGCACCCTCTCCCCCTGAGAAATAAAAGATACTTTAGTATACCTTTTATTTTAACACGTATCAAGCCGCAGCACATGGCGGAATTTTTGCATACTGATATACAGACAGCTCTTTTCCTCGTGCGAGATTATACTGTGTCGAAATAAGCAAAGATGGAAAACGGCAAACAGCCAAAAAAGTCTCTTTCAGCTTCCAAGAATGTAATTTTGTCTAGGGAGGGATAACAACAGTTTATGTTTTATCCCTGCTGGTTATAAAGTCACTGACAGGCTGCAAAATGAATCCACTCAGATTACTTGACTAATCATACTACTTTGTAAGGTATCGCCTTATTAATCTTCTCTAACATTTTTTTTTGTTTCTAGCCCTGTCCTACCACTCTCGTGTCTCGCAGATACTTGTCATTTAATCCCTCTGTCGTATTGCTCGTCCAAAGTTATCTTATCGGGCGTGAATTAGTTAGGTAGTACATTAAATTATTTTTAAAGGGGTAGTTGGATGCGTTGTGTTTTTTATTTATTTTCTTTATAACCCGTAGTTCAGGACGTAACTAGCAATTGACGAACAAGGGAACTAAAATATTGAAAAACAAATAAAACAGAGAGATTTAAAATTAACTTAAACTTAAATTTATTTACAACTTATTATACATTGTTTGTACACATTATTTTAATCATACCTTTTATAGGCACATTTATCCATATACCAAAATCAGTTTATCATTATATCGAAATTTAACATTCAAAATTTACTTGACGAGGAAAATAGGGAGCGTAAATACATACTACACACAATTCTAAAAACTCCTATCCAAATTAAATGCACGATATCTTCAAATACGTGAAACTCACACTAACTATCAAAAGGTAAACGCGGGATCTGAACTAAACAAAATCAAATAAATAAACTCACGTCTTTCAGCTGAGAGCAACTTTCGGGTTCTGTGATAAAACTCGTAGGGACTCCTTCCGTGACTTTAGTTTGCACTCTGTAGTTTCTCCTTATTTTGATGGGTGTCTCCTCCACGCTGGGGTTAGCTTTAACTGTAGGCGTACTGGCTGCAATCTCCTCTGCTATCCTTCTCTTTATTTTGGATTTGGGCTCAGCTACCACTCGTTCCTTCCACACGTACTTTCTTTCTCGGGACAGGATCCACCGAGCTCCGTCGCATCAAACCCCCTTAATTTTATTTTTGCTCCGGGAATATTCCACCGGAGTCTTGGGGCAAAGAAACAGGGACAGGTTATTTTTCAGTCGAGCCCCAGGGAAGGCTCCTGGACTCCGACTCACTGACTTTTTTCTCTTCCCTAAAAAAACTCACTTCAATTATTTTAATTCTCTCACAGTCCACGCCTCCGAAATCATTTCTTCAGCCATTAAGGAAACTCACATCTTTTTATTTGCTGAGTCCCAACACCTACAAGCCTCTCATTTGCTGCCCTCATACTTGATCAACAAGGCCCTCTTACGCAATAAACCGAACAGCTGATGACCACCCGCAATACAAAGCGCTGCCCCTCGTGGTCTACCAGCGAACCCCGCTATCAATCACCCCCAACATGTCATTGTTGCATAATGTCACAAGTGGTGCCATCCACAGCTTATCTGCGTCTGGAATCACAGACCCCACATACGCTGGGCTCATAAAACCTTCGTAAATTGGCTAATGTTGCCGACAAACGCTTTGCCCTATAATTACGTCGGCATTAAAGACGTTACCGACCTTACACACAAAATGTAATGAATCAAGCTTTCAAACTTTTTATTTTCTCTTAAAATATTAATTTTAATCTATTTTGAAAGCGCTTCATTACACCCTCTCTACTGAATCAAGCGAAATGTAGAAAGAAAAAATCGCATTGATGACTCTAAACGCAGGTATGGCATGTACAGATTAGAAAAACTAGCACATCGAGGACAGTGGGTTGATTTAGGAGTTTGGACGCTTTGGATAGTTTATGGCTGCTACGTGAATGATTTGTTGCGGTTGCAGTGCAGATATTCAAAGCCACTATATCACACAGACTTGTTCCGTCTTAGTGTTAGTTGTATAAATATTGCAATTGTTTTATGACAACAGGTTTTTTTTTAAATAGTATGAACCAGAAATTCATTATTAATGACTACTAAGAAGGCAATTACTATCAAAAGTAATTTTCTGACCAATCAGTTTTTGCATTACTTTTTGTATTACATTTTCTTGGCAAGAATATTCAGCTTAAATCTAAGCATTACTTAAGAAAACAGGAATGATTTTCGTACAGGAAAACCATGATGCTTTCTTTGATGATCATCTGCGCACTTGGCATAATGCGAGGATTTGAAGTGATCGTAGGATACCTGGTGTATTTGTGAACTAACTCCGTAGCTACATATCAACATGCGTCTGGAGATAAGTAAACATGAAAGCAAACTACTTTCTTTAACTCATTCCTCTTTAACTATCACCTGGCTGGTTTTTGCAAATGAATCATGCTTTGATTTTTTTATTAGCATATTTCTTATTTTTGAAGGGCGTGTCAATCACTGAGTCACCTTGTGATCTAGCTGCTATTGTGGTGATGGTATGAGAGTTAAACGTGTCACAACAGAAATATTTCTAAAATAACAATGCATTCCTTTTAGACATCACAAAGTCTGCAGAGGGCGCCACAATATAAATATGAAATAATGATGATGCGAATGCAGTTACAATACTCACTGGATGACCTTCACTAAATCTTTGACGTTGTCTAGAGGGAAAAAAACCTATTCTGTTTAAAAATCGGCCACTGTAGATATTTCAACTTGATGGAATGTGCTGCTACACTGCAAAACGTTTCACTGACTACAAAAACATAATAAAGGGACAAACATTTCAACTACTAAGCTTTCCTAAAGAGTAGTATTTCTTGGATTTCATCTGTAGGACAACTTCGAGCAAATCAAATAACTGTTTTGATAATTAATCGACATGAAGTGAAAGTATGCTGGATATTAAAAATATTAAAGTAACCATAAAAGTTATGAATTAGAAGTAAAAAGCTACTTTATTTGAATTTTAAAGGGTTAGAACAAAAGGGTGAGAGCTGAAAAGCAAAAGTGGGCTACGGTGCAAAGCCAACGATACTTTCATTGTAACACATTTTTGCTTTCCAGTCCTTGTTTTAAGCATTTGAAATTCGAATAGATTATCTTTTTTTTATATTCAATAGTACATTTTTAAAGTAATTTATAATTTGCTGTAGTTTACATTAGTTTCAGAGGTTTTATTTGCATTTTGTCTTTTAGAGTTTTGAAGGCTGCAATCTCTTGCATTAAGATGAATTTCGATACCCCAAAGTGGTTTCCACCGGAAGGCCATATTGCTGTCGCTTTGTCACATTCAAATCTCGATAGACGATGTTTCGATTCGATATATGAGTCTGGAGGAAGGGATTCATTTTTGAATGTCCGCTGCCAAGAAAATTTTCAAGTTTTGTAGAAGCCGTCTTATGGTTGGGGCAATGTCTGAAGGGTGAAACTTGGATTTTTGGAACTATAAATTCTAGTATATGGGCAAAGATATGTATAATTATCTCTCTCG
Organism: Dolomedes plantarius; assembly: GCA_907164885.2. Taxonomy (NCBI): domain Eukaryota; kingdom Metazoa; phylum Arthropoda; class Arachnida; order Araneae; family Dolomedidae; genus Dolomedes; species Dolomedes plantarius. The sequence continues at coordinate 120,423,375 of OU015493.1, read as the reverse complement.
TTTTTTCAGTTTATATCAGTTTAAGGTACTTGGAAATTTTCCCTCTTTCGATCCTTTTTTTTCTCAAAAGTACCTTCACACTGGAAAAGATTTATTTCCTCGAAATCTAAAAATAGGAAGTAGTCGTTATCTTTGTATTACAGAACTGAATGCACTTATCACTATATTTTGCCATTGTAGTATATTCATTTTGTAATAGTTTTCCCAGAGGATCAACAAATTTTCAAAAACTATGAGACTGTATTCCAGAAGGCAACTTATCGGTTCTTTATACGGGGTTCCCACCTCTATCCGTTACACCCAATTAACTTCTACACGACGACAGCTTAGGCCATAAAGTTGATGTCTAGTTATAGTAGAAAGGCTATGCGCTACTCGATGAGACAACTTACAACGCCATCTATCGGAAAATTTTGGAATTAGCACTTTTATCTCAAAAACGGTACGAGATAAGGGGAAAAAGTCAATTACAAAGTTGTTCAGCATCATCGATTTAGTTAGAAAAGACAACTTGCGCACATTAATATTCAAAACAGAATACAAAAAATGAACATTAGTTGGGTCGTGATTTTCAACAATATGGCGTCGTGAAACGCGAGCGAAGCCCGAAAAGACCAGAGAATCCTGCCCAGAGTGCAAATGTGTATAGTGGCTATTGGAGAGCATTTTCAGCAAAATAAATAAATTATTCTGAAGATAGGGAAGTGTCTCAGTTTCTTTCTTCCACTCTTTATGACATGATAAATTTCGAAATCGTGATATAAAAAAATTTTCTACATTCTGTTTTAAGTATTAATGTGCACAAGGTATCTTTACCTTGTGCATATTACTCTAACTCTATGATGTTGAACAACTTTGTAATTGACTTCTTTCCCGTATCTCGTACCGTTTTTGAGATAAAAACGCTAATTCCAAAATTTACCGATAGATGACGTTGTAAGTTGTCTCATCGAGTAGCGCATAGCCTTTTTACTATACCTAGACACCAACCTTATGGCCTAAGCTGTCACCGTTTAGAAGTTAAGGGGAGTGTAAAGGATATAAGTGGGAACCCTGTGTGAGCATGAACATTCATCAGAGTTGTATATCTTTGGATTTATGTTTGAAATATGTATTTATAATATATCTAACGTTATGGACATAAATATTCTTACTCTCGCACACAAAGAAAATCAGTTTTTTAAATATTATTTAAGAAATTTTGATGTAAAGAGAAAGTGGATGAAAGTGTAGCTACATATATTTTTTTTCCTTGATTTTATGATCCTTATGTCTTAACCTCAAACATTTTTTCAAAATATTTGTTCTTTTAAGGAACATTAAATATTAATTTAAACTGTAAGAAAATAACGGGCTTCAAAATTGAGTATTTGGATGCTGTGAGTAAAATAAAGGCTATATCATTAATTTTCCCTCTAGACTACTTCAATTTTCATTTCTGAAATTCTAAGGTAATCGAGGTTGCTTAATTTTGTGAAATATTTGAAACCTTCAATTCTCAATTACAAATTGCATGAATAAAAAATCAGCAACTCAAACATTAATAAGTGTGAGCGGAGAAAATTAACGAGATTTTTCTGCTTGAAGCAATTATATAGTTTCTGGGATTTTTTTTTTCTGTAATGAGGCTATCACAGAAATGTTATTTATTGATAAATATTTCATATTAATAATTGGGTCTCTTCTGCAGTTTGTTTTGAGCTATAATTATCGTTACATTTTAAAATGACTTCGCACCTATCATGAATTTCAAAATATCATTTCTACCTTTTATAGTTTTGATTCAGATGAATAAGTTAGAAGTTTGAAATGCAACTTTGACAGAAATTCAAATTAATGATGTTTACTGAAGAATGAATAAATGTGGTTTCATACTCTGCTGCCAATGGTTAATGAGCAAGTAATTTGTTTCAAAAGAAACAAGAAATTGCATAGAGGTCACTGTCGGGAGACCTTGATAAACCAAGAAAGGAATTTTTCAAAATATTGACCAGAGATTGTTAAAACCCTGCTTTCAAATGAATAGGGGTACGTAAATTTCGCAAAAAAATTTTACCAAATATAAAATTTCGCATTTCTTCGCAAAAATAAATATTTATGCATATAAATTCAAGAATTTCGCATTTATTAAAAAAATCACAATTGTACTTACTCGGTTAGGTAAGTATCAAAATTCTTAGTTAAAAGCTAACAATGTAGTAGTCTCCACATTCTCTTCCTTAAGTCTTTGAGAGTGAGATCTCTCAGTTAAAGACCGTGGATGGTCTTAAATAAGCAATTGTGTTAAAAAATTATTACTATCATTACCTAATTTCGCTTAAAAAGCCATTTATCACCGAGTTTTCGCTGAAAAGTAGTATAGAAATAATTTTCGCATTTATTCGCTTATATCGGCAAATTTCGTATTTATTCGCATCTATTTCGTAAATACGAAAATAACGTATCCTTACAGATGAATAATAATTATTCTGGAGAAAACTGGTAAATACCCCATGATTTCAATTTTTTACTTGTATAAATTTCCCCTGTCTTCCTCTGAAAGTAATGAGATAAAACTTCTTTTTATTTTTAAATTTGTTAATTTTACAAAATGATAAAATATTTCATATTTTCTTAAGTAATAGGATATTACGCGCAAACGAACGAACACACACACACACACACACACATATATATATATATATATGTAATAAATAAAAATATTTAAATTATCAATTAACCAGCTACACAGTTACAAAAGACAACACACCATATGCTGACACTCGGAGATGCATCCATTATCAAAACCTGCTAATGTAACTTTAAAAATAATTAAATTGTAGTAAAAACAATATGTGTGGCGCAGATTAGCCATTAAAATCCTTGAACTGAACAATTAAAAGGCAACGCCGAACAAACGCGCAAACAGTGCAAGAATTGCAAATATGAAAAAAGTAACTAAGCAAAAAGTAACCTAGAAGAAACCTCTGTACTTTGCTAGGCTCGTCAACCGTGGGAAAAGCAAGGAATATAAAATATCAAACCAGTGGTTTTGCTCCTGGTGCCATATTTAACACGTAAAAATTTCTATATCTACATAAATGAATGTTTGTGTGTTCGTATTTTATGCGCTGCCATACAGTTCATCCGATTGCGATGAAACTTGGTCAACTTATTGCTTGAACATGCGCGAAGGTTAAAAACTATTTTCATCCCGCTACGACGTTCCATTCCCGAATTATGTTAGAAGTATCAAAGGATATTGAAAATCGCCCCCCCCCCCCAAATAAAAAAAAGCAAAAAAAACCGCCAAATTTCCCAGCGCAGGATATGGGACTTCTCCCCGGATATTTTTGTTCAAAGCCATTGTAACATTTCATTGTTGCCAATTAAATCATAACATTTCCTTAAAAATAAATAGACATGAATTAAAAACGTGATTTATTCATATATTGGAGCATTCAAGAATGAATTTGATATATTATTTTCATGTACGTGGCAACGCCGGAATATTTCTTTTTAAAAAGGAAAATATAAGGATGGAAAGTCATTCATTTTTTATGAATGTGTTATCTATCCATTTCCTGAATTGAAACTATCCCAAGCTACCTGTTCAAACTCAAATATATTGAAGGAAATATGTTTAGCCTTGACGCGATGATTTATATAACTGAAGTGACATTGAAACATAGCAGATGATTTAGTTTTGAGAAAGAATTACAATCATGAAATACGTGTATATTATAATTAAGAAAGTCTGAAAGTGGCATTGAAATGTAGCAGACTAATTAGTTTTGAGAAAGAATTCTGAGCATGACATACGTCTATATACTTTTTCTATAATAATTATCAGATTTGCTGTGTTTTAATATTGAATGTGATCTCAATCCATTCAAACATTATTGATTCTTTTTCTATAGTAATAAATCCATTCAAACGTTATTGATTAGCTGTAAATTAATGCTTTAAAATGCCCAAAAAGAGGAGAGCAACTTTTAATCCTGTAGAAGTAAGGGGAAAATGTCAAAGATTGTTGAGAAATGAGCAATGTGATGAAAAAAAAACAGAAGAGTGCGAAGCCAACAGAATTCGAAATGCAGTTAGACGCACACAAGAATCTGAAGAAAAAACATTCCCAAGAGCTCGAAGGTAACAGAATTCGAACTGTAGTGATCCGAAGCAGTGAGACTGATGAAGAAACTTTTAACGCGTCGAACATACGATTGTCTTCGAGCTTCAACATCGAAAGGAGAGGAAAGTGATGAACAACGACAGCACCGACAGCAAGCTAATGCTATTTGCTACCGCAAAAGAATTTTAGCGAAAACTTTAGAACATCATAACATGAGGCTAATCATTGAAAAAAAATAATAACAGAAACTGAATCCCGAGCGAAGCCGGGTAATACATCAAGTACTAAATAAAGTAATTTAAAAAGGCAAACAAAAACCTATAATAATTCAAATAGATAAACAAAATGTGGAAAAGAGCAAAACAAAAAATATTTTATAGTCCAAAAATTGTCCAAGCACCACTCCAGGGAGTTGTCTGGACTATTTTTGCGTCGTTCTTTCCTACTCGTTTTTGTTTATTTATTTAAATATGATACCATGGGTGAAACAACTTAATTATTGGAATTATTCATCTTTGCTTTTCCTGCAGTGGGCGAGCTGATTTTAAATAATCTCTCTTTATTTCCCTTTCCTCCATGCAGCACTTTTCAATTTACGTTTCCTTCTATCTTTCTTTTATTTGCTATAACATTTTAATTTTTGAAATATTCACCTCTAACGAAAGCCGTATACCCTAATATTTGTTATATATTTCTCATATGTTTCAGTCACAGCTTGGCACAGCTGCAGATCTCACCAAATAATCTTGTAATCAAAATCTATATTCTCATGGTGGCTCACTCCAACACTATCATTACTCTCATATATAGGTCTCATGCGGTCTAGATTTTTATTATCAAGGGTCCTTATACAAACTATAAAGTTTAGATATGCTTAAGGTTGTCATCCAGAGAAAAAATGCAATTTGCTCTTGTAATTTTCTGGTGGTAAATTTGTAGTACTTGTTTAAGGTCTTATGTTCTAATTTAATAAAGAAAATTTCCTTTACTTTCAAAGGAAATTGAGTGATCATTCTGAGTATTTTGTTTTTTTAATTATAAAAATTGAAACTTAAGAAGATTCCACATACACCACGTATTCACTCACTATCCTTATAGTTGCATACACTTAGCAATAAAAATATTAGGACTCTTGGATATCTCGCTTTTTACTTCATCGAGAAAAATTAATTAATTATCCTTATATTTACATTTTGCATCTACGACAACCTCCATTCTGCTAGGAATATTAAGTTTTCAATCACTGCTGAGGGCACCTTATTCCATTTTCCCGCAAGTACATTAGTGACTTAATGCTTTGATGTTCAGCATTCTTGTTTAGGTTATAGCCACTATTCTAGCTTGGCCCAAAGGTGAGTTCGACTGGATTAAGATCAAGTTCTGACGAGTCCTGATGAAATTCGGGATGGTTATGTTATCAATACAATGTCCACAATCCACACATTATTGGAAGTAAATGGGACCTAACTTAACTGTTGCCACAATCACATAAAATGTAAATACATGACACGTAATCGAGATTTTTCTGATCAGGACTGAGAGACAAGAAGATCGATTATGTCTGCTGAACCAAACCTGGCAGTTGACACAATATGATGAGGACCCGTCAATCTTCAGGCCGATCTTGTCCCTTGGTACACCCGAAATCAGTGATTCTCAACTTTTTGATGTCTATGCCCCTCTTTTGGATGACTTTCAGACCCTACGCCCCACTAGGTCTAAAAAATGTAAGTAATACCAATCAAATATATTATACATATATTTTTAAATATCTATCCATGCTCCCCCCCCCCTTAAATATCACTCACGCCTCCCCAGGGAGGAGGGTTGCCCCACTTGTTGAGAACCAAATCCCTAAATGGTGTAGCGAGATTCATCAATGGCATTTGATCTCACGGTAGCCACGGGTACAAGAAGTAGAGTTACTACTTATTGATGTCTAAAAGAACGTGGCTTATATGTGAGGCGACTCATTGCGTTGTGCTCCCCTTCTTTTTCTATAAGGGCCTACTTAAGATGTCGTCGCCTACATTGCGACTACAGCAGAAAGAGCAAGGTTTCTGTTCAATGATCACTCAAAATACCGTTTCAATACTGATCCTCAGTGCAATTTTTTCGGAAGTAAACCTGAAACACGTAGTTTCCCTCCGAATATCTGTGAAACTACCCAGTTTTCATGGAGATGGTTTTATCGTGTGGGAACGAATCGCGAGGGTAGTTTGCCCTGATCTGCGTAGATACGATACAGATTCTGTAATAGGCGAAAGTACGGTTCTAAGTACGGTAAAGATGGCGTTATAAATCCATAAGTAAGACTTTCTGGGTGTACTAGAGGCCCACAGTTTTTGCTGATGGACGATAATGTTAACATCACTGAATCTCCCAGGAGACTAAATACCTTAACACTGAAGATAATACTTTGTTAGATTGTCCGGGAAACTCACTGGATCTCAAACCTATTGGAAATGTGTAGGATGTCTTAGAATGTCGAGTTGTTGCTCGCAAATCTTCTCGGAGTCTACAAGATTTTAGACCAGCCCTAATAACCTGCATATGACTTAATGGAGTGATTCAAAATGTTGTCGCTTTTCTAACCAGTATATTATAGGTACCATTGACGGTGATTAAAAATGACCTTGACTTGCCATTTTTAATGTTTTGTAAGAATTTTCCGTGAACTTTTTTGTGGAAATACGAAACATGGAAACAGTGTTAAATAACGTTGAAAACCTTCACGTAAAATTTCAGAAAGTATCCTTTAATACATCACTGGCACTGATTATTTTAAATGTATCCTTTAATGTTGCAAACCAGAGCATGATGATACACTGAAATGTGGTAATAAATTTGATATGAAACTTGGCTACACTTTTAATATTTTTTATTTGGTCTGAAAGCATATACGTATGTTTACGTAAGGGGAATCTTAAGTATTTTCCGATTTTCAAATTTAAACTTAGCATGGTGGAATATTGTGAATTCTTGGTTTTAAACAAAATTACAGTCAAGAAGAATGTTATACTCTTCGTTGTTATAATGTTTCAAGGTATGAATTTGAACGAATCCTGTTTTTAAATGAATTATGTTAAAATGTTAATTAACAGTCCAAGAGGATGATTTCTTAAACAAATCAAATAAGACACATAAATTTTTAAAAATGTATCAAAAGTAAGAAAACATGTTAAGTAATTTGCTCTGTAAGGTACATTTTATTCTCCTCAATTAACTACAGTCCATACCATTTAAACTAGTTAATTTCTAAAGATTAACCAAAGGATATTTGAAGAAAACATTATGGAATAGTTACCTTAATTATTCGTTTACTTTCAACAATAATAAGTTTAAACTTCCCAGAAAAATAAAAAGTAGTAAAACCAGAGTTCAGTCAGAAATTTTATATCTTAAATTAAGAAAATTAAAAATATCTATTTGAAAAACGTAAATAAGTATTAAATTAGATTAAACCTGATGTATGATGGAATTTTTTTCAAAGTTAAAAATTCGCCCAAAGTGAAAACCCAAAATGCTGAAATTTATATTTTTAGTTATATTTATTAAAAGAAGAAGCAAGCAAATCATTAATAGTTTGTGAAGGAGAAAGTTATAAAAATGAAACACATTATCTGAGACCTACACAGTTTAATTAATACAGTTAATTAGAGAAGTCAATAAAAACAACGCTATGAAAACTAAATTGCATTTCTAAGAAGTAATTAGGATGTTGGGATGTATATCAATGCAATATTTACTTTAAGCCATCAATATTTACTAAAGTATTACTTTTTTTACTGCTTAAAATATATTGGACAGAAAGAGACAACGAAGAAATTAATGAATAGCAGTAAATAATTAAATTTAAGAAAGGATGAAAATTAATAAGGAGTATGAAAGGCTTTTTAATAAACATTTATTTCTACTCGTACTAAAAAATGAAATAAGAGCAATCATATTTTCTCGAAGAACGCTTTATTAGTTATTAACTGGAATACACTAATCGCTTTTAAACATACAGTTCTTTATTTTTATTTCAATTGTCATTACACTTTAAATAGAGTTATGTCTATTTAAAAAGCGCTTCAGAAGGGAGTTGAATTTTTTTTAAAAATTCTGACAGTGTAAAGGGAAAATAATAAAGTTTTAAAAGTAATTGAATCGATCATTTTGAAAAGGAGTCATCTCCAAGTCATCTCCTTTTTTCTCCAACTTTTTGCTCCCCCCCCCCCCAATTAAAAAAAATATTAACAAATTATATTTTTGAATCAGGATTGATGCCTTATAAACATAATAAACACTTAATTTAGTCTAACTAATAATGCATGAAGGCGAGTTATAGTTTTTTGGTTCTCAGGAAATTTTTTTAAAAATGGAGATGACTCCTTTTCAAAATTACCGATTCAATTGTTTTGTATTTTAAGGTAAATTTTATTTCCTGGAAAATATATGAGTGAATTCGAAATGTGGCATTATTTCGTTAAATTTATTAGAATTAAGTTTGACGGAATTAATATAAAAGCAACCAGAAAACCAGGATTGCATGAAAACTTTTGGCTTAATAATTGTGAAGCTTCATTTTTTTTTCGGATTACACAGTTCACACACATTTTATGATTCTTTTGGAAAATAATCCGCTACGCTTCTTTCAGTTACTATTTTTCCGAATAGGCCAGAGAACTTCAGACTAAAAATAAAAATTTTCTGTACCCATATTTCCAGTTAAAGTGACAAATTTCTGATTGCACTTAAAATAGTTTTGCTCCTGTTTTTCAAGACTGAATATCCTCCCCCCCCCCTCAGATTAAATATGAATAACGAATATGAGTAACTGACTGCCCGTCAGTTATTATGGAAGTAACTTTACTACTGTTGTTATTATTATCATTGAAGTAAATCTTAAATTTATGACGAATCATTCAGATTTTTCTCAACTTTTTAAGACTTTAAATTAAAAAAAAATTCTTGTTCAGCTCTGAATTTTACCGACTGAACATAAAAATTTCCAACTTCTATTTCAAGAGTGTGAGACCTCTACAACCCCTAGTTTTTAAAACATTGGGCATCCAAGAATGGCATCAAAACCCTATATGAAGTTGTAATTGTGTTTTTAAGCTTTCATTTAGAAATTTTCTTTTATGCAGACATTATTATAATAATTTTATTTGGTTTAATGGTTTTTTCATATAGCAGTAGCTCTATTAATGATCCGAGGAACTTCAATCATAAATGTTTCTCTGAGATTCTATTATACCCTGATGAAAAATGACAAATTTTCCTCTCACAAAATATTGAAATAAATTGTGTGAAACGGATACCTCTTTACTGGACTGATTTTTTCTTAATGTAGTAGAAACGGTAATCCGATGAACCACTGTAATTTTTACCATCCTCTGGGAATACGAAGACCTGGATTTTAAGCTAATGACTAGAGTTAGGTGAAGGGAAAATAATAACGCCGGAGAGTACTTATATTAGATTGGCTGGGAAATATTTAAGCAAGTGTATTTTCTTCCATTATTTTGCAAAAAATTACTTAGACCGAACGAGTAATTTATCGAGATTGTGCATTTGTAAATTACATCAGCTTGAGAGATAGTCCTTACAAGGTAATCTGTCACGTAGAAAATATATCAACAATCCTGACATGTAAGCTAATGACAGACCTTAGCGTTCTGTAATAGCTTTATTTCCTTGCAATTTCCGATTTGCTGACAATTTCTAAAGAAAATGAATACTGTTTATGTACAACACTAAAGCTTTTTCTAATTATATTCTGTAAATGTGAAAGAAACTAAGCGTTATTTTTGTTACTAAAGATTGTTTGTTACGTAAGTTAAATGATTTGAATTTCCCGCTCATAATTATCCAAAAAAAGACAATATTTAGTGGCTAAAAATATAAAAGATTTACTCCCACAAGTAAATGAAAATCTGTCTGCGGAAAGGCAATTATTTAAGTAATTTGTAAATTGAAACTTTATAGACAATTTTTTAAACTTATTTTAAATTACACATCACATTTTGTAACTTTGCGATATTATGAAAAGTATGTCGATACTCCATACCCTAACGATATTCATTCCACAGGATATCTTACTTTCAGAAGAAAAAAACTGAAATATTCAAATAATGGTATTCTAAAACTATGATGTAAGGAAAAACCCATTTTCATAGCTTCTCAGCCTTCTCATGGAAATATCAGAATATTTAGGTAAATTTTCCTCTTCACTTGTAAAAATTGATGAAAATTGTTTTCGAAATCCTAGATACGTCGTTAACTTTAAAACAAAATTTTACTGATAAAATAACGTTTTAACCAGAAGAAGACATAAGGCGAGTGATATCACAAAACAGATTGGGTAGTTTTGTCATCTCAACTATCTAAATAATGGTTTTATTCCTTCAATATATAACATGTTTTGCTTTTAAAAATAAAAAGCATTGTTTAATTTAATGCATATTTCTTTACGGTATCTAATCTTTATATATATACAGCATATGTAATGTTTAAAAATAAGTATCAGTGATTACACTTAATTTTTATCTGAACTGCAATTTCTAAATTACTATATTATTTTGGATTATATTCTATAACAAGAAAACTTATCCGAAAGAAATAAATTTTAAAAAGTTTTCAGAAAATATCAAAAACCACTTGATTTTGTTTTACCAATAAACATCTTTGACTGAAAACTTTTGTTTTGATAACATATAAAGAGAAAAGAATAACTGTATATTGGATATTAAAGTATACCTGGCATTTTTTGAACAGAGAATTCTTTAATTCCCTATATAGCTAATATCTTAAGTTTAAAACAAAATCTCTTCTTTCTGCTCCTACTTTTTTTTGTTTTATTAACGGGTGATGAATCATAGTATATTGTTTGAAACAAAATGAACAGCCCAGAAAAGGGTTTTTTGGTCCCATAAGGCTATAATTTCTGTTACCTATTCTGTGTAGATAAGAGCACCCCAAAAATGCTCATATGAAATATGTAGGTTGAAATTCTTTCTCAAGAGACGTAATACAAGTTTGGGGAAGTTGGATAAGTACGCATGGGAACGTACACACGCATGGGAACTTACTCTTTCCATTCCATATTCAGTGGTTAGCTAGATGGCATTCATAACTGTCATTAAGTAACTACAGGCATTCATCATGTTAATTACTGGGGTGACACAGAACATTAATCTTTAGCCACAACTGAGATTTGTAATCCCCCTTTATACATTAATTCTGTCTCGATTACACTTTCACTATTTTGGCATACTGACTGTAACTAAAACAGATGCGGCTAAAAAAATGAAGCTCTCGTTAACAGCCTACAAGGCATTCAGTAGTAAGAAAATTTCCAAAGCGGAGTAGGCACAATTTAAAACTTGAACACATACGCTAATCAGACATATTTAATGCTGTTGTTGTCGTGTCTAAGAACAGTGCAGAAGAAAAAAGTCTTAAATTGAACCAAAAGCCTGAATAACAGCAGCTTCCAGATAAGGTGCCTATAGGCTGTAGAGGACTTCTTGCGGCGATGAAAAGGGCAACCACAATGTCTGGACAGTCAAAGATATGTTCTGGAGAAAGCTGGGATTCTGAACAATTTCTGCGGTTGATAAATGTCTGAAAATTCTATGGTTGATCTTGTGCCGTGAGGGTGGATTTTCATACCCTTAAAGAGATTAGTTCTTAATCTAGCTATTGTAGAAGCAATTGTTCTGGAACAGTTAAAGTACAGAATTAGTGGTTTCTTTAGGGGCTGGCTGGATAATCTGAACTTGGTCACTGCGTTAACATCTGCTAGTGTGATGGAGGGAGAGGTTTGGGTCAAGATCCGCGCTTCCTTGGCCAGCGAGTCAGCACACTCATTTCCTTCAATACTGACCTGTGCGGGGATCCAAAGAAGGGTAAAGGACTTTCTCTTACAAGTTGACAAACAAGATCACTTATGTTGTGGGTTAAGGAGGTTTCCCCATTTCTTATAGGTTCCTAGGCTGACCTTGAGTCAGAAAAGATAACGAGCCCTTCTGTTGAGCAAACGGCAGGATTCGACAAATAAAAAAAAGTGCTTCCTTAATTGCAATTAATTCACTGGTGAAATTTGATACAATTGAACCAGTGTGAATTTTGTTCAAAGTGTTTCCACCATTAACCCTTTCGCGACGGCAGTTCCGATCACGCGCTTTCCTCTGACGCCGGAAGTTTTTCTCGTGAGCGTACCCTCCAGGCCGGCGGACTTTTAAGAGCTAAGCCTAAAGTTACGAAAAATTCCGAAATAGTAACATTTACAAACAAATCTATTTATTTAAGCTATATATGGGTTACTTACACATTCTTTTATTATTTTTCCACTAAAAAATTTTTGTTATACAGTTTAAAATATTTTTCGCTGGGACATAATGTCGAAATCCTACTCTCCCTTTCCACAGTAAGATACTTTCATCAACTGATATATTCCTATCAGGAATATATCCAGAATATGTCAATAATATATCAAGAACTCTGAAAGTTTTGAATGATTAAATCTAAAAAGGTTTAATTTTTTCAATCTTTTTGGCATTAGTAGAAGTGAAATGCAAGTATCGAAGAATTTCGATGCGTTGGTCCCGACTCATAACCTTACTGAAAAAAGGTTTTGCAATCATTGGATTCGTTGAGTAGTACATCTTAATTTTTGGTTTTTTAACGATACCCATTAAAATTGTCAAAGCAAATTAAACAAACATTTCTTCTTTAGTTACAGGCAAAAATACTTCGAGGATAAACTCTGTTCACTTTCCGGATTTATGAACCTCTCATACGCATTAATTTGGTTAGTATAATATAATACGCATTAATTTAGTTATTAAATCCATTACAGTTTCATCAAAAAACATCTGAAATAATACAATTCATTTGATACAGCATCATCGACTTTTATTCCGCATGCCGCTGTGAATGTTAGTAGAGTTAAATCCCTTACGGGAGAAGACCACAAAGAAGTACCGTCCCGCGATATACTCAGAATAGAAATGTCTGATATATCTTCATAATCACTCTGATCTCCGTGTTCCAAATAAACAGATTCACCCGAAGAGATTTTTGTATCACTGTCACTACTTTCATTTTCAGACACATTTCTTATCAATTCAGAAATTTCGTCTTCTGTTAAATATTTTCTCCTTTTCTCCATATTAAATCATCAAAGGAAAGAAATCTCACTGCAAAAGAATCTGATTCTGACTCAAAACCCATATACCCAATGCTACAATCCCACCGCAAAAGAAAAATAAACAAAGATATCTCGTAAACAAAGACCACGTGCAAAGTTAAAATGCCCTACTCGCTGACAGCCAAACGCAATACATCCATTCCTCCGTTTGCTTACATAAAACGATAGACCGCATGTGATTCATACTAGTCTTGTTTTCGAATAGAAGGTCCCAACTACGTGTACTCCAAATTTCATAGACATGCGGTGCCATCTTGTGCCCCAAAAATTAACTAATAAAACGTTCCGAACTACTGACACGTATAGGTGACGATCGGCCAGAAACGCGGATAGCTGCTGTCACGTATAGGTGACGATCGGCCAGAAACGCGGATAGCTGCTGTCACGTATACGTGACGTTCGCCGCGAAAGGGTTTTAAGGTGGAATTCCACCCTGGTTAAGGTATCTATCAGAGGAGCCATCCGTGTAAACAACCGATATATTTCCCTGTGAAAGTTCCTTGATTGTCTCGAGGCCCTTCAGTCTCACGATCTGATGGTCTTCTTTCATTGAGCAGGATTCAGTAAATCTAGGCGTATGACAGTATTAGCAGGCGGTTTTGCGGTAAAAAGAAGTTCCCGAGGACTATCAAGAGAAGAGTGTTCCAAGTGGATCCTCTCTCTTATATCTCTGTCAAATTGTAGCATCGAATAGATCGATAGAGCCTTGGTGAATCCTTCCAAGCTCTGTTGGAAATGTCTTTGTTGTTGCCCTTGTGGGAGTAATATTCGGAGTAAATTACTTCCCATTGACTCCGAATCAAAGAAGCAAATTAATTCGTTTTATTTATTACGTAATCTTAGTAAAAAAGATTAACATAGCATAATTCAAAAGTTTAAACAGGCCGTAAGTAGCTACGGTTTCACGATCCGAACATTCTTCACAGAACGCACAGAATGAAGTGCTGCTAGTATCCGCCGTGAAGCAGTTCTTAGGTCTGACTGGCGCTTCCCAAGCTGACGACAGTCGGTTGTTGTTGAAGTAAATATGCGACCGCTACACTCCTTAGCTAGTTTGTGAATTTAACAATAGCAAGCCTGTAGCTGCTTTCTTAAGGAAATAATCCGCTTTCCAGTTCAGCCTTTATGGTTATGATATCATTGGTAACTGTAGGATATATGATAGAAAGCATGAAAGAATCAATTGCGAAGTAGCGAAGAAGAAGACGAAAACATTTTCGCTCTGAAGATATTCTTTAAATAAGGAGAATATTATTAGAAAGATAAACATAACATAAATTACAGCCAAAGATGAAACTTTCCCGATAGAATATAAAAAATGTTCGAGGACAAAAATACCTTTAAAGAAAAGTTTAAAGATTTTGCAATGTTAATTTTATTAAAATATTAAATATGATTTTGGGAAATATAATTATGTTTTTTAAAGAGAAATTAATTCAGGAAATAAAGGCTACGGAATTAATAAAAAGCTTAATTATTAAAAAGCGACACCCTTATCTACTTATTTCAATAAGCTTTTTGATAGAAATGCATTTTAATATTCTTCCTTTTTGTGAGCGGGGGGGGGGGAGACTAAATTTCATTTATAAGTTACTCACAGTAAATAATATTTTTACTTTGCTTTCGACAGTAGGTGCTTCATACTATATTTCTATACCACTGTTAAAAATAAAACTTCAAAAAGTGAATTTAAATATGATTTAAAAGTGAATACGAAAAAAAGTATATTTTAATATTAATTATTCTAACAAATAATGTAGTATTTCCAAATATTATGCAATTAGAATAAAAATTGCTATGCTAGAAAAATACATCGAAAACGTCACTTTTAAAACACTTAATTCACATTTGAAATGTATCCATATACATTTACATAAATAAATGTTTGTAAAGCAAAAAATATATTTTCATAATTTACTATACACACACACACACACACACACACACACACACACACACACACACACACATATATATATATATATATATATATATATATATATATATATATATATATATATATATATATATATATGGTTTTGTTTAAAAATTTGAGCAAAACTATTCATGGATTCTTTGAAATCGCAAATATATGTATATCTTATTTATATTACAACAATTCCCGATTTGACTTTCCTGCGCAGAGGCTGTGATTTCTATTTTAAATCGTATAAAATAAACATTTTATTCAATTTCATGCTACATAAGGGCATTTTAAATATAAATAGGAAATATTTTCCATATTTCGCAATGCAAATACTTTTATTTGAGGTGTATTATAAAATGAAATAGTTGTAAACAGCTTATCCTTAATTATGGCTGAAATTCGCATGCAATGTAGATGAGAAAATGAATGTATTGAGACGACGCTTTAAGAAATGTGATTTATGTATGAAACAAAATATATTTTTATGAATTTCTCAGAGGATTCTAAAATTCTAAAAAAAAATTTGTTTTCATAGAAAATGATGCTTAGGAAAATGTTTCTCCTTTTTCTCATAGGACATAGAAATATATATTTTATTTCATGATTCTTTAATATTTTATGAAAGTTTTATGAATGGCTGAATTTCTAGCTCAAAATATAGTATGTTTTGCTTATTTTTCTCGTTTAATTTTTTTTGAAATATTTAAAAAGCTGGAAATTCCTTATTAAGATTAGTTACCATTAAGAAAGATACATATAAAGTATTAAACTGCAGTTATCTGTTTTTTGCTCTAATCCAATGAAGGAATGTTTATAAAAAAATAACAAGTGATTATATAAGAAACTAGCTGAATACTCTTACTTCGCTACGGAGTACATTCAAATTAAATACAACGGTCAATATATGCAATTGATGCCAATATATATATAATACAATGATCAATATATGCAATTGGTCTAAAAAAACAAAAAAATATATTTATAAGAAAATCGTAACGGATATTTTTATAGACAAAATAATGTAGAAGAAAATATTGAAATTAAATCTAATAGAACATACTAAAGAATATAGTACAGATAATATAGTACAGTTTGAAGAACATATCTTTTACTCTATTTTAATATTTTTTTGGATAATGATCAATCGTCTGCCGCATTAGCAAAAAAAAAAAAAAAATTTTTTTTTGTCTATTTCGTTGCTATGCACGTGACGCAAAATTAGCTTAAAGTATCACAAAAAGAAAATAAACCACGTAATCAACATTTAATAAATTAAATTCTAAAAAATAATCTTTAAAAATTTCCCCCAAAAACAGAAAATGGAGGTAAAGATTCGAAAAAGATTTCATTTTAAAGGAATTTTTATGTTCTTTCTCGTGATATAAATTTTATAACCCTAAGATTATTAGTTTGAATGCAAACTTGAAAAAAGTTACAAAAACAGCTTAATTTAATTTAAAAAAATGTAAGAAGAATTTTTCAAAAATCTTTCTTAGTGCACTCCTACACTATAAGAAGAATCGGCATGCAAAAGTTAGCCCTTGAAGTCCAGCGGTTTGGTCTGTTCGTTGTATGTCAGTCAGTTAAGGAAATTTTTTTATATATATACATCAGGTATTGTATTTTCAATCAATTGAATCCGTTGTTTATTAGTGCTGGGATGAGTTTCAAACATTTAACTTTTATTAATGATCATTCAGATTAAAAAAATATTCAAGCACTAATTTCTAGTTTTATATTGAAAGACATACCAGCAATCACAGTTAATGTTAAGGGGATAAGCTTTAGCGCATTTGTACAAAGTTAGACCTATTTCGTATCGGCGTATTTACGCCGAAATCCTAATACTATTAAAATTTGAAATCCTTTGACGATTTTGATGTATGAATACCAGTATTAACCTTTTATAATACTGGTATTTTTACCGCTCTAATTTTACGGATTTATTGTTAGATATGTTCGTTATTTTTTACTTTTTCTCTAAAACATTCTCTTCACTCCCAATTCTTTATATCAAAATCATAGATGAGTTGGGGTAAAAAATACTCTATTATCAATATTTGACACAACAGAATAAATTCGGAAAAAAAAAACAAAAACGTATTAATGCTCTGACTGGTTTGGGTTTGGGTCTCCAAGTGTTTCAAAAAATTCAATTTTTTGAGACATCTACGTTTGTTATTTTCTGTTACAATTTTTATCAGTTAACATATATTTCAAGATGAGGAACTAAAATATGAGGTTCATGCAGGGCATCATAATACAGGAGTTAACCTTTAAGTTACGGGGCCCATTTTTACTTTTCACTCTTTACAACGGGAAATTTCCTACCCCCTTTTAAGAACAGCCATTAAGGGGATTATATATATGTATATATATATATATATTTATATATGAAACGATAACTTTTTATAACCATTAAAATAAACGCCTATTTATAATTCTTTTATATTATTGCATTATGATAACTTCCCTCAACCTGAATTCAACCTGGAGATAACCAAAATAAACTGTTAGATTTCCCCCTAAAGCCACGCGCCAACACCGTTATATAACGAAGGATGTTCTACAGACTTGTCACCCCACGACTGTTACCCCATAAGACGTTGAGGCCAGGTGTCGTGAACTGCCTAATCAGGGGTTCAGTTTCACTCGCAGTCGGGTGAGAAAGTAACTCTCTTTTTGGCCTTTTGTGTGTTAACACTGGTACGGGAAAGACGCAGTTTTCGCACTGCGATTATTAATGATCACTCAGATTAAAGATTCGTAAAGATTCGAAAAAGATTTCATTTTAATGGAATTTTTATGTTCTTTCTCGTGATATAAATTTTATAACCCTAAGATTATTAGTTTGAATGCAAACTTGAAAAAAGTTACAAAAACAACTTAAAAATTTAATTTAAAAAAATGTAACAAGAATTTTTCAAAAATCTTTCTTAGTGCACTCCTACACTATAAGAAGAATCGGCATGCAAAAGTTAGCGCTTTAGGTCCAGCGGTTTGGTCTGTGCGTTGTCTGTCAGTCAGTTAAGGAACTGTTTTATATATATAGATCAGGTATTGTATTTTCAATCAATTGCATCCGTTGTTTATTAGTGCTGGGATGAGTTTCATACATTTAACTTTTATTAATGATCATTCAGATTAAAAAAATATTTAAGCACTAATTTCTAGTTTTATATTGAAAGACATACCAGCAATCACAGTTAATGTTAAGGGTATAAGCTTTAGCGCATTTGTACAAAGTTAAACCTATTTCGTATCGGCGTATTTATGCCGAAATTCTAATACTATTAAAATTTGAAGTCCTTTGACGATTTTGATGTATGAATACCAGTATTAACCTTTGTTAATACTGGTATTTTTAACGCTCTAATTTTATGGATTTTTTGTTAGATATGTTCGTTAATTTTTTACTTTTTCTCTAAAACATTCTCTTCACTCCCGATCCTTTATATCAAAATCATAGATGAGTTGGGGTAAAAAATACTCTATTATCAATATTTGACACAACAGAATAAATTCGGAAAACAAAAACAAAAACGTATTAATGCTCTGACTGGTTTGGGTTTGGGTCTCCAAGTGTTTCAAAAAATCCAATTTTTTAAGATATCCACGTTCGTTATTTTTCGTTACAATTTCTATCAGTTAACATATATTTCAAGATGAGGAAGTAGGAGATGAGGTTCATGCAGGGCATCATAATACAGGAGTTAACCTTTAGGTTACGGGGCCCATTTTTCCTATTCACTCTTTACAACGGGAAATTTCCTACCCCCTTTTAAGAACAGCCATTAAGGGGATTATATATATGCATATATATATATATATATGTATTTATATATATATATATATATATATATATATATATATATATATATATATATATATATATATATATATATATATATATATATATATATATATATATATATATATATATATGTATATATATATATATATATATATATATATATATATATATATATATATATATATGTATATATATATATATATATATATATATATATATATATATATATATATATATATATATATATATATATATATATATATATATATTTATATATGAAACGATAACTTTTTATAAACATTAAAGGAAACGCCTATTTATAAATCTTTTATATTATTGCATTAGGATAACTTCCCTCAACCTGAATTCTACCTGAAGATAACCAAAATAAACTATTAGATTTCCCCTTAAAGCCACGCGCCAACACCGTTATATAACGAAGAATGTTCTACAGACTTCAAGCGACTGTCACCCCATAAGACATTGAGGTCAGGTGTCATGAACTGCACAATCAGGGGTTCAGTTTCACTCGCAGTCGGGCGAGAAAGTAACTCTCTTTTTGGCCTTTTGTGTGTTAACACTGGTACGGGAAAGACACAGTTTTCGCAGTGCGATTATAGATTTTGTGCGTGCTGTTCCTGCAGCATCAGGATGGTTCTGAAACATGATATTCCTAAAATAAATGTCTACCATGAAATCTAAACAAGATGTACATCCAACCAACGAAAGTCTTCCTAAAATAAAAAACTGTTTGATGAACGTTTCAGGATGTCTGGTGAATCTCCATTGCCTGTCTCCCCGTTAACCCAACCACGACTTGAGCCAGATCCGAAATACTATGAAGTTACAAGTCTTTTCCGCTTCGTCCCGATCTGTTAACATTACACACACACACACACACACACACACACACATATATATATATATATATATATATTCATTCTTTGTTGGGCTCGTATTCTTGGGATACATGCTATCTCACCCCGTCAGGAACAGGTTACCTGTGGTATTTAAGCACATGACAGATTAGTAGATGAGTTGGGAAAATAACCACGAAGCGCAATTGGTATTAGTACTGTTGTCAAGAAAATTTGGCTGGTGGTTGATTTTATCTCAATATCGTTATATTTGACTCCTTGACAAGGAAACTTCGTAAAACTTCAAGACTAAGTCTTGTCAAAAAGAAAAAAAGGGAAAGGTATTTTAAAATAACGGGTCATGATCTATCTCTGTTGTAAAAATTTTTTGACAACAAATAAGTTTTCATTTAGTACGGATGTTGGCCAGTTAGGGTACTTATTTTCCGTACCAGTGAGTTCTAATGGGTAAGTAAAGTAAGTAGGGTAATTTGTTGCCACAGTTCTTTCCCAAAATATGATCGAACTGCTACACTGGATTCTCTCTATATATGATGAATTTGCTCTATATAAGATGAACTACCCTTTCTTGTGACCCGTCTTTAAAAAGGATTAGAAAAATCGTTAACACTGTGGAAAGGATCAGCTGAAAACAGGTATTCAGAACGCGAAAATTAACCTTCCGCAATAACTATGCCTACGTCAAGTCAAAGTTATTGTGTCTTTCAAACGATGAACGTGCGATTGTGTTGTATGCAAGAACTGGGTGCGTGTCAACTTATCACCTCCGAATTTTGTGAGGAGTGTTGCCACCTTACGATACCTGTGATGGCTTTCCTAAGATGCGTGACACAGAATTTGTGTCGCTTCTTGTTGAAAATAATATTTCAAGAGCAGCTCTTTGTTTATCTTTCTAATTTCATTTTAGATATCATCTTTGTTTACCGTTTATAGCGACCATGCACAGGGGGTAAAAGGGATTGTCTCTGGAATATATATTTTTTTGATTTACATGACATAAAATGCTATTTTATTTACGATGGTGTAAAAGTTACTGCAAATAAAATACTTCGAATAGCACCTATATTATACTAGTCAACTGCTGAAAATGGGTACCGGTTTTACAAATTTAAATATATAGAATAAATTTCCAATAAAAAGTAATAGAGCTTTTATTCATGGGTCTGTACACTACAAGCTAAGACGAACTGAACATTACTTTCTTTTATACAGATTCAAATGTAACACGTATTTTAACTCAAAATCTGGAAACGTAATATCGTGAAGCAGTTACTTCTCTCTCGCGCAGTCATTTATTCGATAGGCCTTGAAGGATCATCGCTCAAGAATGTTTCCGATTCTTTTATGGCTGTTCTTAAAATGAAGAAACAATTCCTTTCCATCAACAACTTTCAAGGGAATCTAGATGTGTATTTCAAAAGTAATTTTGAAATCACAGCATTACTTGTGAGGCCACTAAAGGAAAGTACACATTATATTTAACTTTATATTGCAACGCGTTTTCTTTTTAAAGGAATTAAGAATAGGAAATGTTGCAAGGAAAAAAAAATACGAATCAACAGTTTTATATAAAAACTAAATTTAAAAATAAAGAACCAAGAAAATCTTGTTGAACAGGTTTTACAATTAACATCCTATCCGAAAACATTGTTTATGTGTCATATAGACAACTTAAATTAAAATCACAAGGTACTTGAGGTGAACAAATAAGATGAAGATAAAAGTTTCTTAAATTGAAAATTATTTTATATGATCGGAAAATGGTTTCGAAACTAATGAAATACAGTTGGCTCTCTGTTTAACGACGCTCTACTTAACGACGATCTCTATTTAAAGACGATATTTCCCAGTCCCGGCCTTTCCGACGTTATGGGAAATGTCATATTTTCACAAATTCTGTTTAAGGGCGATCTCTACTTAAGGACAATTTTTCACGGTTCCTTGAAAGTCGTTAAACAGAGAGCCAACTGTAATACATGTTCCGGCCTGACAAAGGTTTATTTCGGATTTGACCCGGGAGTTATTTCCTTCCAATACTCTGGCAAGACGAAATGTTACATCTGTTGAGTAGAAACTGAAAGCCATCCCTGAAAATTATTTGGTTTTTAAGGCTACCGTGTGCTAACCTTATTGTATTCGCTCACCTTAGTGTTAACCTATGGAGAAAATGTATCGAATGATTCACGACTTGGATTGGAAGATTAAAAATAAATTGTACTCGGTAATAGAGAAATAAATTTTACACCTTAGGGCATTTTTCGTTTAAAAAATGCAAATAATATTTTAAAATTTAAAATATTCAGGATAAAATCTGGTATAGTGTGTTTTAAAATAAATTCCTTTTGTGGACGAAATTTATAAAAAGAATAATATTGCAAATAGCAGAAAAGTTCAGGCTATCTCAAAATACCATTTTTATTAGATTTATCGGCATTTATGCAGCTTCGAATTAAAGACACATTTTCTCCACAGGTTAGCACTGAGGTGAGCGATTCTGATAGAGTCAGTACACAGCAGACTTAAGCAACTTTTATTTTCTTCTCAAAAAATTGAAATAGAAAATTAAAATTTCTGCATGGCCTACAGCGCCTTGTCTGATTTTATTGTTTCGGAATGTACAAATAAATGATTCATTACATAATTTAAACCCATTGTCATCCTAAACGTGTAAATGGTCTAAAAGACAACTTATTAAAACAATAAGGTTTAAGCATTTTTCTTTCAGCGTTAAATACCAGTTTACTTTAAAACTATTACTCTAATATATTACCAAATTTATCTGGGGTTTTAAATCAAAGACAAGTTCAGACCAGTAATGAATTGATACTTGTCCTTGTGTTTAATATATTAGTTTCTTGGGGTTACTACTCAAGGTTTCAAACTTCTACATCACAAACTTCAGGAAAATATAGCGATTTATGAAAGAAACAGCATCTGCCTTTATTTTATGTTTCAGTTTTTGTTTCTTTAGATAAGGCAGAGTTAAGAGGCTTTATAAATAGTTACCGAATGAAAAAGTCACATCGTAAATATCTTACATATAACATTTTAAATCTCTAGATCAAAGCAAATAAGTAGATTTTTCTGAAATAACCTATACCATCGCTGTTTGTAATAAATGAGCCACAAAAAGAAAAATTACCATTACATTTTCTTGGGGAAGTTAATTGTGAAATGATTTTTTTATATTTAGTAATTTTATTTTGCTGGAACTTCCCCTTTCGCATTTGCCTTTAATATGTTGAGAAATAGGCATGCATATCTACCTACAATAACTAATTTTGTTTTAATGAAAATAGTTCATGTCTCCCACAGAAAAAATTTACCATTCATACATTTATTTGAATGTGAAATCTATTTATACTTTCTTTCTTAGGATAGAAAATTTCATTTTTTCTCTCTATAGCTGCCTGTGTTCAATTTCACCCCTACGTGATATCTGTATTTTATATCTCAATACAATCATTTAAAATAACTTCGAAGAATAGCAACCAATTTCAAAATATCCATCAAGAAAGAGTATTTTTGATGTTAAATGATTCTCGCATATCTATATATATAAAACAGTTCCGTAACTGACTGACTGACTGACTGACAGACAACACACAGACCAAACTGCTGGACCTAAAGGGCTGAAATTTCGTATTTCGATTCTTTTTATAGTGTAGGAGTGCACTAAGAAAGATTTTTGAAAAATTCTTCTTTAAAGTTTTTAAAATTATATTTTTAAGCTGTTTTTGTAACTTTTTTCAAGGTTGCATTTAAAATAATAATCTGAGGGTTATAAAATTTATATCACGAGAAAGATCATAAAAATTACTTTAAAATGAAACCTTTTTCGAATCTTTACCTCCATTTTCTGATTTTTGGTGAATTTTTAAAGATTAATTTTTAGAATTTATTTTATTAAATGCTGATCACGTGGTTTCTTTTCTTTTTGTGATACTTTAAATTAATTTATTGTCACGTGCATAGCAACGAAATAAATTGACAAAAAAATTATTTTGTTTCTTTCTAATGCGGCAGACGATTGGACATTATCCAAAAAATATTAAAATACAGTAAAAGAAATGTTCCTCAAACTGTACTATATTATCTGTACTATATTATTTAGTATGTTCTATTAGATTTAGCTTCAATATTTTCTTCTACATTATTTTGTGTATAAAAATATCCGTTATGATTTTTTTATAAATATATATATTTTTTTTGTATTAATTGCACACATTGACCGTTGTATTTACTTTGAATGCACTCCGTAGGAAAGAACAGGTATTCAGCTAGTTTAACGATATACACAGACAAAAATTTTGAGCAGTATACGTTCATTTTTGAGCAGTGGATAGTTTTGAGTAAATCATATTTTAACGGAAAACCTCTATTTCTTGGAATAAATGGGAAACACTCAAATGAAGTAAACTAGATTACATGAGAAACATCGAAAAATAATAAATATATTTATTATACTTTGAAGTAAAGGACATTAAGTTTGAAATAAAGGTATTATCTCACAGATCATTAAGTTAAACATACATTAACTATAAAGTTTAGATGTTGACTTTTCTTCTCTCTGGCTGTTTGTAATAGAGTTAAAATTTTAGTTATACAGATGAATTTTAAAAGGTATAACGTTCGTATTGGATTAACTGCTTATATAAATTTGTAGACAAGTATTTGTTACGATAATGATTTGTTTTCCCCATGCTTGTAAGCATTTGACGTAAGTTCCGAAACAAAGCACTTCACAGAATCTGGAAGCACTCCAGTAGATTGAAGTAACTATTATAATTCCAAAGCGAATATTAGATGAATGTTACAAAGGCATTCCTTGCAGAAATATTGATGCTTCTATTAAATAAACTTAATAAAGTTCCAGAAATTTGTTTATACAACGTAATTGTCTATCCATTCTTGCATATTATCTCTATTAAAACCAATATGAACGAAACTATATTTCAATCCATGAATCTGTTTCGGGAATACATTTTTAACTATTTAATGCATTCTTATAGATTTACTGTTATCTACAAACGACTGGAACTACAGAATTTTTTAAAAAGGAGTCCATAAATCTGTATGGGTAATAGAATCTTAATTTTTCTTTTAACATTCTTATAGATTTACTGTCATTTATAAATGACAAAAGCGCAAGAGTTTTCGGAAAGGAATCAAACTTTTGATGTATCATTTGTAGAAGATAAAAACGATAAAGTAAACGAATATGACTCGCAATAATCTAAGCCTAGCTTAAATAGCACGGAAAAGGTAGCATTTTTTAAGTCACTACATAAAAATGCATAATAAATAGGTTTCCGAAGGCTTTGACATAATTTTTTTTAGGAGAATTGATCGTCTTCACAATTAATTATTTTCATTCAGTTTACTTAAATAATAGATATTCATATTTGATTTTTAAAAATTTTATCTAACTGTTCTACATAGTTTTTAATTTTGAAAAATTTAATAAAAGAAATGACATTAGAGAACTGACAAGTTTAATTAGTGAGTATCTTTAGTTGCCTTTTTCAGGCCTCAAAATCGGGAAATCTTTCGAAAATTCAAGAAATTTCTCTGAAATTTGAGCTTTCCGTGCTAAAATATTATAAGGAGTCAAAAGGTTTGCTAAGAGCTTAGATAGACTTCCTTTTCTGTTTCACAAGAAAACATTCTTCATTGTTGGTTGAAGCTTTTGTTATTTTGTTATTTGAGATTTTAGTTTCAAACGACAAACAATGAGCTGTTTGTCTAGGGCTAACAAATAAGTTTTGTAATCTACAGAAATATAAAGTGGAGTCAACATTTTTCTGTTAACCGATGAAAATCGTTTTTCGAGTGGCTAACATCTAGAATTCTTTATTACACTACAAGTTTGAACGTTTGAGTTAAGTGAATAGTTTCTATCATAAAAGAGAACAATACCGAATTTTTCTAAAGGTCACTGAATTAACAACTAATGGTTAATAACTATAAAATTACTAGAATTAACTAGACAAAAGACAGATGTTGTTGAACTAAGAGTGTCCTATCAAGCTGGCTAATAAACTTGTAAGTTTACCCTGGAATAGTTTGAAGTGATTGCTGATAACTTTGCAACTTACCGACAAGCTTCTCGCTAAATCTTTTCTCCCCTACAAAATTTTAAAAATTCTCCCAGTATTACACGTTTATTAGACGTTAAATTCTGTGTCACAGTATTAGACGTTTATTACATCTATTGAAAAAAAAAAGAAGTACTAAAAGTTTTTAAAAATTTTTGTCTCAAAATGTAGGAGTTTCCTTGGCGGCTTTATATAATTCCCTTTTTGAAACAAGACTTTTCGTAGAAATTTTCAGAGGCTACTGCCGAATAGATTTCTTATGAAGGTTGAGGAAACTCAGTTTCTTAGAGTTTTCTTAGTTTCTGTCATTTCTTTAACTAGCTTATATATTAATATTTATTACTAGGAATCAAAGTACAAAACTTGTTCACGCACCAATACGAGAACAATTTTAGCACACTGATGGACTCGGAGTGACACCACTTCTCGACGTCATTTCTCACTTTGTTCCAGAAAAAGCGTTCCCGAACCTTCTGCAAGATTTTAGTCACTCCGAAATGGCCTCCGGTTGGACTACTATGAAGTTCTTTAAGATCGTTAGGTATCCTTGTTCTTGGGAGTAGCAGCTGCCACCTTGATGGTTTACCGTCATCAGATTCCCATTTTCTGTACAAAACGACATTCCGAATGTGAAGTGAGCCCCACAGAGACCAATAACGCTTTGTTGCTGGACTCAAGTTT
Source organism: Dolomedes plantarius (assembly GCA_907164885.2). Classification (NCBI taxonomy): domain Eukaryota; kingdom Metazoa; phylum Arthropoda; class Arachnida; order Araneae; family Dolomedidae; genus Dolomedes; species Dolomedes plantarius. The sequence goes on along the minus strand of OU015493.1, from coordinate 120,396,664 downwards.
GATATATCCTGCCAGGTAGGTCTTGATCTGGATGACTCCATAAATTCTAAAGTGGGCTTTAGTTCAGGATCATCCAGTTGATCTTTACGAACTTCGTCACCCTTCCATGGATCTGGCTCTGATGATGTAGAAGCTGTAGTTTGTCTTGCTACGGGATTTATAACATCGAATTTCTTTTCCATTCTGGAACAATAATGGCAGCTTCCGGAACAGGGTTTTCGTGATAAGGTGTCTGCATTCTCATGCAAAGATCCTTTATGATGATGAATCTCAATGTCGTATTCCTAGAGTCTTTGTATCCATCTGGCTATCTGTCCTTCTGGGTTCTTAAAATTTAATAGCCAGGTCAAAGACACATGGTCAGTTCGGAGCAGAAACTTTTGGACATACAGGTAGTGATGAAAGTGTTCCAAGGCTTTTACAATTGCGAGCAACTCTTTTCTGGTGACGCAATAATTTCGTTCTGCTTTCGAAAGGCATTTGCTCCAATATACGATGACACGTTCTTGGCCGTCTATTTCTTGTAATAGTACGGCGCCAACACTCTCATTACTCGCATCGGTATCCAAGATGAATTGTTTCTCTGTTTGAGGATACGGCAGGATAGGCGCAGATGTTAATGCCTCCTTTAGTTTCTTAAATGCATCCTCACATTCTTCTGAACACACGATCTTTTGTTTATTCTCTGTGAGTCTATGAAGGGGTCATGAGATGTTAGAAAATCCCTTCACGAATCTTCTATAGTACGTGCAGTGCCTCAGAAAACTTCTCAATTGATGGACATCTTCAGGACGACTCCAATTCTTTACTACTGACACTTTTTCTGGATCGGTTCTGACACCTTCAGCAGAGATGATACGGCCGTGATAAGCTACTTCACGACGAAACATGTGACATTTGGAGGGGCTTAACTTTAAGTTAGCGTCTCTAAGTTTCTCCAGCACCTTTCGGATGTTTCTTAGATGTTCTTCGAAACTGCGCCCCACAATGATGATGTCATCCAAGTAAACTAGACAAGCTTCATAAGAGAGTCCTCTTAACACTATCTCCATGAGGCGCTCGAAAGTAGCAGGTGCGTAACACAGGCCAAACGGCATGACCTTAAACTGCCCAAAACCGTGTCCCAAAGCAGTCTTTTCTCGGTCGTCAGGATGTATCTCTACCTGCCAGTAACCACTCTTTAGATCTAATGTAGAGAACCACCCGTGCCCAGAGAGTGTGTCCAGTGTGTCGTCAATTCGAGGAAGAGGATAACTGTCTTTGTGACGTCGTTCAACCGGCGATAGTCTACACAAAACCTTGTATAGCCATCCTTCTTTCGGACCAATACGATGAGGAGAGGCCCAAGGACTTGAAAACGGCTCTATGACGTCATTCTGCTGCATTTCTTTTAGAAGTTTCTCCACCTCTTCCTGCCTAGCAAATGATAAAGGAAGTCTTTTCGGGTTCTGTTTGATAGGGGAATGATTCCTTGTAGCAATCCTGGGCTGCGTCAAATTACTTCTTCCGACATCGTGAGATGTTCGAGAAAATAAATCTTTAAATTCTTCAATTAGTTCTTCCGTAGCACTTTTCTGTTCATATCTTAACTGTGCACTCTGGAGTAATTCCGTTCTTAATATTTCAGAAGACTCGGCCAAAGCTGTGTTTTGGTTCCGGTTGATGTAAATAACTGGAGTACAAATTGCTATCACTTCACCTTTCCAAATAATTTTCGCCTTTCCGGTAACATTAACTATCCTCACGGGCACACTGCTTCTCGAAAGGTCGACAAGTGTGGAGGATACCAATATTCCTTTCGGGTTATTTTCAACATCGGGGTATTCGATGACGCCAAGTCAGAAACAATTGTCTTCAGCTATTGTTCCAGGAAATAATATTTCTACTCTTGAAGGTAAAGTGGTGTCATCTTTGGCTATTATTTGATGAACAGATTTAATTCCTTCATTTTTCATATCAAATACTGCAATGTCTTCTGATGAAGAGCGCAGCTCATTGTTATTAAAGTCCAAAGTAAAGTTATGTTTTCTTAAAAAGTCCAGGCCTATAATAAAAGCGTCTGTAATATCTGCCACATATGCCGTATGTTTGTAAACGACATTCCCGATTTCGACGTTAATATTTGTCTTTCCGTGAATCGGAATTTTGTCACCGGTCACAGTTTACAGGGTAACGCATGGTGGGGTCCATAGAAGATTGACCCCTAAATGCTTAGCCAAATCTTCTTGGATGATCATCATATTGGCTCCTGTGTCGAAGATCATGCGGCAGGGAAGTCTATTAAAATGCCCTAAGACGAAAAGTCCGTGAACGTCGATGGAAGAAATATATAGTACTTTGAACTGGGACCATTTAATCTCCGGTAACGTCCAACCCTCGAGATGTACAGACTCTAGTTTCCCTGCTCCTGTTCCTTGGGTGTGTTCTTGGCTACCGAGTCTTGGCGCAATTGGCAGTTTCTTCGGGTGTAGCCTTCGCCACCTCAACTCCCGCATTTTATGACCGCAGCATTTTATTCCAGCATTTTATGAAAATTTGAGGATCTAGAAGGTTGGCGACCATTTGGCACCATATTGCGAAATTTGGCGATATCGACAAATTTGGCGACCAAAGTCTCCAAATTCATCGCCAATTCGGCGAGATTACCATACACCAGTAAAATTCGTAACAATATATATATATGAAATGATCCGAATGGTCATCTCCTGAAATAAGCACACTCATCATGGCCGAAAACAATATGATTCGAATTCAAGAACAAATAAAGTTTATTCCAGCAATAACATGACCTTACAAAGTGACGTCCAGCTCTCATTTGCGAGCGTACAAGTAGCTGTCAACGGTTTGCCGGAAGTTGGCGAGGTAGATTAGTATTGGAAAGGGATAATGAACGGAAAGGTTACCATATATATATATATATTAGGGTGGAGCGAAAAAGGCGAATTTTTAATTATTTTATTTTTTCTGTATTCCTGTGTTATTATGTGTTGATACAATAATAGAACATCATCTATGCCAAAAATCAGTTGTTTGCGACTTGATTTTCAGGTGGCGCACGACGTGAGAGGATAAAAAAAACTCATTTTTTGAACTTCATTCTATCCTTAGTTGAGACTCATATTTTTAAAATGTTGTCACAAATTTGTTATTGTAGGTTTGTGTACTGTCATATACTGCATATTCAATAATAATTTACCAACACTTCTGACTAGATTACTTGCATTAAGGTTTACACTTTAAGCCAATTTTACTTAGTGTTAGACGGATGCTGCACTACTGGACTGGCGCCATCTTACCACACATCGGAGAAGATATCAGTTATATCAACTCACGACAGTTCGCCCCAGTCTTAAAACGTTCTTCTGACAGATCTTCTACTGAAACTGACCCAGATGAGTTTTCCATTTCAAAACCCTGCCAGCGACCAAAAAAGCAGGAGGAAGAAATGATCCAAATGAGACAAAACCTACAAAACCTAGCAACAACGTGTGATCGAACAGGGATTTCTGATTGCTCAGCAGCAATCATAGTAAACACTGCAATGCTGGATTTAAATATTATCAGTAGTGACAAGTCATCAAAAGTAATAGATCGGCATAAATTACGTTGTGAGCGTCGAAAAGTACGCCAAAACCTGCAATGGTTAAGTGGCCAACAAGATTTATCCTCTCTTTATTTTTAGGACCGTACAAATAAAACTTTAGTCCTGGTTAAGACAGAAAAGAGACCACATCGAAACACTGATGAACATATTTCTTTGATTTCTGAGCCAGATCCTAAATACATAGGACATCTTTCACTTGATTCGGGTAATGCAATTACGATTAAAAAAATTATAGTTGAGTTTCTATAAAAAAAATTCGAATTTCATACATCCTAGATGGCAATTGGATATGACTGCACTGCTGTAAATATAGGACAGAAAAATGGTATCATTGTACTATTGGAAAAATATTTTAATCGACAGTTAAAGTGGTTTTGTGTGCCTACTACATGCTAATCAATTACCACTCCGTCATCTTTTCACCAGCCTCTATGGTGCCACGACAGGTCCAAATAGTTTTTCAGGAAACACTGGAAAAAGGCTTAAAAAGTGCCTAGAATATAAAGTGGTGACCTTTGAAGCAGTAAGTTCAGAATTGCCGGATGTCAATGCTGAATTATTAAGCACCAATCAGAAATATCTATATGGAATTTTCTCACCGATTTCTTGTGGCACATTCACACCTAGCTTAGCTAGCAGAGATCTAGGAAAGCTAGCACATTTCCGATGGCTGACTTGTGCAAACAGGATTCTTCGTTTACATGTAGGAATATTGAAACCATCGGTCAACCTAAAGAACTTGCCAATTTTATTATGAAAGTGTACGCACCAACCTGGTTTGACATCAAGACTAAACCTCCTTGTAAATATGAGCCCATATACGTTTTAATATGGTTAGAAGATCGTCGTATATGCAAGACGAGCTGAAGAGCATTGTATTAAAAAACTATTCAACGAAATTCATTCTTTCCAAATCCTCAAAATTTGTTGCTAGCTCTGTTACTAGATGAGGAGTTATATGTAAGAGAACTAGCTCTTCGAAGAATATTAAAAGCCAGAGAACAGACCAAAGGCAGAAAAGTACTCGAGTTTCAGGTTCCTCAACTTCAGATCGGAGCATCACATTTCTACGATTTGATAAATTGGTGGAAAGAAAATGTTACCAAACCACCAATGACGATGAAATTCAGTGATACAGAAATAAAGGCTTTGATTCCTTGAGGAGACAATTTCCTGTATTTTGAGGAGTTCTCTTGTCACAGACGGGCAGTAGAACGCTGTGTAAAGCTAGTAACTGAGGCTGCATTATCTGTTTAAGGTTCAGAGGAAAGAGCCGGTTATATAAGAACCAAGATAAAAGCTAGGCACGACTTTACCTCACATCCCGCGTACTATTTTGAAAAATCTGTCGAATTTCATTTGGGCTCACATTTGGGACCATGTCTCGCTGGCCACTTTTTGAGATAAAATCTTAATATTTTAACGAAAAACAAAGTCCTAAAAACTTCTGAAAATGACATTTAAACATTATTAAGGAGTCTATTGCTTAAATGCTTTTTAATATAATATGTTTAATTTGTGTAACAAATAAAAACAAATAAAAATGTATAATTGAATTTATTACCACGTTTTTAAATTTCATCTTTTTATACTACTTTGCAAAACTTCAATTGTAGTGCGCCACCTAAAGATGTTTTCAAACCAGATTGAAATTTTACACTTTTGCATCTTGGGTCATGGATCAATGATTGATGATACAGGAAAGAAAAAAATAATAAAACATCTTTTTCACTCCACCCTAATATATATATATATATATATATATATATATATATATATATATATATATATATATATATATATATATATATATATATATAAACAGTGGAATCTCGATCTATCGTTTTTCAAGGGACCTATTGAAAGAAATGAACGATAAATGTGGGAAAACGATAGATGCGGAAACATAACAAAGCAATATGATCGTTGGGACTGGATAAAATGAACGACACATACGGAAAAACGATGGATCCGAAAACGATCGATCAAGATTCCACTGTATATATATATATATATATATATATATATATATATATATATATATATATATATATATATATATATATATATATGTATATATATATATATATATATATATATATATATATATTTATATATATATATATATAAATATATATATATATATATATATATATATATATATATATATATATATATATATATATATATATATATATATATATATATATATATATATATAGAGAGAGAGAGAGAGAGAGAGAGAGAGAGAGAGAGAGAGAGATAGATATAGATATAGATGGATAGATAGATGTAAATAAATCAGGCAATGTTTTCAGATTGCAGTAAATAAGTAAAAGTCTCGTAAAATAATTGATTGCGTTTGATAGATAGAATATATCTGGAAATACATTGACATTGGTTTTGATGAAATTTAGTAAAGCACCACTTTCGCAAATGTTTCCACGTTATTTCGGACAAATTATGATCTAATATATACTAGGATCTAATCCACTATCATTGAAAGCGTCTCGAAAGGATTTCTATAAAGGGAAACGGGAATATATGTCCGATGACATCAGGTTGATATCTATTACTCACGAACACACAGCCATCTGACAAAGTGAAAGATATCGTTCCTGAATCCAATTTATTTTGTAAGCCTGGAGGAAAAATATGGCCTAGTCGGATCACAGTAAAGCATTTAAACATTTTTATTTGACTTATGATTTCATTGATGAGATAATAAAATTGTTTAGAGACAGTTTATATATCAATCTAAAATCAATGGTGTTTTAACTTTTGCGTCATGATTAATTAATTCCAAATATTGAAACTGGAAAATTTCAAGAAATTTTTTTAATTGCCCCTATTATCAAGGAAAATTGA